>CM075995.1:6871951-7063613 GCA_038087875.1 Malacoraja senta
TTTCCTCCACCACTCCAATTTAGTCTTTGTTTTTCATTGCTTTTGTCTCAAGATGTTTCCTGGGGCATGTTCCTCTTTGCCTTTCTAAGTGCGTACGTGATTACAGGTTCAGGAACAGCTTCTTCCTTACAGCCATCAGCCTATTAAACACTGCAACCTCCAAATAAACTCTGAACTACATAAACTATTAATGTTATTATTGCACTTTTAATGTTTGTTTTATGTGTACATATGTGTGCGTGTGTGTATATAATATATACATATATCGTCTGTCACCAGTCTGACAGTCCCCGATTACATTTTATCTCTGTTTGCTTTGTTGTCACCTTCTCCTGGCTAACAATGATCAATTCTACATTTTCCTTGAACACCATCTCTTTTGATGTCTTGTTTTCACACCTTACCCTTCCTTATTTCTGTGTCTCCCTCTCCCCTGACTCTCAGTCTGAAGAAGGGTGTACATATATCTATATTACTAAAAGATCTTGACCGCTTTTGACTCACTGCGATGTGATTTCCGAGAGAACGCCGCCACTTACGGCCGTCATTTTTGGCCACCTCACTCAGAGCTCCCCTCCACCGGACTGGACCGGAGGATTTTTCCCATCGATGAAAAATCAGAGAGATATTAATGTTTTTAAAAAGTCGCCATTCTCTCTGCTGCCCCTGCTGTGGGAGGGGGAGGGACTATAAAACCCGGAAGTGGTGTGCCTCACTCAGTCTCTGCAAGATGGAGGAAACGAGAAGGTCACGTTTCTCTGAGCTCTGAATAACACTGAGCACATGTCTACTCAACTGTGAGTGCCCTTAATGTGGTTTGAAATGAAAATATGGTTGCTTTGAAATGCTGCACTGCAAAAAAAATGGCTGTTGTTGGTGGTGGTAACTGCTTTGAAAGGCTGCACTGCAACAAAAAAAATGGCTGTTATTGGTGGTGGTAACTGCTTTGAAAGACTGCACTGCAAAAAAAATGGCTGTTGTTGGTGGTGGTAACTGCTTTGAAAGGCTGCACTGCAAAAAAAAAGGCTGTTTTTGGTGGTGGTAAATGTTTTGAAAGGCTGCACTGCAAAAAAATGGCTGTTGCTGGTTGTGGTAACTGCTTTGAAAGGCTGCACTGCAAAAAAAATGGCGGTTGTTGGTGGTAGTAACTGCTTTGAAAGGCTGCACTGCAAAAAATGGCTGTTGTTGGTGGTGGTAACTGCTTTGAAAGGCTGCACTGCAAAAAAATGGCTGTTGTTGGTGGTGGTAACTGCTTTTAAATGGCTGCACTGGGGAAAAAGGCTGTTGTTGGTGGTGGTAACTGCTTTGAAAGGCTGCATTACAAAAAAAATGGCTGTTGTTGGTGGTGGTAACTGCTTTAAAAGGCTGCACTGCAAAAAAAATGGCTGTTGTTGGTGGTGGTAACTGCTTTGAAAGGCTGCACTGCAACAAAAAAAATGGCTGTTGGTGGTGGTAACTGCTTTGAAAGACTGCACTGCAAAAAAAAATGGCTGTTGTTGGTGGTGGTAACTGCTTTGAAAGGCTGCACTGCAAAAAAAATGGCTGTTGTTGGCGGTGGTAACTGCTTTGAAAGGCTGCACTGCAAAAAAATGGCTGTTGTTGGTGGTGGTAACTGCTTTGAAAGGCTGCACACAAAAAAATGTCTGTTGTTGGTGGTGGTAACTGCTTTTAAATGGCTGCACTGGGGGGAAAAAGGCTATTGTTGGTAGTGGTAACTGCTTTGAAAGGCTGCATTACAAAAAAAATGGCTGTTGTTGGTGGTGGTAACTGCTTTGATAGGCTGCACTGCAAAAAAAAATGGCTGGTTTTGGTGGTGGTAACTGCTTTTAAATGGCTGCACTGGGGAAAAAAAGGCTGTTGTTGGTGGTGGTAACTGCTTTGAAAGGCTGCATTACAAAAAAAAATGGCTGTTGTTGGTGGTAACTGCTATAAAAGGCTGCACTTCAAAAAAAAAGCTGTTGGTGGTGGTAACTGCTTTGAAAGGCTGCACTGCAAAAAAAAGGCTTTTGTTGGTGGTGGTAACTGCTTTGAAAGGCTGCTGCACTGCAAACAAAATGGCTGTTGTTGGTGGTGGTAACTGCTTTGAAAGGCTGCACTGCAAAAAAAAATGGCTGTTGTTGGTGGTAACTGCTTTGAAAGGCTGCACTGCAAAAAAAAAAGGCTGTTGGTGGTGGTAACTGCTTTGAAAGGCTGCACTGCAAAAAAAAGGCTTTTGTCGGTGGTGGTAACTGCTTTGAAAGGCAGCACGGCAAAAAAAAAATGGCTGTTGTTGGAGGAAACTTGACAACTTCTTGTTTGCACTGGATATTGATTTTAGATAAAACGCTACCACTTACGGCTGTGATTTTTGAGTAAGACACTCAGTTCCTCGCCATACATCAGGTGCAGAGGATTCTTCCCATCAATGGAAAATAAAAGTGTCATTAGTGTTTAAAAAAATGTTGAGAATCTCTCTCCTGTCAATCACAGTTGGAGGGGGAGGGATTATAAAACCCGTAAGTGTGGGTGTGGCTCAGTCTCTGCAAGATGGGGGAGAGAGAGGTCACGACTCTGTCTGAGCTGTGAATCATCTGAACTCAATGAATGTCTACTGAACTGTGAGTGTGGTGTTTATGTGGTGTTATAGTGGTTTTATGGTGGTTTCATCCTGCTTGAAATGGTAGGAAACTGCATTTGAATGTGGTGGCCTTGCACCCTGCTTGAAATGGTATGAAACTGCACTTCAATTTGGTTGTCTTGCACCCTGCTTGAAGTGGTATGAAACTGCACTTGAATTTGGTGGCCTTGCACCCTGCTTGAAAAGGCATGAAATAGCACTAGCATTTGGTGGCCTTGCACCCTGCTTGAATTGACATGAAACTGCACTTGAATTTGGCGGACTTGCACCCTGCTTGAAGTGCCATGAAACTGCACTTGAATTTGGTGGCCTTGCATCCTGCTTGAAATGGAATGAAACTGCACTTGAATTTGGTGGCCTTGCACTCTGCTTGAAGTGGTTGGAAACTGCACTTGAATTCGGTGGCCTTGCACCCTGCTTGAAGTGGTAGGAAACTGCACTTGAATTCGGTGGCCTTGCACCCTGCTTGAAGTGGTAGGAAACTGCACCTGAATTCGCTGGCCTTGCACCCTGCTTGAAGTGGTAAGAAACTGCACTTGAATTCGGTGGCCTTGCACCCTGCTTGAAGTGGTATGAAACTGCAATTGAATTCGGTGGCCTTGCACCCTGCTTGAAGTGGTAAGAAACTGCACTTGAATTTGGTGGCCTTGCACCCTGCTTGAAGTGGTAGGAAACTGCACCTGAATTTGGTGGCCTTACACCCTGCTTGAAGTGGTATGAAACTGCAATTGAATTTGGTGGCCTTGCACCCTGCTTGAAGTGGTAAGAAACTGCACTTGAATTTGGTGGCCATGCACCCTGCTTGAAATGGTAGGAAACTGCATTTGAATTTGGTTGCCTTGCACCCTGCTTGAAATGGAATTTCAAGGAATAGCCATGAGTCAACTGCCAGCCCACCAGCCGTGAGTGAGCTGCCAGCACATCAGGCGTGAGGGACTGAGCTGCCACCCGAAGAATCCATTTGGCCCACAATGTCCATACTAACCAGTCCCTTCAGCCCACAATACCCATACTAGCGCTCCAGAAAGCCCCCCCCCCCCCCCCACTGGCTACCAATATTGGAATTGGTGGAGAGGTGGAATATTGCATTGGGGGACCGGCCCTCCCGTGTGAACATGGGACGCAACGGGTCCCACATAGTCTATTGTGTGTATATATATATATTATATCTATCTATCTTCTATCTATTATTATATAAAACTCTCTGGCTGTCGTCCGTCTGTACGGCTGTACGTCTGTACGTCCAACGTTCTGCTTGACTTTCCCGCCTTTGATACCGCCCCGCGCCCGCGCGGCGCGCGGAAACGCCGATATTTTTTACCGTTTCTAAAGAGGTTACGTTTATCTTTACGAATAGACGATCCCGATTAAATTTGGTCGTGTTTAGGTACGCTTTTTAAAATAAAATACCTCTACCCCCCCCAAACCAAACATTTCAAAATGTTTAAAAAAACAGCTCAGCCGTAGAATGTTAGTAAAGATTCCGTTGTGTGATGTCACAATGCACAATGATCACAGATGTCCAATCGGAATGGATCCATTTACATATGCCTTTGCGGCGACCCAAGCCCCGGCCCCTCCCCCCCAACCCCCGCAGCATTGGGCATTGTGACATCACAAAACGGAACCTTCATTTACATTCTATTGCTGAGAGCTGTTTGTTTAACATTTTTAAATGTCCCCATTCCCTATCACCCCCACACACGTGGCGACGCCCTGCGACACGTGTGACAAATCGAAATGAATCCGTTTACATATGCCTTGGCAGCAGCCCCAGCCCCAGCCCCTCCCCCCACCCCCGCAGCCTGTGTCACGTGTGTGGCAATAGAGAAAGAGGATTGGGGGTGATAGGGAATGGGTAACAGATGGACTGTCCCTACCCCTCCTACTTCAACTCTCCCTCCCCACTCTTCCCCCTCTCTCCTCCCCCCCTCCCTCCCCTCCCACACCCTCTCTTCCCCCTCCACCACCCCTCTTCACCCCCATCTCCCCCTACCCCCTTCCCCTCTCTCTGGCACCACTCCCCGCTACCCCTCTGCCCCTCACTCACCACTCTTCCCCTCTCCCTCCCCCACCTCTATCCCTCCCCCCTCCCTCTCTCCCTCTCTTCCCCCTACTCCTCTCCCCTTCCCCTCATCCCCTCTCTCCACCTCTAACATCCCCTCCCCCCCTCCCCCCTTCCTGCCCTCCCCGCTCTCCTCCCACTCCCCACTCTCCTCCCCGTCCCTCTCCCCCCACCCTGCTCTCTTCTCCCTCACCAACTCTCCCCTTTCCTCCTCCCCCTCTCTCCTCCCTCCCATCCCTCCCCTCTTCTCTCCCCACCCCCTCCCCCCCTCTTCTCTCCCAACCCCGTCGCCACCCTCCACCCTCCCCACACCTCTCTACCCTTCTCCTCGCCTTACCCACCCCTCTCTCTTCCCCCTCTCCTCACCCCTCTCCCTCTCACCCCCTTCCTCCTCCCACCCCCATTACTCTCTCCCACATCCCACTTCCCTCTCTCACCCCGTCCCCTTCCCCCTACCCCGCTATCCCTCTTCAACCACTCCCCCTACACCTCTCCCCCTCCCTCTCTCCCACTTCCACCACTCCCCCTACACCTCTCCATCTCCCTCCCCATTCTTCCACTTAACTCCCAAACCCATCCCCATCTCCCTCCACAACCCCCTCCCCCACCCCTCTCCCCCCTCCCTTCTCTCTCACTCCCCACTCTTCCACTCTCCCTCCCCCACCTCTATCCCTCCCCCCTCCTCTCCCTCTCTTCCCCCTACTCCTCTCCCCTTCCCCTCATCCCCTCTCTCCACCTCTAACATCCCCTCCCCCCCTCTCCCCCCTTCCTGCCCTCCCCGATCTCCTACCACTCTCCTCCCCCTCCCTCTCCCCCACCCTGCTCTCTTCTCCCTCACCAATTTCTCCCCTTTCCTCCTCCCCCTCTCCCCTCCCTCCCCCTCTCCTCTTCTCTCCCCACACCGTCTCCCTCTCCCCTCTTCTCTCCCCACCCCGTCTTCCTCTCCACCCCTCCCCGCCTGTGTTTGGGGGGTGGTTAGTGTGAGTGTGATGCCGCAGCCCCCCCCCCCTCCCGCAAACGCGCGTTGGGAAAACAGCCCGCCAACAGTCTCTCTGTCTCTAAGACAGAACTGAAGATGCTTGAAAATCAAAAAAATGCTTCATAACCTCAGCGGGTGCAGCAGCATCTATGTATCAAAAGAAATAGACAACGTTTCCTGAAAACCCGTCTGAGGATGGGTTTCCGCCAAAAACATTGCCTATTTCCTTCACTCCATAGATGCTGCTGCACCCGCAGTGTTTCTCGAGTTTTATTGTGTGTACCAGTCTATCTGTCTCTCCCCTCTCTCTCTCTCTCTGCCCTTCTCTCTTCACAGCCCGCGACTCAACTCATGCACGCCTGCTCCAACCCACCCCCTTCACCTCTCTCCCCATCCTCTTCTTCCTCTCTCCACCCCTCTCCTCTCTCACCCTCCTCTCTCCCCACCTTCCTCACCCCCCTTCCTCTCAACCCTCCTCCTCCCCACCTCACAATTTTTTTTTTAACATTAAAATTTCACTCTCTACACTACCCCCCCCCCTCGAGACGTACCTGAGAGGTGAGGGCTATTCGTCAGTGGATAGGGTGGAGATGGAATAAAAGAAGAAAATTAAAATATTAATATAATATCAAGGGGTGTGATGAGTGTGTGTGTTTGTGGGTGCCAGATTCACACCCCGCAACCCTGCTTTGGAGGTACAGAACCAACGGGTGGTTAGTGTGACGTCACTGCCCCCCGCCCCAAACGCAGGTTCGGTGTCCAGACCCAACGGGTCTGCACTTGGTCTAGTATACTTTTAAAACTCTCTGGCTGTCGTCCGTCTGTACGTCTGTACGTCTGTACGTCTGTACGTCCAACGTTCTGCTTGACTTGTCCCGCCTTTGATACCGCCCCGCGCCCACGCAGCGCGCGGAAACGCCGATATTTTTTACCGTTTCTAAAGAGGTTACGTTTATCTTTACGAATAAAGAAAAACCTTCATTTACATTCTATTGCTGAGAGCTGTTTGTTTAACATTTTGAAATTTCCCCATTCCCTATCACCCCACACACGTGGCGACGCCCTGCGACACGTGTGACAAATCGAAATGAATCCGTTTACATATGCCTTTGCAGCACCCACAGCCCCAGCCCCTCCCCCCAACCCCACAGCCTGTGTCGAAAGGCGTCGCCACGTGTGTGGGGGGGATAGGGAATGGGGAAATTTCAAAATGTTTTAAAAAAAACAGCTCTCAGCAATAGAATGTAAATGAAGGTTCCGTTTTGTGATGTCACAATGCACAATGCTCAAAGATGTCCAATCGAAATGAACCAATTTACATATGCCTTTGCAGCAGCAACAGCACCAGCCCCTCCCCCCACCCCCCGCAGCCTGTGTCGAAGGGCGTCGTCACGTGTGTGGCAATAGAGAAAGAGGATTGGGGGTGATAGGGAATGGGTAACAGATGGACTGTCCCTACCCCTCCTACTTCAACTCTCCCTCCCCACTCTTCCCCCTCTCTCCTCTCCCCTCCCTCCCCTCCCACACCCTCTCTTCCCCCTCCACCACCCCTCTTCACCCCCATCCACCCACCCCCTTCACCTCTCTCTTGCACCACTCCCCGTAACCCCTCTGCCCCTCACTCCCCACTGTTCCCCTCTCCCTCACCCACCTCTCTCCCTCCCCGTCCCTCTCTCCCTCTCTTCCCCCTACTCCTCTCCCCTTCCCCTCATTCCCTCCACCCCTCTCCCCCCTTCCTGCCCTCCCCGCTCTCCTCCCACTCCCCACTCTCCCCACCTCCCTCTCACCCACCCTGATCTCCTCTCCCTCCCCAATCTCTCCCCTTTCCTCTTCCCCCTCTCCCCTCCCTCCCCCTCTCCTCTTCTCTCCCTACCCCGTCTCCCTCTCCCCTCTTCTCTCCCCACCACGTCTTCCTCTCCACCCCTCCCCCGCCTGTGTTTGGGGGGTGGTTAGTGTGAGTGTGATGCCGCAGCCCCCCCTCTCCCTCCCGCAAACGCGCGTTGGGAAAACAGCCCGCCAACAGTCTCTCTGTCTTTAAGACAGAACTGCAGATGCTTGAAAATCAAAGGTACACAAAAAAATGCTTCATAACCTCAGCGGGTGCAGCAGCATCTATATCAAAAGAAATAGACAACGTTTCGTGAAAAAACCGTCTGAGGATGGGTTTCCGCCAAAAGCATTGCCTATTTCCTTCACTCCATAGATGCTGCTGCACCCGCAGTGTTTCTCGAGTTTTATTGTGTGTACCAGTCTATCTGTCTCTCCCCTCTCTCTCTCTCTCTGCCCTTCTCTCTTCACAGCCCGCGACTCAACTCATGCACGCCTGCTCCAACCCACCCCCTTCACCTCTCTCCCCCATCCTCTTCTTCCTCTCTCCACCCCTCTCCTCTCTCACCCTCCTCTCTCCCCACCTTCCTCACCCCCCTTCCTCTCAACCCTCCTCCTCCCCCACCTCACAATTTTTTTTTATTTTTTTTTTTTTTATTTTTTTTTTAATTTTTATTTATTAGAAGTACATTACATCACAGCCACATACATTAATACTCGTCATTTATATCTTCTTACAATTAATGTACTCCCTTTATTTATTTTTTTTACACTAAAGAAAGAAAAGATTGAAAGAGAGAAGAAAGTGAAGGAAAAAGTGCAAGTGTAGAAAAGTGTAGAAAATGTAACAACAAAAAAAAAAGGACGAGGACCCTATGAGAGCGAAATTAAAAACAAAAAGAAAAAGAGTTAAGAAATAGGCCCTAAGAAAAGAAAAGAGAGAGAGAAAAAAAGAAAAACAAATGTTTTTTATTGAGCATCACGTAAATAGGACATACCAACTCTTCAACTATCATCCCCCCTTACCCGACCTCAATTTTTTATTTTTTTAAAGTACTTTTGCACCCTATGTTTGTAATAATTCTATAAATGCAGACCACGTCAGGTGGAAGTGATCTGGTTTACCTGCTAGGAGGAGTCTTATCTCTTCAAGGTGTAGTGTTTCAAACATATTTGAAATCCACATATTTATAGTTGGTATTGGAGCCTTCTTCCAAAATTTTAGAATTAGCTTTTTTCCAGTTATTAACCCATAATCCATTAATTTCTTTTGAAACACATTTAGTTCTGGATCATCTTCCGTTATTCCGAAGATAATCCATTCTGCTTTGGGTATCAGTCTTGTTTTAAATAACTTTGTAAAGATTTCAAAAATTTCATTCCAAAATTTTTGAATTTTTGTACAGAAGACAAATGAGTGCGCTATAGTTGCTTCTTGGGATTGACATTTATCACAAATAGATGATACGTTTGGGAAAATTTTATGAATTTTAGTTTTCGAATAATATAATCTATGTAAAATTTTAAATTGTATTAAAGTGTGTCTTACATTAATCGAGCATTTATGTACTTTTAATAAGTATTCATTCCAACTTTCCTTTGAAATTTTAATAGCTAACTCTTGTTCCCAGTCTCTTCTGATACCCTCCGTAGATGGTATTTGTACATTTAAGATAATATTGTACAAATATGATATTAAGTTTGTTGATTCCGCTTTTGTCTGCATTGCCTCGTCCAGTACATCTGCTGGGTTATTATGATGATCTTTTATATATTTTTTCAAATAGTCGCATATTTGAAAGTATTTAAAATATTGATTATTTCCGAGTTTATATTTTATTTGTAATTGTTGAAATGAAAGTAATTTTCCAGTTTCATACAAGTCACCAAGCGTTTTAATTCCTAGTCTATCCCATTGTGTATAAGCTTTATCTATAATAGAAGGACTAAACGAAGGGTTATTGACTATAGGTAATAAAAGTGATAAGTTTCTTAATTTTAAATTTTGTTTTATTTGTTTCCAAATACGGATTGTACTATGAATAATTGGGTTCTTATTATAGTTTATGTTATTCAATTTCATTGGAGAGAGGAGGATCGCTCCAATGTTTCTAGAGGAGCAATCCTCTTTCTCCATTACAATCCAGTCTACTTGCTGGGCGGAGTTATCCATCAGTTGAATCATGTTTTTAATATTTACTGACCAATAATAATACATAAAATTGGGTAGTGCTAGACCCCCCAATACTTTAGATTTATTCAGATGGGTTTTTTGTATTCTATGTGATTTATAGTCCCATATAAAATTAGTGATATCTGAGTCGAGTTTTTTAAAAAACTTCTTAGGTAAGTATATAGGAATTGATTGAAATAGGTATAAAATTTGTGGTAAAAAGATCATTTTTATTGCGTTTATTCGGCCTATTAAAGACATCGGAAGCGTTTTCCAGAATTTAATTAATGTATTCAGTTTATTAAGTAGGGGGTCAAAATTTGCCCTGAGCATACCTTGATATGCTCTGGTAATTTCGATTCCCAAATATTTAAATTTTTCTGTAGCTATTTTAAAAGGGAATTTTAAAAGATGTGTTGAATCTTTCGGTTTTATTGACATAATTACACTTTTATTCCAATTTATTCTATATCCAGAAAAAGATCCGAAGTCTTCAATTAAATTTAATATATTTGGTATAGTGATTTGAGGTTTTGTAATATACAATAATATATCATCCGCGTATAAAGATATTTTATTATATGAGTCTTTAGTATTATATCCATGAATATCAGGGTGTATTCTAATTTTTTCTGCTAGCGGTTCAATAATGAGAGCAAACAGCTGTGGTGATAATGAGCATCCTTGTCTATTTCCCCCTTGATAGTTGAAATTTCGAGGATAATATGTTATTAGTAAGTATTCTAGCTGTAGGTTTGTTATATAGTAACTTAATCCATAAAATAAAATTCTCTCCCAGTTGAAATTTTTGTAATACTTTATCCATATAATTCCATTCTACTTGATCAAATGCTTTTTCAGCATCCAGCGAAATAATTGATAATTCTTGATCTTCAGATTTGTGTGAGTGCATTATGTTGAGTAGACGTCTCATATTATTAGAAGAGTATCTCTTAGGGATAAACCCTGTCTGATCTGGGTTTATTAATTTACTAATGTATTTACTTAATCTTCTGGCTAATGTTTTCGCTAATATTTTTTGATCTGTGTTTAACAATGCTATAGCTCTATATGAGCCAGGTTCTTCTAAATCCTTATTTTTCTTAGGTATTAATGTAATCGTTGATTCCGCTAATGTATCAGGTAGTATTCGTTTTTTAAAAGCGTATTGGTACATTTTTTGTAATCTTGGTATTATTTTATCATAAAAGTTTTTATAAAATTCATTAGTAAATCCATCAGGGCCTGGTGTTTTTCCATTTTTTAGTGAGTTTATTGTATCTTCTAATTCCTTAATTGAGATTTGTGCACCCAGTTCCTCTTGTTCCTTCAGCTCTAACTTTGGAAGATTACAGGTATCCAAGAACTTTGTGATATTATTGGAATCAATTATCGTTTTAGATGTATACAAATTCTCGTAAAATTGCGCAAATCTTTTATTAATATCCTTCGGTGTTGTTAATAATTCCCCTTTATCTGATTTGATCTTTGGTATAGTATGTTCCTTTTCTCGTTTTTTTAGCTGGCGAGCCAAAAGTTTATGCGGTTTATCCCCAAATTCAAAGTGCTCTTGTTTTGTAATTTGAAAAAGTCTTATAAGTTTGGCAGATAATAATTTATTTAATTTAAATTTTAAAATTATTATTTTATTATGTTTATCTATTGTTGGATCTTTAGCATTATCTATATCCATTTGTCTAATAAGTTCTTCTAACTGTCTTTGTTCATTCTTATTCTTTTTATTTTGAAAAGCTTGATATGAAATTATAATACCCCTAATGTATGCTTTAAAAGATTCCCAAAGTAAAGTAGGCGATATATCTGAAGTATCATTTGTTTGAAAAAAGACCTCCATTTGTTCTTTTAAATATATACTCGCTTGTGGATCTTTTAAAATTTGAGAGTTAAATCTCCAGAATGAATTATTCTTAGACAGTCCTTCCAGTTTTAAAAAGAAAGTTAGTGGAGAATGGTCTGAAATTGAATTTGTATGATATATTGCATTAGATGTTTGGGGGATTAATTTTGTATCCAGCAGAAAGTAGTCTATACGTGAGTATGTCTTATGTACCATTGAGTAAAACGAATATTCCCTGCCAGTTGGATTCACAATTCTCCAAACATCTGCTATATTAGTGTTGTTTATGTAGGTATTGAGGAGTTCCCCAGTTTTCGATTTCATATTCCCTCTCTGTTTTTGACTTGATTTATCTAAGTACGGGTCTAAAACACAATTAAAGTCTCCGCCTATTATAACATTTTGATAGTTTGACTCTGCAATTATATTGAAGATTTTATTGAAAAAGTGGGGGTTATCAAAGTTAGGGGCATATATATTTACCAAAGTAAGTGGAGTGTCATGGATTTCTCCATTAACTATTAGGTATCTCCCTTCTATATCTGTTATAATATTCTTTGCTTTAAATGGTATACCTTTTCTTATGATAATTGACGTGCCTCTAGATTTTGAAGTGAATGAAGAGTGGTATGTTTGACCTATCCATTTCGCCCTCAGCCTAACTTGGTCCTGAGGTTTTAGGTGTGTTTCTTGTAGGAAGGTAATGTCAGAATTATACATTTTTAGCTGAGCTAATATCTTACCCCTTTTGATAGGTTCATTAATACCTCTTATATTCCAACTACAAAATGAGACTCCTCCTAGGTTCTTTTGTGTGGTGTCATGCATTTTGAATAATTATAGTACCTTTGAATCTTGTGGTGCGTCCATATCCCAGGTCTTTAGGTATTGGGGGAGTTTTTGAATTATTAACTTTTGTTGGTATGTCCATATTATTCTTATCACTAAACACAAAACACAAACAAGTGATTTTATGTAATAAAAAAAAAACTAAAAAAGTGAGGCTACAGTGTCTATAGTCGGCACTGTAGCAAGTGACCCACCTGTAGGTGGGAAAAAACCTTATTTTGACTTCCATTGCGTTGTTGCTCAACTCGCTCCGCTCTCTTAGTTAATCATAACATATTAAAATATTAAAACGAGGCCTCACATTCATATATATAATACAATTTTACCCTGATATTTCCTTATAACATATATATATATCAGAGTTTAATTATTAAACCAATATTTTTGATTTCAATAAGAATCAGCTGTTGGTTGAAGGGGTTAACGAGACGTGCTCCTGGACATAAGCCAGGAGCTCGTTTCTCATCCCCTCCTCCCGCTTATAGACAAGGTTACAATTTATTAAAAATTCATATTAGTATGTTAGTTCATTATTTTTTTGTTTTTTTTGTTAGTATTCTAATCTAACCTGCATAACTTTTAAAGTTGTTAATAGGATAAGTTCTTACAATTGGTTATAACATTTTAATCAATAAGCAATTATTTTCTAATTCATATCCCGTTATAAAGTTGTTTACACGTTTTGAACAGAAAATGTCCTTGCTTCAACATTCCGGAGATAACAGTGTAACTATCCCCAGACAAAACATAGCTGAGAATTATTCGGATCTGCCAAAGCTCCCTTTTATTTCTGTCTTTCAACAATCGTTTGGGCATATTTGAAAGCGTCTTCAGGCTTAACAAATGACTTTTCAAGACCATTAAAAGAAATACGCATTTTAGCGGGATAAAAAACCCCGAATCTGACCCCTTCTCTCCCTCTTAAAAGATCTTTAACCTTATCAAATTTGTTTCTTTTTTGCACAATTTCATGTGGGTAGTCCCTGAATATCTTAATAGTGTCTTTGTCCAGCCGTAATTGTACACCATATTTGATATGGGTCATAACATATTCCAGTTCTGCAGTGTCTCGAAATTTCACTATAATATGTCGTGGATAAGCTTTTCCCGCATCAAATCTTTTTCCAAATCTTGGGACACGATGAGCCACTTCGATTTTCGGTTCCTTGGGAAGATTCAACAGTTGTTTCAACAAGCCCATGGCAAATTCACGTACCTGTTCCCCTTCTGCCCCCTCTGAAACACCAAGAATCCTCAGATTCTGGCGTCTAGAACGAGCTTCCAGGTCCAGGCATTTGAATGAGACTTTCTCTAATTGAGTCCCCATTTGTAGTGATGCTTGTTCGTTTTCTCGCCTCATTTGCTCATGTTCTTGCCTCAATTTCGCCATGTCTTCAACCAGTCGTGCCGTATTTTTCTCCAATTCCGTGATTGTCTGCATACTTGCAGCTACTGTTTCAAGTACAGCCGTGAACTTATCCGTAGTAATTACATCCATTTTATCCATTTTCTCTGATAGTCCATCTTTCACCTCATCAATTCGTTTATTCATAGTGTCCAGTAAATCCGTCATATTCTTCTGGTTACCAGCATTTAAATCCTTCATCATCTTCTGCATTCCTTCCATCATTTTTGCCGAATTTTCCTTCATTTCCTTCTTATCTTCCACCCTATTATCCGAGATCTCATCTTTCAAATTTTTCATTGATTTTTTCAAGTCATCAAAGTCTTTCTTAGATCTTGTATCCATTTCTGCAGCCACTTCAGAGACTTCAGAGGTAACTTCAGTTTCGAACTGTTTCGACAGTTTATTCACAGCTCTCTGAGGGCTCACAGCTGGAGTCAATTTACTCATTTAAAGGGCTTCAAACCACCGTTTAAAACATCGCGTTTAACGATGACGTCATCAGCGCGGTAACCAGAAGCTCCGGTAAGGTTTTTAAAAACAATCCCGATTTTCGGACCCGTTTTACACGATAAATCGTGAAGTTTTTCGGGTGAGGAGCTGGGTGCACGTCTGTTAGTCTAACATGACGCCCCCTTCCTCTCAACCCTCCTCCTCCCCCACCTCATAATTTTTTTTTTCTAACATTACATTTTCTCTCTCTGCACCCCCCCCCCTCGAGACGCACCTGAGAGGTGATGGCTATTCGTCAGTGGATAGGGTGGAGATGGAATAAAAGAAGAAAATTAAAATATTAATATAATATCAAGGGGTGTGATGAGTGTGTGTGTTTGTGGGTGCCAGATTCACACCCCGCAACCCTGCTTTGGAGGTACAGACCCAACGGGTGGTTAGTGTGACGTCACAGCCCCCCGCCCCAAACGCACGTTCGGTGTCCAGACCCAACGGGTCTGCACTTGGTCTGCCTGACTTGTGTCTGCCATCCGCCTGACGTGTCACAAATCCCCTTTGATACCGCTCTAGGCCCACACAGCACGCGGAAACGCCGATATTTTTTACCGTTTCTAAAGAGATTACGTTTATCTTTACGAATAGACAATCCTGATTAAATTTGGTCGTGTTTATGTACACTTTTTAAAATAAAATACCTCTCCCCCCCCCAAACCAAACATTTCAAAATGTTTAAAAAAAACAGCTCAGCCATAGAATGTTAGTAAAGATTCCGTTGTGTGATGTCACAATGCACAATGCTCACAGATGTCCAATCGGAATGAATCCGTTTACATATGCCTTTGCAGCAGCCACAGCCCCAGCCCCTACCCCCCCCCCACCCCCGCAGCCTGTGTCGAAGGGCATCGTCACGTTTGTGGCAATAGAGAAAGAGGATTGGGGGTGATAGGGAATGGGAAACAGATGGACTGTCCCTACCCCTCCTACTTCAACTCTCCCTTCCCACTCTTCCCCCTCTCTCCTCTCCCCCTCCCTCCCCTCCCACCCTCTCTTCCCCCTCCACCACCCCTCTTCACCCCCATCTCCCCCCACCCTCTTCACCTCTCTCTTGCACCACTCCCCGCTACCCCTCTTCCCCTCACTCCCCACTGTTCCCCTCTCCCTCCCCCACCTCTCTCCCTCCCCCTCCCTCTCTCCCTCTCTTCCCCCTACTCCTCTCCCTTTCCCCTCATCCCCTCCCCCTCTCCCCCCTTCCTGCCCTCCCCGCTCTCCTCGCACTCCAAACTCTCCTCCCCCTCCCTCTCACCCACCCTGATCTCCTCTCCCTCCCCAATCTCTCCCTTCCTCTTCCCCCTCTCCCCTCCCTCCCCCTCTCCTCTTCTCTCCCCACCCCGTCTCCCTCTCCCCTCTTCTCTCCCCACCCCGTCTCCCTCTCCCCCCCTCCCCCCCCCGAGTGTGTTTGGGGGTGGTTAGTGTGAGTTTGGGGGGTGGTTAGTGTGAGTGTGATGCCGCAGCCCCCCCCCTCCCGCAAACGCGCATTGGGAAAACAGCCCGCCAACAGTCTCTCTGTCTTTAAGACGGAACTGCAGATGCTGGAAAATCGAAGGTACACAAAAAAAACCTGTACATCATCAGCGGGTTCAGCAGCATCTATGGATCAAAGAAAATATGCAACGTTTCGGTAGAAAACCATTCTGAGGATGGGCTTCGACCCAAAGCGTTGCCTATTTCCTTCGCTCCATAGATGCTGCTGCATCCGCTGTGTTTCTCCAGCTTTTTTTTGTGTACCAGTCTCTCTCTCTCTCTCTCTGCCCTTCTCTCTTCACAGCCCGCGGCTCATCTCATGCACGCCCGCTCCAACCCCCCCCTTCACCTCTCTCCCCCATCCTCTCTTTCCTCTCTCCACCCCTCTTCTCTCTCCCCCTTCCTCTCCACCCTCCTTCCCCCTCTCCTCTTCTCTCCCCACCCCGTCTTCCTCTCCCCTCTTCTCTCCCCACCCCGTCTTCCTTTTCCCCCCCTCACCCCATCCCCCCGAGTGTGTTTGGGGGTGGTTAGTGTGAGTTTGGGGGGTGGTTAGTGTGAGTGTAATGCCGCAGCCCACCCCCCCTCCCGCAAACGCGCGTTGGGAAAACAGCCCGCCAACAGTCTCTCTGTTTTTAAGACGGAACTACAGATGCTGGAAAATCGAAGGTACACAAAAAAACCCTGTATATCATCAGCGGGTGCTGCAGCATCTATGGATCGAAGTAAATAGGCAACGTTTCGGTAGAAAACCAGTCTGAGGATGGGCTTCGGCCCAAAGCGTTGCCTATTTCCTTCGCTCAATAGATGCTGCTCCACCCGCTGTGTTTCTCAAGCTTTTTTTTGTGTACCAGTCTCTCTGTCTCTCCCATCTCTCTCTCTCTCTCTCTCTCTCTGCCCTTCTCTCTTCACAGCCCGCGACTCGACTCATGCACGCCCGCTCCAACCCCCCCCTTCACCTCTCTCCCCATCCTCTCTTTCCTCTCTCCACCCCTCTCCTCTCTGCCCCTTCCTCTCGACCCTCCTCCTCCCCCTCTTCAAATTTTTTTTTTCTAACATTAAATTTTCCCTCTGCCCCAACACCTCTAGACGCATCTGAGAGGTGAGGGCTATTCGTCAGTGGATAGGGTGGAGATGGGATAAAAGAAGCAAATTAAAAAATTAAAATAATATCAAGGGGTGTGATGAGTTTGTGTGTTTGTGGGTGCCGGATTACGTGCTTTGGAGGAAAGGGGGTGATTAGTGTGACGCCACAGCCTCCCCCCCCCCCCCCGCAAACGCACGTTCGGTGTCCCGCCTTTGATACCGCCCCGCGCCCGCGCGGCGCGCGGAAACGCCGATATCTTTTACCGTTTCTAAAGAGGTTACGTTTATCTTTACGAATAGACGATCCTGATTAAATTTGGTCGTGTTTAGGTACGCTTTTTAAAATAAAATACCTCTCCCCACCCCCCAAACCAAAAATTTCAAAATGTTTAAAAAAACAGCTCAGCCGTAGAATGTTAGTAAAGATTCCGTTGTGTGATGTCACAATGCACAATGGTCACAGATGTCCAATCGGAATGGATCCATTTACATATGCCTTTGCGGCAGCCCCAGCCCCGGCCCCTCCCCCCCCAACCCCCGCAGCATTGGGCATTGTGACATCACAAAACGGAACCTTCATTTACATTCTATTGCTGAGAGCTGTTTGTTTAACATTTTGAAATTTCCCCATTCCCTATCCCCCCCACACACGTGGCGACGCCCTGCGACACGTGTGACAAATCGAAATGAATCCGTTTACATATGCCTTTGCAGCACCCACAGCCCCAGCCCCTCCCCCCCAACCCCACAGCCTGTGTCGAAAGGTGTCGCCACGTGTGTGGGGGGGATAGGGAATGGGGAAATTTCAAAATGTTTAAAAAAAACAGCTCTCAGCAATAGAATGTTAATGAAGGTTACGTTTTGTGATGTCACAATGCCCAATGCTCAAAGATGTCCAATCGAAATGAACCAATTTACATATGCCTTTGCAGCAGCAACAGCACCAGCCCCTCCCCCCCACCCCCGCAGCCTGTGTCGAAGGGCGTCGTCACGTGTGTGGCAATAGAGAAAGAGGATTGGGGGTGATAGGGAATGGGTAACAAATGGACTGTCCCTACCCCTCCTACTTCAACTCTCCCTCCCCACTCTTCCCCCTCTCTCCTCTCCCCCTCCCACACCCTCTCTTCCCCCTCCACCACCCCTCTTCACCCCCATCTCCCACCCACCCCCTTCACCTCTCTCTTGCACCACTCCCCGTAACCCCTCTGCCCCTCACTCCCCACTGTTCCCACCTCTCTCCCTCCCCCTCCCTCTCTTCCTCTCTTCCCCCTACTCCTCTCCCCTTCCCCTCATCGCCTCCACCCCTCTCCCCCCTTCCTGCCCTCCCCGCTCTCCTCCCACTCCCCACTCTCCTCCCCCTCCCTCTCACCCACCCTGATCTCCTCTCCCTCCCCAATCTCTCCCCTTTCCTCTTCCCCCTCTCCCCTCCCTCCCCCTCTCCTCTTCTCTCCCCACCCCGTCTCCCTCTCCCCTCTTCTCTCCCCACCATGTCTTCCTCTCCACCCCTCCCCCGCCTGTGTTTGGGGGGTGGTTAGTGTGAGTGTGATGCCGCAGCCCCCCCCCCTCCCGCAAACGCGCGTTGGGAAAACAGCCCGCCAACAGTCTCTCTGTCTTTAAGACAGAACTGCAGATGCTTGAAAATCAAAGGTACACAAAAAAATGCTTCATAACCTCAGCGGGTGCAGCAGCATCTATATCAAAAGAAATAGACAACGTTTCGTGAAAAAACCCGTCTGAAGATGGGTTTCCGCCAAAAGCATTGCCTATTTCCTTCACTCCATAGATGCTGCTGCACCCGCAGTGTTTCTCGAGTTTTATTGTGTGTACCAGTCTATCTGTCTCTCCCCTCTCTCTCTCTCTCTGCCCTTCTCTCTTCACAGCCCGCGGCTCAACTCATGCACGCCTGCTCCAACCCACCCCCTTCACCTCTCTCCCCCATCCTCTTCTTCCTCTCTCCACCCCTCTCCTCTCTCACCCTCCTCTCTCCCCACCTTCCTCACCCCCCTTCCTCTCAACCCTCCTCCTCCCCCACCTCATAATTTTTTTTTTCTAACATTACATTTTCTCTCTCTGCACCCCCCCCCCTCGAGACGCACCTGAGAGGTGATGGCTATTCGTCAGTGGATAGGGTGGAGATGGAATAAAAGAAGAAAATTAAAATATTAATATAATATCAAGGGGTGTGATGAGTGTGTGTGTTTGTGGGTGCCAGATTCACACCCCGCAACCCTGCTTTGGAGGTACAGACCCAACGGGTGGTTAGTGTGACGTCACAGCCCCCCGCCCCAAACGCACGTTCGGTGTCCAGACCCAACGGGTCTGCACTTGGTCTGCCTGACTTGTGTCTGCCATCCGCCTGACGTGTCACAAATCCCCTTTGATACCGCTCTAGGCCCACACAGCACGCGGAAACGCCGATATCTTTTACCGTTTCTAAAGAGATTACGTTTATCTTTACGAATAGACAATCCTGATTAAATTTGGTCGTGTTTATGTACACTTTTTTAAATAAAATACCTCTCCCCCCCCAAACCAAACATTTCAAAATGTAAAAAAAAAACAGCTCAGCCATAGAATGTTTGTAAAGATTGCGTTGTGTGATGTCACAATGCACAATGCTCACAGATGTCCAATCGGAATGAATCCGTTTACATATGCCTTTGCAGCAGCCACAGCCCCAGCCCCTCACCCCCCCAACCCCGCAGCCTGTGTCGAAGGGCGTCGTCACGTTTGTGGCAATAGAGAAAGAGGATTGGGGGTGATAGGGAATGGGAAACAGATGGACTGTCCCTACCCCTCCTACTTCAACTCTCCCTCCCCACTCTTCCCCCTCTCTCCTCTCCCCGTCCCTCCCCTCCCACCCCCTCTCTTCCCCCTCCACCACCCCTCTTCACCCCCATCTCCCCCCCACCCCCTTCACCTCTCTCTTGCACCACTCCCCGCTACCCCTCTGCCCCTCACTCCCCACTGTTCCCCTCTACCTCCCCCTCCCTCTCTCCCTCTCTTCCCCCTACTCCTCTCCCCTTCCCCTCATCCCTCTCCCCCCTTCCTGCCCTCGCCGCTCTCCTCCCACTCCAAACACTCCTCCCCCTCCCTCGCACCCACCCTGATCTCCTCTCCCTCCCCAATCTCTCCCCTTTCCTCTTCCCCCTCTCCCCTCCCTCCCCCTCTCCTCTTCTCTCCCCACCCCATCTCCCTCTCCCCTCTTCTCTGCCCACCCCGTCTTCCTCTCCCCCCCCTCCCCCCTCCCCCCGAGTGTGTTTAGGGGTGGTTAGTGTGAGTTTGGGGGGTGGTTAGTGTGAGTGTGATGCCGCAGCCACCCCCCCTCCCGCAAACACGCGTTGGGAAAACAGCCCGCCAACAGTCTCTCTGTCTTTAAGACGGAACTGCAGATGCTGGAAAATCGAAGGTACACAAAAAAAAACTGTATATCATCAGCGGGTTCAGCAGCATCTATGGATCAAAGAAAATATGCAACGTTTCGGTAGAAAACCATTCTGAGGATGGGCTTCGACCCAAAGCGTTGCCTATTTCCTTCGCTCCATAGATGCTGCTGCACCCGCTGTGTTTCTCCAGCTTTTTTTTGTGTACCAGTCTCTCTCTCTCTCTCTCTGCCCTTCTCTCTTCACAGCCCGCGGCTCAACTCATGCACGCCCGCTCCAACCCCCCCCCCTTCACCTCTCTCCCCCATCCTCTCTTTCCTCTCTCCACCCCTCTCCTCTCTCCCCCTTCCTCTCCACCCTCCTTCCCCCTCTCCTCTTCTCTCCCCACCACGTCTTCCTCTCACCTCTTCTCTCCCCACCCCGTCTTCCTCTCCCCCCCTCACCCCATCCCCCGAGTGTGTTTGGGGGTGGTTAGTGTGAGTTTGGGGGGTGGTTAGTGTGAGTGTGATGCCGCAGCCCACCCCCCCTCCCGCAAACGCGCGTTGGGAAAACAGCCCGCCAACAGTCTCTCTGTCTTTAAGACGGAACTACAGATGCTGGAAAATCGAAGGTACACAAAAAAAACCTGTATATCATCAGCGGGTGCAGCAGCATCTATGGATCGAAGTAAATAGGCAACGTTTCGGTAGAAAACCAGTCTGAGGATGGGCTTCGGCCCAAAGCGTTGCCTATTTCCTTCGCTCAATAGATGCTGCTGCACCCGCTGTGTTTCTCAAGCTTTTTTTTGTGTACCAGTCTCTCTGTCTCTCCCATCTCTCTCTCTCTCTCTCTCTGCCCTTCTCTCTGCACAGCCCGCGACTCGACTCATGCACGCCCGCTCCAACCCCCCCCCTTCACCTCTCTCCCCATCCTCTCTTTCCTCTCTCCACCCCTCTCCTCTCTCCCCCTTCCTCTCGACCCTCCTCCTCCCCCTCTTCAAATTTTTTTTTTCTAACATTAAATTTTCCCTCTGCCCCAACACCTCTAGACGCATCTGAGAGGTGAGGGCTATTCGTCAGTGGATAGGGTGGAGATGGGATAAAAGAAGCAAATTAAAAAATTAAAATAATATCAAGGGGTGTGATGAGTTTGTGTGTTTGTGGGTGCCGGATTACGTGCTTTGGAAGAAAGGGGGTGATTAGTGTGACGCCACAGCCTTCCCCCCCCACCCCCCCACAAACGCACGTTCGGTGTCCAGACCCAACGGGTCTGCACTTGGTCTAGTATACTTTTAAAACTCTCTGGCTGTCGTCCGTCTGTACGTCTGTACGTCTGTACGTCTGTACGTCTGTACGTCCGTACGCCGCCTTTGATACCGCCCCTGGCCCACACAGCGCGCGGAAAGGCCCATATTTTTTTCCATTTCCAAAGAGATGACATTTATCTTTACGAATAGCCACTCCTGATTAAATTCGGTCCTGTTTATGTACACGTTTTTTAATAAAATCCATCCCCCCCCCACCCCCATGTGATTTTCTCCGATTGTCTCCGATTTTCTCCGAAAACGATGCCATCTTTTTTCCCCCGATTTTCTCCGAAAACGACGCCATCTTTTTTTTGCCGATTTTCTCCGATTTTTTCCGAAAACGACGCCATCTTTTTTTCCACGATTTTCACCCAGGGGTCTGAAGCACGTTCGGGAACAACACCCTGGGGTGTCAAGCACTTTCGGGGACCAGACCTAACGGGTCTGCACTTGGTCTAGTATATATATATATATATAGTACATACTCACATTGTAGGAGCCATTTATGCTTAGGATATGTGTCAAATTGCCATTACACACATATACATATATATATATAGTCAATAGTCAGATTTATTCGTCGCAATAAAGTGCAGTGAAATGAATTTGCCAGCAGCGGTACAATAAAAAAAAGAACACACAAAACACAATAAAAATTTAATACAAACATCCACCACAGCATTCATCACTGTGGTGGAAGGCACAAAGTTTAGTCAGTCCTCCTCCATTTTCCCCTGTGGTCGGGACCACAACCCTCTGCAGTCGCCGCTGCGGGCAGCCAGATGTGCAGACAAGGTAAGTCCTGACTGCGGCTTCAAGATGGTGTAGGCCGCAGGCCGGCGGTCGAAGATCTAAAGTCCCCGCCGCGCCGCAGTTAGAGGCACCGCAGACCGCGGCTTCAAAAGATGTTGTAGGCCGCCGGCCGGCGGTCGGAGCTCTTCTCCAGGTTTCCCCGGCGAGGGATCCCAGGCTCCGGACACCGCGCCAGCTGGAGCTCCGTAGACCGCGGCTTCAGGCTGCCGCGGGCCAGCGATCGGAGCGCTTCCTTCTGACGAAGGCTCGCCCGCTCTGCGATGAAAAAGTCTACGCTACGCCTGCTGCTGAAGCCCCGGGCCCGTCTCCGGGAAAGGCCGCACCGATCCTTTGTGTTAGGCCGCGAGGGAGGCGACATGGAAAAAGTCGCCTCTCCGTGGAGGAGGCGACCGGAGCGGTTTCCCCGTTATCCCCCCCACACAAGACACACCAAGAAACATTAAAAACACACATTGGGACATACTAAAAAAACAAAAAAAGTAGAAAATGACTAACACGCTGCTGGCAGGGCAGCCAGCTTGCAGCGCCCCCCACCGACACATATAGAGACACAAAATATATATATACACATACTGTATATATAGACACACATATATACACACAGAACTTTTTTTCTCTCTTGTTTATTATATAGTTTACATGTTTACATATTCTGTTGTGCTGCAGCAAGTAAGAATTTCATTGTTCTATCTGGGACATATGACAATAAATCACTCTTTGATTGTGGATACAAGCATTTGCAAGCATTCAAGTAAGAAAGTTGATACTCCCAGTTGACTAGAGTGGGTTTCTGTAAGTTACAAGACCTCTTTGATACCATGTAAAGAATAAATTGTACATGCTGCAGTAATTTCACAAATGTATTGAAGTTATTGCAAGAATTTAATGTTGCTTTAATCTGTTTTAAGGGAAATTCCTCAGCCCACAGTTTAGGATGAAGGATGGAGACATAAGGAACTGCAGATGTTGGAATCTTACATAGAAACATAGAAAATAGGTGTAGGAGGAGGCCATTCAGCCCTTCGAGCCAGCACTGCCATTCATTGTGATCATGGCTGATCGTCCCCAATCAATAACCTATGCCTGCCTTCTCCCCATATCCCTTGATTCCACCAGCCCCTAGAGCTCTATCTAACACCCTCTTAAATCTCTACAAATTCACAACTCTCTGGGTGAAAAAGCTTTTTCTCACCTCAGTCTTAAATGGCCTCCACTTTATTCTAAGACTATGGCCCCTGGTTCTGGACTCGCCCAACATTGGGAACATTTTTCCTACATCTAGCCTGTCCAGTCCTTTTATAAGTTCCTATAAGATCCCCCCTCATCCTTCTAAACTCCAGTGAATACAAGCCTAGTCTTTTCAATCTTTCCTCATATGACAGTCCCGCCATCCCAGGGATCAATCTCGTGAATCTACGCTGCACTGTCTCAATCACAAGGATGTCCTTCCTCAAATTAGGAGACCAAAACTGTACACAATACTCCAGATGTGGTCTTACCAGAGCCCTATACAACTGCAGAAGAACCTCTTTAAGGGCCTGTCCCACGGGCATGCGACTCCATGCGGCAAGCGCGACCTAACCGCAAGCGGGGGCCGTGCGGAGGCCGTGCGGGGGTCGCGGGGCCGGTCCCACTTCGATCGCCGGAGCCGTATGGAGTTGTGCGGAGCTGGTCCCGACATCACGCGGGGCTCCGAAAAACTGACACTGTTCAAAAATTACGTGCGGCAACGGCCTGCCGCCCCGCAGCTGCATCGAGGCCGTGCGCGCCGCATCGATGGCCGTGCACACCGCCTCGACGCCGGACGCAGCAGCCTCGATGCCATGCACACCGCCTCGACGCCGGACGCCGCCGCCTCGCCGCCGTACGCACCGTCTTGACGTCACTCGACCTCCGCGCGGCCCCCGCTTCCGATTTGGTAGCGCTTGCCGCATGCAGCCGCATGCTGGTGGGACCAGCCCTGTACGGGGATCACTCGACCTCCGCGGGGCCCCCGCTTGTGGTTAGGTCGCACTTGCCGCATGGAGTCGCATGCCCGTGGGACAGGCCCTTAACTCCTATACTGAAATCCTCTTGTTATGAAGGCCAACATTCCATTAGCTTTCTTCACTGCCTGCTGTACCTGCACGCCAACTTTCAGTGACTTGTGTACAAAGACGCCCAGGTCTCGCTGCACCTCCCCCTTACCTAACCTAACCCCATTGAGATAATAATATGCCCCCTTGTTTTTGTCGCCAAAGTGGATAACCTCACATTTATCTATATTATACTGCATCTGCCACGCATCTGCCCACTCACTCAACCTGTCCAGGTCACCCTGCAACCCTTCTTCAGACTGGTTAGGGATAAGGGAAACGAGAGATATAGACAGTGATGTGGAGAGATAAAGAACAATGAATGAAAGATATGCAAAAAAGTACCTATGATAAAGGTAACAGGCCGTTGTTAGCTGTTTGTTTTGTGAAAACGAGAAGCTGGTGTGACTTGGGTGGGGGAGGTGTAGAGAGAGAGGGAATGCCGGGGCTACCTGAAGTGAGAGAAATCAATGTTCATACCGCTGAGGTGTAAGCTGCCCAAGCGAAGTATGAGATGCTGTTCCTCCAATTTGTGTTTAGCTTCACTCTGACAATGGAGGAGACCCAGGACAGAAAGGTCACTGTGGGAATGGGAAGGGGAATTAAAGTGTATAGCAACCGGGAGATCAGATAGGTTCAGGCGGGCAGAGCGAATACTTAACGTTTCTGGTCGAGACCCCTCTTCAGACTGCCTCTCTGAAGAAGGGTCTCGACCCAAAACATCAAGTATTCCTTTTATTCCAGAGATGCCGCCTGACCTGTTGAGTTACTCCAGCTGTTTTGTGTCGTTATTGTTCTATGTTCTCTTACGAGCAATCGCTGCATCATTGCGTTGCAGAATATCAAGTGTTGTGTTCTCCAGAATCGACACCCGCCATCTTTACCAAGCTTAAAAGCTTAACAAAACCGATAGAAATCCAGTCTAACAAATGGGAAAGAAATGCCAAGTCGATAAAAGAGCAATAGGTTGCAGATAATGCTAAGCAACGTCACTCCTGTGATAATTACCATGCTCGACGTAGCTCCTGTGGCTGGGATGAAAGTTTTTAAAAAAGAGAAAGATCTGGAGCATGAGGCAACCTGCAATTACTGTTATTGGAGGCTGTTATTGGAGTATTTTTAGAAACCGTTGAGTATGCTTTTAAATGTGACATTGAAATAAGAAATGTTCAGCGGAAACAATGAGAGGTGATCGTTTAAGCCATGCACTGCTGTTTGCAAACTAGAGCGATTTTTTTAGGCATTGCTCACCGCTAGAAATTGTTCACCGATGATATTATAACATTATGTAGGAGGGAACTGCTGATGCCGGTTTAGAAACATAGAAACGTAGAAAATAGGTGCAGGAGTAGGCCATTCCGCCCTTCGAGCTAGCACCGCCATTCATTATGATCATGGCTGATCATCCACAATCAGTACCCTGATCCTGCTTTCTCCCCATATCCCGAATCCGATAGCCCTAAGAGCTAAATCCAACTCTCTCTTGAAAATACACCGAAGATAGATACATAATGCCGGAGCACCTGGAGGAAACCATGCATATCATATGTGGAACATACAAAGTGCACATGGTATTGGGGGTAGGGTGTTGACGTGGATAGAAAGTTAGTTGGCAGACCGGAAGCAAAGAGTAGGAGTGAACGGGTCCTTTTCAGAATGGCAGGCAGTGGCGAGTGGAGTGCTGCAAGGCTCGGTGTTGGGGCTGCAACTGTTTACCATATATATTAATGATTTGGAAGAGGGAATTAGGAGCAACACTAGCATGTTTGCGGATGACACAAAGCTGGGTGGCAGTGTGAATTGCGAAGAGGATGTTAGGAGGTTGCAGGGTGACCTGGACAGGTTGAGTGAGTGGGCAGATGCGTGGCAGATGCAGTATAATATAGATAAATGTGAGGTTATCCACTTTGGTGGCAAAAACAAGGGGGCAGATTATTATCTCAATGGGGTTAGGTTAGGTAAGGGGGAGGTACAGCGAGACCTGGGTGTCCTTCGCGTGCAGGTACAGCAGGCAGTGAAGAAAGCTAATAGAATATCAGGTGGTGCAGGCTCGAATGGCTCAATGGCCTCCTCCTGCACCTATTATCTATGTTTCTACAGCATCTGAGGTCAGGATTGTACCAGGGTCTCTGGCACTAGGAGGTAGTGGCTCTACCAGCTGCGCCACCATGCCACAAAGCTACTTCCTGCCTACCGATACTAATACCACTAATACCAAAGCTTTTAGTCTCTTGCCCAGAGTAGGGGAATTGAAAGGCCAGGACTCTATTCCTTGGAGCGCAGGAGGATGAGGGTGATCTTATAAAGGTGTACAAAATTATGAGAGGAATAGTCTCTTGCCCGGAGTAGGGGAATCGAGAACCAGAGGATATAGGTTTAAGGTGAAGGGGGAAAGATTGTATAGGAATCTGACTTTTTCGCACAAAGGGTGGTGGGTGTATGGAATGAGCTGCAAGAGGAGGTAGTTGAGGCTGGGACTATCGCTACGTTTAAGAAATGTGTAGACAGGTACATGGATAGGACAATTTTACAGGGATATGGACGAAACGCAGGCAGGTGGGACTAGTGGAGCTGGGACATATTGGTCGGTGTGGGCAAGTTGGGCCGAAGGGCCTGTTTCCACGCTGTATCACTCTATGACGAACTCATTCCATCGGTTTGTATAAGACATCCCGTTTCCCTTGGGTAGACTGAGCTACAACTGAGCATTTACTTTGATTGTGTTTATTTGAGCGATACAGCGTGGAAACGCACCGACCAGCGATCCCTGCACATTAACACTACCCTACGCACACTGTGGACAATTTACACTTATACCAAGCCAATTAACCTACAAACCTGTACGTCTTTGGAGTTCACAAGTTCATGTTCACAAGTTATAGGAGTGGAATTAGGCCATTCGGCCCATCGAGTCTACTCCGCCATTCAATCATGGCTGATCTCTGCCTCCTAATCCCATTTTCCTGCCTTCTCCCCATAACCCTTGACACCCGTTCTAATCACGAATTTGTCTATCTCTGCCTTAATAATATCCACTGACTTGGCCTCCACAGCCCTCTGTGGCAATGAGTTCCACAGATTCACCACCCTCTGACTAAAGAAGTTCCTCCTCACCTCTTTTCTAAAAGGGCACCCTTTAATTCTGAAGCCATGACCTCTGGTCCTGGACTCTCCCACCAGTGGAAACATCCTCTCCACATCCACTATCCAGGCCTTTCATTATTCTATAAATTTCAATGAGGTCCCCCCTCAACCTTCTAAACTCCAGCGAGTACAGGCCCAGTGCAGTCAACGCTCATCATATGCTAACCCACTCATTACTGGAATCATTCATGTAAACCTCCTCTGGACCCTCTTCAGAGCCAGCACATCCTTCCTCAGATATGGAGCCCAAATTTGCTCACAGTGTGGGAGGAAAGCGAAGATCTGAGAAAAACCATGCAGGTCACAGGCAGAGCGTACAAACTGTACAGACTGCCTCCGTAGGCACGGCAAGAGCTGTAAAGCAGCAACTCTACCGCTGCGCCACCGTGCCACCTTCATTTTATGATGCAGTTATTTTTTTCACTCATAGTCATAGAGTGAAACAGGTCCTTCGACCCAATTTGCACACAACGACCAACATGTCCCACCTGCACTAGTCTCACCTGCTTGCGTTTGGTCCCTATCTCTCCAAACCTGCCCTATCCAAGTACCTGTCTAACTATTTCTTAACCTTTCGGATAGTCCTCAACTAGCTGAGCCTGAAGAAGGATCTCGACACGAAACGTCACCCATTCCTTCTATCCAGAGATGCTGTCTGTCCCTCTGAGTTACTCCGGCATTTTGTGTCTCTCTTCATCTACCTCCTCCGGCAGCTTGTTCCATACACCCGCCACCACTTTGTATGAAAAAATTACCCCTCAGATTCCTACTGAGTCTTTTCACCTTTACCTTGAACCTATGTCCTCTGGTCCTCGATTCCCCTACGCTGGGCAAGAGACTTTGTGCGTCTGCCCGATGTATTCCTCTTCTTGGTGACGATGCTGCTGTGATCGCCTGTGTTGTTTGCGGTCCCTGGCTGTTTTCTGTCGTCCCGAGCCTTGTGCAAGTTAAATCATCTGCCTGAATTGAGGAACAAAATAGCAGTTTACGCAACATGCACTGATGTGTCATCTCGTGCCATTTAGAGGAGTGTTATGATACTGGAAAATTATATACTTCAGTGATCTACGTACTGTAAGGGTCAATTAGGCTTTCGTGGATGTGACAAGCAATGCTCTGTATCCACCATTTCACTCTTTTTTTTCCCCTTTGTATCTTCATAAGTGACCATAAGATCATGTGATAGGAACATAGAAACATAGACAATAGGTGCAAGAGTGGGCCATTCGGCCCTTCGAGCCAGCACCGCCATTCAATATGATCATGGCTGATCATCCAAAATCAGTACCCCGTTCCTGCTTTCCCCCCATATCCCTTGACTCCATTAGCACTAGGAGCGAGATCTAACTCTCAAGGCAGAATTAGGCCATACGGCCCATCAAGCCTACTCCGCCATTCAATCATGGCTGATCTATCTCTCCCCACTTCTGCCCATAACCTCTGACCCCATTCTATTCAAGGATCTCTGCCTTAAATATATCCACTGACTTTGCCTCCATGGCCTTCTGTGGCAAAGAATTCCACAGGTTCACCACCCTCACTCGGAGTAATGGGGGGAGCCGATTAACTCCACAAGAACATATTAGAATGGCATGTATGAAAGCTAATCATATGTAGGAATCTTGGTCAGCCAACTTTTAGGGTCATAGAGTCATACAGTTCAGTTCAGTTTATTGTCATGTGTACCGAGGTACAATGAAAAGCTTTTGTTGCGTGCTGTCCAGCCAGCGGAAAGATGATATGTGCTTGCAATCAAGCCGTCCACAGTGTACAGATACATGATACGGGAATAGAAAAAACGGTAAGGCGGAAACAGGCTCTTCGGCCCATCGAGTCCGCACCGACCTGCGGTCCCCGCACATTAACACTGTCCTGCACACATTAGGGACAATTAACATTTGTACCCGCCTTCAAACATGATTCGGGCAGCCCGATGGCGCAGCGGTAGAGTTGCTGCCTCACAGCGCCACACACCCGGGATCGATCCTGACTACGGGTGCTGTCTGTACGGAGTTTGTACGTTCTCCCCGGAACAGCAGGATCTGGATCGATTGGCCAGGTGGGCTGAGGAATGGTTGATGGAATTTAACAGAGAGAAATGTGAGGCGTTGCATTTTGGGACGTCTATTTTGGAACACTCCCCAGAGGCCTACCGTTCACTGTGTAGGTCGTGCCCATGAGTCTGAAGAAGGGTCTCGACCCGAAACGTCGCCTATTCCATCGCTCCATAGATACTGCCTCACCCGCTGAGTTTCTCCAGCATTTTTGTCTACCTGTTATACCAAGCCAAGTAACTCTATCACTGTGCCGCCGTGCCGCCCCTCTCTGTAGGGCAAACTGTTTCAGGAACTGCATGAGCAACCTGCGTAACCTTGTGGCCTCACGAAAGTCTGATATAACTGTGGCATGACCTCCCCAGATTCTGAGTACAGAGAACCCAGACACTCAAAAAAGGTCTCGACTTCCTCCTCTGGCAGCTCGTTCCACACACCCACCACACTTTGTGTGAAAAAGTTAAATGTTACCCCTCAGGTTCCTATTCTTTCCCCCCTCGCCTTAAACCTATGTCCTCTGGTTCTCGATTCCCCTACTCTGGACAAGATCGTCTACCCGATCCATTCCTCTCATGATTTTGTACATCTCTATAAGATCACATCTCATCCTTCTGCACTCCAAGGAATGGAATCCCAGCCTGCTCAGCCTCTATCAATAGCTCAGTCCCTCGAGTCCCGGCAACATCCTCGTAAATCTTCCTTGAACCCTTTCTTGCTTGACAACATATTTCTTAAAACATGGTGCCCAGAACTGAACACAATACTCTTAAATGCAACCTCACAAAGTCTTATACAACATGAACTCCCAACTTCTATACTCAATACTCTGGCTAATGACCACCCGAACTACCTGTGACTCCACCTTCAGGGAACCATGCACCTGCACTCTTCGATCCCTCTGCTCTACAACACTGCCCAGAGCCCTACCATTCACCGTGTAGGTCCTGCCCATATTAAACGTCCCAAAATGCAACACCTCACATTTCTCTCTGTTAAATTCCATCAACCATTCCTCAGCCCACCTGGCCAATCGATTCAGACCCTGCTGTCACGGGGAGAACGTACAAACTCCGTACAGTCAACACCGTAGTCAGGATCGAACCCGGGTGTCTGGCGCTGTGAGGAAGCAACTCTACCGCTGCGCCATTGTGCCACCTGAATGATGTTTCAAGGCAGGTAGAGATACAGCGCGGAAACAGGCCCTTCGGCCCACCAAGTCTGTGCCGACCAGCGATCCCCACACTCTTACACAAACTAGTGGGGGAGGATGATGGGGAAAATGGAATGCCTTTCATTGCAAATGCATATATATATATATATGCATATATATATGCATATATATATTAGCAATGTTACAACATTTTGAGATTTAAAAAATAAAGTCTGCAATTTATCCCATCAGATAAAGCATAAAAAGAAGTTTAATTTGACACTTAATTCACTTTCATATCTTCAGTATTAAAAAAGTTATGGCCATTATCATACTCAGAAATTAGCACCTTGTTCCCTATTGCTTTTCCATTGACTTAACACAAAAGCTGTGATCGAGGACAGTTAAAAGCCCATAACTTTCTTAAAAATTATGGTAACTGAAAGAAATTTTCAGGTATTATAGATTGAAGCATTCTGAAACAAATATGAAACAATCTTACTTCGAAGACATGAAAGTAAAGCATATAATTAGTTAGTTACCTAATTGTAGCTAATTACAAAATTCAATTACTAGATCTAAACATCTATCATTTTCTTAAGAATAGATTAACATTTTTAAATAGCCTAAGTGTCCAAATAACATTCACACAATAATTCACAATATAACATAATTATTTAAATCTAATTTTCATGAATTTACAGGCCAAATGGAAGGAATTGAATGTTTAATACCTGTAAATTAATGGGGATTTAATTCATTTTGCGAGTGAGAATTTCTGGAACGCGATCATTTGGAACGTTCATTTGCGGTGAATTTAACCCCGTATTGGCATGAAAAATACTGCCGTTAATTCGGGGAATAAAATCACCGTGTCGCATGACAAAATGTGAATTAAAGGCTTCTTAAGAAGCACTTTTATACATTTAAAGAAAGCACTTTTGTTTACCTATCCATTGTGTGAAATCCGTCCCCGTTATTGGCGTTGACGCTTCAGGAGCTGCTTTTAAAACTACTGTAGCGCTGACATTGACGATTTAATTTTTAAAAAAAATCACAAATCGCCGGTAGGAACGATTTTGTCAGCGAAGTTTTGTACTCCAACAAAATATTTCCAGGACAAGGAAGGAGAAACCGCGTTTTAACCCCGCCCCCCCCTTAAAGGCGCCAAAATCGCGCACACGGCCAGTGGCAGAATTACAGCGCGACTGAAGGTAAGTTTTGTAACATACCTATATATATACATCGTATATCTATAATACTAAACTCTTCGTCTTGTTTGTGACTGTGTGCGTGTGTGTGTGAATATCTGATTAATTCCTATTTTCTACCACAAACGCTAGGCCACAGCCTTCCCATTTTCACACATTCTACTTACATTTTTCCCGTTGAGGTGATAAACATCTTCCCGTCGCATTCCCACCTATATTTCCAAAGTTTTTAATCATTTCAAGTTTTAAGAACCGCCCGAAGACTCACCCTTTTCGGACCCCCCCCTCAGAGTGACGTCACAATGCACTCGCAGGGCAGGACGAGACATTCTCCCTCTACCCCCCTCCCTCTCTGCCCCTCTCCCTCTCTACTCCCCTTCCCCTTCCTTTCTACTCCCCTCCATCTCTACCCCCTCCCTCTACCTCTCTACCCCCAACCCCTCCTTTCTACCTCCTCCCTCTCTGCCCCCCCCTCTCTAGGGATTGATTGAAGAGGGTGAAGAGGAGAAGGGAGTGCTGGGGGTTGAGGAGAAACGAGCCGCGCCTGCGCAGTTGGGGGCTATGCGTGAGTGGTGGAATATTGCGTTGGGGGAAGACTTACGTTGGGGGAACGGCTTGCGTTGGGGGAACGGGTGAGTGGTGGAATCTTGCGTTGGGGGACCACTTGGTCTAGTATATACCCATAAAACTCTCATCTTGTATGTATGTGTGTGTCTTTCTATCTCCTCAAAACGTGCTAGAGTTGAAATTTTTACAGATTATTATTCACATTAACCCGGTCGATGCAATAAACAGCTTCCCTTCACCCTTCACATTTCATGCTTTAAAAAAAAAGCCATAAACGACTTTTCAAACAACTCACAGATTCTTCAAGCAACTTCGAATGACGTCACAATGTTCTCCGCGAGGGGAAGGGGGCGGCGCCCTCTCCACCCTCCCCAACGGTTTTTAACTTCAAACCACTGATTCTTCGCGCGCGCGCGCGCGCCACGTGGGAATGTTCTGGAACCCCCTCCCCCCCCCCCCCCTTGCCTGGCCCAGTCGCACTGAAGATGCTGCTCGCGCGGGCCCACGCCACGCCCGCACTGAAGATGCAGCTCGCGGCCTCGCGCGGGTCCACGCCCGTGCTCGCGGCCTCTGCTGCTGTTGACGCCCGCTGAGAGACCCGACTCCACCGCCGTCGCACTGCACCTCAGACCAGCTGCATCCCCTCTGGTCCCATTCGCTGGCTCCTGCCCCCCCTCCTGCAGCATCACACACACTAACCACCCCCCACATACACGGGGGGGGTGGGGGGAGTGGGGGGGGGGGTGGAGGGGGAGAGGAGGGGGGGTGGAGAGGAGGGGGGAGAGATGGGGGGAGGGCGAGAGAGGAGGGGGGGGAGGGCAGGGAAAGGGGGCTGTAGGGGAGAGGGGGAAAGGGAGGGGTGGGGGGAGGGGGGGCAGAGGAGGGAGAGAGTGGAGGGAGGGAGGGGGAGAGAGTGGAGGGGAAATGGGAGGGGGTGTAGGGAGGGGGGGAGAAAGTAGGAGGGGGCAGAGGTGGGGGGTAGAGAGGGTTAGGGAGGGGGTGGGAGAGAGTAAGAGGGGCGGAGAGAGGGTGAGGGAGGGGGGAAGAGGTGGAGGGGAGCCGGATGAGCGAGGGTGCTGCAAAAAGTGGAGAGAACCCGGGGAGAGGGAGAGAGCTGTAGTACAGGGCCCGACTAGTACAAGGCTCTCGGGTTCTCTTTGGGAAAGCCAAGCCGAGGCGCGAGCGTACTGCGTGTCGCTCTTTGCGACGTCATCACTCAGGTGCTCCGCGGCATCTCCCGGGTTCTCAATCCAGAGCCCTTGGGGGGGGGGGGGGGCTGCTGGGCGGCTGGGCTGTGGATGGGGCAGAGCGGGGCGCTGCGGCCGGCCGCACTCGGGTGTTTCTCGGCACCTCTCGGGTTGGCCGTTGCAGTGTGAGTGATGCGGGGGGGGGGGGGCACGTAACTCGCAGCTCGTGGAAAACTGGCCATGAAAAATCTGCGCAGCTCGCCGCAAGGAGCAGAGGCATTGTGACGTCATCAGCCCGTTAGCTTCAGCTTCAGTTAGCTTTAGCTTCAGATTGGTGAAGAATTTGAAGAAATAAATGAAGAAATAATGAACCAAATTTTCAGATGAGGCGATTTTCGACATCATGAGGTAAATCTCTAACGGAATATGTAAAAATTTCACCATTAGCGCGTCGGGTTTTCGAGAAGATGTGAATCACACACAAGCAAACAAATAAACGATCAGAGTTTTATAAGTATACTAGACTAAGTGGGACCCGTTGGGTCCCATGTTCTCACGGGAGGGCTGGTCCCCCAATGCAATATTCCACCTCCACCAATTCCAATATTGGTGACCAGTGGGGGGGGCTTTCTGGAGCGCTAGTATGGGTGTTGTGGGCTGAAGGGACTGGTTTCCAGAGGGCTAGTGTGGACATTGTGGGCCAAATGGATTCTTGTGGTGGCAGCTCAGTCACTCAAACCTGATGTGCTGGCAGCTCACTCACGGCTGGTGGGCTGGCAGTTGACTTACGGCTATTCCTTGAAATTCCATTTCAAGCAGGGTGCAAGGCCACCAAATTCAAATGCAGTTTCCTACCATTTCAAGCAGGGTGCAAGGCCACCAAATTCAAGTGTAGTTTCTTACCACTTCAAGCAGGGTGCAAGGCCACCAAATTCATGTGCAGTTTCATACTACTTCAAGCAGGGTGCAAGGCCACCAAATTCAGGTGCAGTTTCCTACCACTTCAAGCAGGGTGCAAGGCCACCGAATTCAAGTGCAGTTTCAACCACTTCAAGCAGGGTGTAAGGCCACAAAATGCAAGTGCAGTTGCATGCCATTTCAAGCAGGGTGCAAGGCCACCAAATTCAAATGCAGTTTCTTACCATTTCATGCAGAGTGCAAGGCCACCAAATAAAATGCAGTTTCATACCATTTCAACCAGGGTGAAACCACCATAAAACCACACAAAACACCACATAAACACCACACTCACAGTTCAGTAGACATTCAGTGTGTTCAGTTGATTCACAACTCAGACAGAGTCATGACCTCTCCCTCCCCCATCTTGCAGAGACTGAGCCACACCCACACGTCCGGGTTTTATAATCCCTCCCACCGGAAGGGGCGTGGCCTTCATGGCGTGATTGACAGGAGAGAGATTCTCAACATTTTTAAAACACTAATAACACTTATTTTTCATTGATGGGAAGAATCCTCTGCACCTGATGAGCGGAGGGGGACTGAGTAAGATGGCCAAAAATCACAGCCGTAAGTGGTAGCGTTTTATTTAAAATCAATATACAGTGCAAACAGGGAGTTGTCATGTTTCCACCGCCAACAGCCATTTGCAGTGCTTCACTTCAAACCAACCACCACCAACAGCCATTTGCAGTGCTTCACTTCAAACCAACCACCACCAACAGCCATTTGCAGTGCTTCACTTCAAACCAACCACCACCAACAGCCATTTGCAGTGCTTCACTTCAAACCAACCACCACCAACAGCCATTTGCTGTGCTTCACTTCAAACCAACCACATTTTCATTTTCAAACCACATTAAGGGCACTCAAGGTCAGTAAAACCACACTCACAGTTAAGTAGACATGTGTTCAGTGTTATTCACAGCTCAGACTGAGAGACGTGACCCTCTCGCTTCCCCCATCTTGCAGAGACTGACTGAGGCACTCAACACTTCTGGGTTTTATAGTTCCTCCAGAAGGGGCGTGGCCTTCAGGAGAGAGAATCTCAACATTTTTTAAACACTAATAACTCTTTTATTTTTCATCGATGGGAAAAATCCTCTTGTCCTGTACAGCAGAGGAGGACTCTGAGTAAGATGGCCAAAAATCACAGCCGTAAGTGGCAGCGTTTTTTCTAAAATCAATATACAGAACTACAGGAAGAGGTCAAGATCACTTTTAGTAATATAGATAGAGATGATCTATATATATGTGTATTTGTGAGTATGTGTATATATACACACACTGAACTTTTTTCTCGTTTATTATATTGTTTACAGTGTACTATATTTAAATATTCTGTTGTGCTGCTGCAAGTAAGAATTTCATTGTTCTATCTGGGACACATGACAATAAAACACTCTTGTCTCGTGAAATGGTGTTGAAATGACTTCCTGTGATGATCTGTTCTTCGCTATTTTAGTCAATGGGAAGAGGAAGTGCCATTATCTTTTGAGGTCAGTTGTACAACAATAATGGCCTGCTTCCTATTCCTTAATGGGCCAGCAGCATAATCAAGGACGAGTCCAGCCCTGGCCGCTCCCTCTTCTCCCCTCTCCCATCGGACAAAAGAAACAGAAGTGTGAAAACTCACACCTCCAGATTCAGGGACAGTTTCTTCCCAGCTGTTATGAGGCAACTGAATCATCCTACCACAACTAGAGAGCAGTCCTGAACTACTATCTACCTCATTGGTGACCCTCAGACTATCTTTGATCAGACTTCACTGGCTTTACCTTGACTAAATGTTCTACCCTTATCATGTATTTGTACACTGTAAATGGCTCGATTGTAATCGTGTATAGTCTTTCCGTTAGCACGCAACAAAAGCTTTTCACTGGACCTCGGTACATGTGACAATAAACTAAAGTGAAACTGAAACTGAACTGAAAGTCAAAGTCCAATGGCTCAGGCTTGGTTTCTTTTGATGTTTACAATGCTCAATAGACTTTAGAGATACAGCACGGAAGCAGGCCCTTCGGCCCACCGAGTCCGCACCGACCAGCGACCACCCTATACACTGGCACTATCCTAAACATTGGACAATCTACAAATTTTATCAAAATCAAGTACCAATCAAGAACCTGTCAATCTCCGCCTTAAATATTCCTATTGACAGCCTCCACAGCCGCGTGTGGCAATGAATTCCACAGGCTCACCACCCTCTGTCTAAAGAAATTCCTCATCATTTCCTTTCTAAAGGAACATCCTATAATTCTGAGGCTGTGACCTCTGGTCTGAGCCACTAGGGGCGCCGCATTGAAGGCGGCCTCTGCCTACAGTCTGTCTGTTTTTTCTATCTTTTTAATGTAAGTTTGTCTTAAAAGTGTGTTTTGGAGTTTCTTTACTTTTTCTATGTGGGGGAGGGGGAAGGGTAAGGGGGGAACCGTTTCCCAGTCACTTCCTGGCGAGGATGCGACTATTTCTCCGAGTCGCGTCCTCGCACCCTCTGGATTGGAGCGGCCTTTTCTGCCGGGGACCGGGGACCGGACCAAAGCTTCAGCAGCGGAGTCGCAGCGTTGGATTCACCGCGGAGCGGAGCGATGCCTGCCTGGATCGCTATTTGAAGCTCCGGAGTGCTGGGCTCGCTGCTCCAACATCGCGGAGCTGAGGTTTGAAGAGCTCCCAACGCGGGCGTCGTTGACCAACATCGTGGAGTCCTGGGACCCTTTGCCGAGGGCCGCCAGCGTGAATCTCTGCCCAGCAAGGCCTGTGGACTCCGGGAGCCGCGGACTCTGGTAGGAAGCGGCCGATTCGGAGGTCCAAGCTGCTGAGGTTGTTCTCCCGTTCCAACGTCGGAGCTCCAGCACCCCGGCGAGTGGGCCTGAATATCGGGCCACCCGTAGTGGCGACTGCGGAGGGCTAGGGAGGCCCCGACCACGGGTGAACATTAAGAACAGCAGAGGAAGAGGACTGACTTTACTGACTTTGGTGCCTTCCCTCACAGTGGGAAACTTTGATTCTGCTGTGTGGGGATATTTTTATGTTGGACTCTATCGTGCGTTGTATACTTTATTTTATTTGTATGGCTGTATGGTGACCACACATTTCACTGTTCACACACACAAATAAATGTCTCTTGTAATCATGTAATCTTGGTCCTAGACTCTCCCACTAGTGGAAACATCCTCTCCACACCCACTCTATCCAGGCCTTTCACTATTCAGTAAGTTTCAATGAGGTGCCCCCCCATCCTTCTAAACTCCAGCAAGTACAGCCCAGTGCCATCAGAAGCTCATCAGAAATTAACCCACTCCTCCCACCTCCCCCCCCCTCCCAATCTTTGCACATCCCCAAATCCTTTCCACTCGTCACTTTAATTTCCCGTTTCATGGATTTTGTGCTTTTATGACTGTTGGCAGATCAATTTCCCTCCTTTTGACCAAAAAATATTTACAGTACAAAATAAAACAAAACAAAACCCGCCACTATAATACAAGACAAACAAATATACTAAATAAACTATTATACAACTATATTACAATCCTTAATGAGGATTTCCACCCCACGCGGAGCCCAACGGTCCCGGAAATCCCCCAGGGCGCCCGTCGACCGTGCGACAATTTCCCTCCTGGGATAAGTAAAGTTATATTGTATCATATCGTAAAACTGCCCACCAGCCTGTTGATAAAAGTTATCGGCTGTGCAGTTAACTATTGTACGTTCTCCCCGTGACCTGCGTGGGTTTTCTCCGGCAGCTCCGGTTTCTTCCCACACTCCAAAGTACGTACAGGTTTTGTAGGTTAATTGGCGTCTGTAAATTGTCCCTGATGTGTAGAATAGTGCTGGCGAACGGGGTGATCGCTGGTCAGCGCAGACCCAGTGTTTCCGGGCTGTATCTTTAAAGTCTAAAGTCTAAAGCAGTCTGCGGGCTTTGCATGTTTTCCCGGTGACCAAATAACTTTTCCCCGGGTGCTCCGGTTTCTTCCCACATCCCAAAGCGGTGTGAGTGGGTAGTTTAATTTAGTTTATTGTCATGTGGCTTTTGGACAGGCACATGGAAATGCAGGGACTGATGCGATAAGTTTAACTTGGCATCATGTTCGGCACTAGGGTTGCCAACTTTCTCACTCGTAAATAAGGGACAAAAGTAAAAATAAGGGACGAATTCCCGACGGCAATTCGTTGACCGACTCGGCCGTGGCTGGGTGAATGATGAGTTGGCCCGGGTGCTGGACTGCACACAAAGCCCTGCCGGCGGGCCAGCTGAGGAGTTTTGGCCTGTGCCGCAGTTGCCTAAAAGTCCGGTACCCCATCCAACTCATGAACCGTGATCGGCCATGAGAAGGAGGGGTGGTGGTGGCGGCGGTAAGCGAAGGTCCGAAGGTCGGACAGCTGACCGGGCTGCTGACCGACAGGGCCACGGGCCAGGCGCTGCTGCTGCTGCACTCCATGGGCTGCACTATGTCGGGACAGGTGAGGCGGGGCCGGATGCGGCGCTCCGACCCAACAGTCCCCTCGACCTGACTAGTAGCAGTCAAATACGGGACAAGTGCGGTCCCGTATGGGACAAACCAATTTAGCCCAATGTACTGGATGTCCCGGCTAATACGGGACATTTGGCAACCCTATTTGGAATAGACATTGTGGGCCGAAGGGCCTATTTCTGTGCTGCTCCACTGCAAAATCTCCTCAAGGTTTGCCTACTTTGATTCTCCTCCTTTCTCCGACAAGAGTTCTGCAACACCTTCTCTCGCTGCTCCCCCTCTGTGATTCCTCCTGATCTCCGATTCTATGAATCTCATTCCTTCTCTCCAGAGATGCTGCCTGGCCCGTTGAGTTGCTCCGGCATTTTGTGTATATATTCTCATGCTGGAACCTGTTTTCACCTAGACCACAGCTAACAATGGCCTGTATCCATTATCATCGTTACTTTTCTGCATATCTTTCATTCATTTGTTCTATAGCTCTCTATATCATTGTCTATATCTCTTGTTTCCCTTTCCCCTGACTCTCAGTCAAAAGAAGGGTCTCGACCCGAAACGTCACCCATTCCTTCTTTCCAGAGATGCTGCCTGTCCCGAGTTACTCCAGCGTTTTGTGTCTATCTTCTGTACTGTTCTATGTCTAAGACCAGATGAGAACATATCATGGCCTTCATGGATTCAGTGAGAAGGCTTGGTTCAGGAATAGAGGACAATAACCTAGCTCACAAATCCAAATCTTGAGATCAATATAAACCATCGGTCCACTTCTCCATTACGACACCAGTTCCAAATGGGCCTGTCCCATTTAGGCGATTTTTTTAGGCAATTACAGGCGACTGGTTTGTAGTCACATGTTCGCCGGTGGTCGCTGGGAGTAGTCTCCTCAGTCGCCCAAAAGTCGTAGCGTCTTTCTGGTCGCTGCTAAATTTTCAAGTTGAGAAATTTGTCGGCGACAGTGGGCTTGACGCCAATGAGCGTAGCTTGACTTCTCCTGATATAGGTGCTGTCGTAGGTTATCGCCAGGATGACCCATGTACTGAGCCCCATGCTCTACTTCCTTTTCACAGACGACTGTGTTCCTGCATTCGACACCAACACCATCGTCATTTCGCAGACGACACAACGGTGATCGGGCTGATCACCAACGGTGATGAAACAAACTACAGAGCGGAGGTGCAGAACCTGGCGGACTGGTGCTCACGTAACAACTTGTCCCTAAACACCTCCAAGACCAAGGAGCTGATTATCGACTTCAGGAGGACACAAAATGGGGAATACGCCCCAATCTCTATCAACGGGGACAGTAACGACTGTTCTTCCTAAGAACATTGAAAAAGACTGGTCTGCCCCAACAGCTGCTGACAACCTTCTACCGCTGCACCACAGAGAGCATCCTAACATATGGCATCTCTGTGTGGTATCTCAGCTGCACGGAGGCGGAGAGGAGAGCTCTTCAGCGGGTCGTCCACAGAGCGCAGAAGATTATTGGGACACAGCTACCAGCCTTGGAGGGCATCTACTACACACGGTGCCTCAGGAAGGCTGTCAGCATCCACAAAAACTCCTCACATCCTTGTAATGGTCTGTTCAAACTCCTACCTTCCGGCAGACGTTACAAGGCCTTCTACGCCCGCACTCTCCAGACTCAGGAACAGCTTCATCCCCAGATCTATCGCTGCTCTGAACCGGCCCTGCTGAGTGCCCCCCCCCCCCACCCCCATGAACTGTATTCAAGCACATCGACCCGGCACAGACATATTTGCACTTTAGACTGTTTTACTGTTCTTTTTTAAAATATAAATCATGTTTCTCGGGGATCTAAATGTTATTAGTTTAAGTTATGACTCGGATGGAAGCTGCATACCAAATCTCGTTGCACCTATGTGCAATGACAATAAAAGAAATTATTATTATTATTATTGTTATTATTATAAGTTGTCGCCGTTTTTTCAGCGACCTGCTACCACTATGACAGTGGCCAGCAGTTGCCTAAAAACGACTTCAAGGCATTCGCTGGTCTGTGCATTTGCCACATATAAATAGTGGCACTGCATCGTAAATAATTCTCCGGGTCGAGAGTGCATTCATATACAAAAAGACGTTATAAAAATGAAAGATGGCTTAATAACGGCAAAAAAACTTATACTGAAATTTTGGAAAAACGCTCCCACGCCAACGACAAAAATGTGGATTTCTAATATGTCGGAATTGTTACACCTAGAAGATATGAGATTCCTCTTAGCTGGTAAACCAGACCAATTCCAAAAGATTTGGTCTCCATTTATCGACATTACAAATATAGGGTGCAACAAAATGTTGATAATAAATGGTTTCAGGACCTGGTGAGGGGTGAGTAAAGATATGAAGTAGGTACATCCCTTTTATCTTGTCTTATTTTATCTTACTTTTTTTTCTTTTTCCTTCTTTTGGTTTTTCTCTTTTGTTTAACTTGTGGTTTAGGTCCATATGGGTTTTCCTGGACCACTCTTTCAATCACTCACTTACTATCTTTGCTAACTCTTTCTATCCTTTTTCTTATTAAAGTTTAAAATAAGAAGTGGTACAAGAAATGTATAATTTTATGTTTGTTTAAGATCACTGCACTGTACAATAGTTCTAATAAAAAAAGATAAAAATATATATATAAATGATGAAAGATAGAGTTGCTTCCTCACAGCGCCAGAGACCCGGTTTCGACCCTGACTACCGGTGCTGTCAGTACGGAGTTTGCACATTGTCCCCTTGACTCGCGTGGATTTTCTCCGGATGCTCCGGTCTCCTCCCACATTCCCAATGTGTACAGGTTTGTAGGCTTCGGTAAAATTGTAAGTTGTCCCTGGTCTGTGTGGGATAGCGTTAGTGTAAGGGGATCGCTGGTCGACGCAGACTTGGTGGGCCGAAGGGCTTAATTCTGCGCTGTATCTCTAAAGTCTAATATCTAACAGGGCGGGATAGAGTGAATGTGGAGAAGATGTTTCCACTAGAGGGAGAGTCGAGTACCAGAGGCCACAGCCTCAGAATAAAAAGACATACAAATATCTCTGACATTTGGAGAAGACATATGTGTGGAGGTGATGTTTCATAAGTTCATGAGTGATAGGAGCAGAATTAAGGCATTCTGCCCATCAAGTCTACTCCACCATTCAATCATGGCTGATCTATCTCTCAGTCCAAACCCCATTCTCCTGTCTTCTCCCAGTAACTCCTGACCTCCGTACTAATGAAGAATCTGACAATCTCCGCCTTACAAATACCCATTGACTTGTCCTCCACAGCTTTTTTGGGGCAATGAATTCCACAGATTCACTGCCGTCTGGCTAAAGAAATTCCTCCTCATCTCCTTCCTAAAGGAACGTCCTTTAATTCTTAGGCTGTGACCTCTAGTCCTAGATTCTCCCACTAGTGGAAACATGTTTGCTAATATTACCGGGAGTTGAGGTGGTACAGAGAGGATCAGGGCTCAGTGTGTTACGAAGCCTTTTTAATGTCGTATGCATGACATTAAACAGGACTGTCAGCACAGAAACAGCCCAACTGGTAATTAAGCTCGCCCGGATATTCGTCCCACCTCTTCGTCTCAACTATCAACATATCCTTCTGTTCCTTTCTCCCACGTGTGGTAATCTCACTTCCCCTCCAGTTGCGTCTGTGGTCATCTCATTAACAACGAATGGTGGGCGTGAGTTCCGCATTTTAACGGCTGGAGGTGAAGCGGTCTCTCTTGAATTCCCTCTTGGAGAATCGTGAATGGCGATCTTATTCCTCTGACATCCAGTTGTGGACTTCACCACAAACACCTTCACACCCTCCAGCTCACTCTTAAATGCGTTCTCTTCCAGAGAAATACCCTTCATCTTTCCAGCGAGAATAATAGTTTCCATTCTGGTGTCACAGTACGTAGAACATAGAACAGTACAGCACAGGCGTGGTGGCGCAGCGGTAGAGTTGCTGCCTTACAGCGCCAGAGACCCGGGTTCTATCCTGACTATGGGTGCTGTCTGTATGGAGCTTGTACGTTCTCCCCATGACCTGCGTGGGTTTTCTCCAGGTGCTCCGGTTTCCTCCCACACTCCAAAGATGTGCAGGCTTGTAGCTTAATTGACTTCTGCGAAATTGTAAACTTCTAGTTTCCCAATTGTAAACTGTCCCTATATTTAGAAGTAACATGATCAAATTTTCTTTACTATGGCTGGTAGTTATTAGAGTCATAGAGTGATACAGCGTGGAAACAGGTCCTTCAGCTCAACGTGCCCACGCCGGCCAACATGTCCCAGTTACACGAGTCCCACCTGTCTGTGTTTGGCCCATATACCTCTAAACCTATCCTATCCATGCACCTGTCTAACTGTTTCTCAAACGTTGCGATAGTCCCAGCCTCAACTACCTCCTCTGGCAGCTCGTTCCATACACCCACCATCCTTTGTGTGAAAAAGTTACCCCCTCAGGTTGCCATTAAATCTTTCTCCCCTCACCTTAAACCTGTGATCTATTATTCTGTGTAGGATAGTGCTAGTGTACAGGGGGGTCGTTGGTTGGCGCGGACTCAGTGGGCCGAAGGGCCTGATTCCGTTTTAGTTTAGTTTATTGTCACGTGTACTGAGGTGCATTGAAGGGTAGAGTGCTGACATGGATAGAAAATTGGTTAGCAGACAGGAAACAAAGAGTAGGGATTAACGGGTCCCTTTCAGAATGGCAGGCAGTGACTAGTGGGGTACCGCAAGGCTCGGTGCTGGGACCGCAGCTATTTACAATATACATCAATGATTTAGATGAAGGGATTCAAAGTAACATTAGCAAATTTGCAGATGATACAAAGCTGGGTGGCAGTGTGAACTGTGAGGAGGATGCTATGAGGATGCAGAGTGACTTGGACAGGTTGGGTGAGTGGGCAGATGCATGGCAGATGCAGTTTAATGTGGATAAATGTGAGGTTATCCACTTTGGAAGCCAAAACAGGAAGGCAGATTATTATCTAAATGGAGTCAAGTTGGGAAAAGGGGAAGTACAACAGGATCTGGGGGTCCTTGTTCATCAGTCAATGAAAGTAAGCATGCAGGTGCAGCAGGCAGTGAAGAAAGCGAATGGCATGTTGGCCTTCATAACAAGAGGAGGAGTATAGGAACAAAGAGGTCCTTCTGCTGTTGTACAGGGCCCTAGTGAGACCACACCTGGAGCATTGCGTGCAGTTTTGGTCCCCAAATTTGAGGAAAGACATTGAGGGAGTGCAGCGTAGGTTCACAAGGTTAGTTCCCGGGATGGCGGGAGAGTCATATGCTGGGAGAATGGAGCGGCTGGGCTTGTACACTCTGGAGTTTAGAAGGATGAGAGGGCATCTTATTGAAACATATAAGATTATTAAGGGTTTGGACACGCTAGAGGCAGGAAACATGTTCCCGATGTTGGGGGAATCTAGAACCGGGGGCCACAGTTTAAGAATAAGGGGTAAGCCATTTAGAATGGAGATGAGGAAACACTTTTTCACACAGAGAGTTGTGAGTCTGTGGAATTCTCTGTCTCAGAGGGCGGTGGAGGCCGGTTTTCTGGATACTTTCAAGAGAGAGTTAGATAGGGCTCTTAAAGATAGCGGAGTCGGGATATGGGGAGAAGACAGGAACAGGGTACTGATTGCGGATGATCAGCCATGATCACATTGAATGGCGGTGCTGGCTCGAATGGCTGAATGGCCTACTCCTGCACCTATTGTCTATTGTTTATTGCGAGCACTCTATCTCTAAAATTAGTTTAGTTTTGTTCAGAGATACATGGCGGAAACAGGCCCTTCGGCCCACAGAGTCCGCACCGACCAGCAATACCCGCACACTAACACTATCCTACACACGCGGGACAATTTACACTTATACCAAGGCAATTAACCTATGAACCTGTACGTCATTGGAGCGTGGGAGGAAACCGAAGATCTCGGACAAAACCCACAGGATCACGGGGAGGACGTGCAAACTCCGTACAGACAGCACCCGTAGACGGGATCGAACCGGGGTCTCTGGTGCTGTAAGGCAGCAACTTTACCGCTGTGCCACCATGCTGCCTAAACTAAACTAAACACCTCCGACAGTACAGGGTACCCGTATTGTGGTTCTGTGTGTTTTGGGAACAGCGAGAGCTTCTAAATATCGTCACCACAAATGAGCAGCTTTCAAATCCTGCCAGTTCTAGGTCGACGCGGAAAAGCAGTAATTATCTCATCATTCTCCTCTGAGCCCGTGATTACTTGATTATAGATTATGTGTTCCTTCATTTCACAACCACCGCCATGTTGTCTTTCCACTTGAACTAATGATGCCTCTTTGTGATGAAACTGTGCCACAGAGAGAATATAGACCCACTAAAAGGATGTCGTCTCATCACACCTGTTGCCTCAGCTGTTGGTTTAGTTTAGCTCCGTTCGTTATTGTCATGTGTACCGAGGTACAGTGAAAAGCTTTTTGTCTGCGTGCTATCCAGTCAAAGAGAAGACTACACTTAAGATTGTTACGGGCTTGGACACACTAGAGGCAGGAAACATGTTCCCGATGTTGGGGGAGTCCGGAACCAGGGGCCACAGTTTAAGAATAAGGAGTAAGCCATTTAGAACGGAGACGAGGAAACACTTTTTCTCACAGAGAGTGGTGAGTCTGTGGAATTCTCTGCCTCAGAAGGCGGTGGAGGCAGGTTCTCTGGATGCTTTCAAGAGAGAGCTAGATAGGGCTCTTAAAAATAGCGGAGTCAGGGGATATGGGGAGAAGGCAGGAACGGGGTACTGATTGGGGATGATCAGCCATGATCACATTGAATGGCGGTGCTGGCTCGAAGGGCTGAATGGCCTACTCCTGCACCTATTGTCTATTGTCTACACATGATTACACACAGTACTGCACTATAATTGTTTTTTTATTGAGTATGTGCTTATGTGTGTATACACACACTGAACTTTTTTCTCTCTCCCGTTATGTACTATGTTTACATATTCTGTTGTGCTACAGCAAGTAAGAATTTAATTGTGCTATCTGGGACACATGACAATAAAACACTCTTGACTCTTGACTTGAACCAGTCTGAAGAAGGGTCTCGACCCGAAACGCCACTCATTCCTTCTCTTCAGAGATGCTGCCTGTCCCGCTGATTTACTCCAGCTTTTTGTATCTATCTTTGGTTTAAACCTGCACCTGCAGTTCCTTCCTGCACATGATTACAATGAATGCCTGACTCGCTGAGTTCCTCCAACTTTTTGTGTCTATCCAGCTTTTTGTGTCTTTTTGCAGCCAAGAATAATCCATTCTACATTTTCCTTGAACCGCATCTCCTTTGATGTCTCGTTTTCACACCTTACACTTCCTTATCTCTGTGTCCCCGGCTCTCGGTCTGAAGAAGGGTCTTGACCCAAAACGTCACCCATTCCTTTTCTCCAGAGATGCTGCCAGTCACGCTGAGTTACTCCAGCTTTTTGTGTCCATTTTGGAGGAACAGCACCTCATATTTCGCTTGGGCAGCTTACAACCCAGTGGTATAAATATTCAAGATAGACATAGGCCCAAACCCAAAATGTTACACTGAAAGTGTCTCCAGAGATGCTGCCTGACCTGCTACGTTTTTCCAGCACTATAAAAAAAAAATCCTCCCTCAAAAAATTGAATGGGTCGGCAGGTGAGGATGTGATGTGCAGCATGGAGGTCCTACTGCAGTTGTACAGGGCCCTGCTAATGAATGAATGAATGAATGAATACGTTTATGAATAAGCTTATTGGCCAAGTATTCACATACAAGGAATTTGCCTTGGTGCTCCGCCATACAGTGACAGTTAGAAATGACACATAAAACATTAAACATTAATAATAAAACATTATTGATTAAACATGTGAATTAAATAAAATACCAGAGCAAAAGGAGGCTACAGATTTTTGGTTATTGAGTAAAGCTACTTACTACTCGTGGAAAAAGCTGTTTTTTGTCTGGCTGTGGCAGCTTTGACAGTCCGGAGTCGCCTTCCAGAGGGAAGTGATTCAAAGAGTTTGTGGCCAGGGTGAGAGGGGTCAGAGATGATCTTGCCCGCTCGCTTCCTGGCCCTTGCAGTGTACAGTTCCTCAATGAAGGGAAGGTTGCAGCCAATAACCTCAGCTGATCGGACAATTCGCTGCAGCCTCTGGATGTCGTGCTTGGTGGCTGAGCCAAACCAGACCATGATGGAGAAGGTGAGGACAGACTCTACGATGGCCGTGTAGAATTGGACCATCATTGCATGTGGCAGATTGTGCTTCCTCAGCTGCCGCAGGAAGTACATCCTCTGTTGTGCCTTTTTGACCGTGGAGTCGATGGTAGGTACTTGGGTACTTGGAGATGATGGTTCCCAGGAACTTAAAAGACTCCACAGAGGGAGCTCTCTTAAAGTCCACAATCAATTCCACTGTCTTAAGAGCATTGAGCTCTAGGTTGTTGCTACGGCACCAGGACACCAGCTGTGTCACTTCCTGTCTGTAGGCAGATTCCTCCCCATCCTGGATCAGTCCAATCAGGGTTGTGTGATCCGCAAACTTGAGTAGCTTGACAGAGTCAGTGGAGGTACAGTCATTGGTGTAGAGAGAGTAGAGGAGAGGGGAGAGTACGCAACCTTGTGGTGTTCCTATGCTGAGGGTTTGCGGGTCCGAGATGTGCTTTCCCAGCCTCGCATGCTGCTTCCTGTCTGTCAGGAAGCTGGTGATCCACCGACAGAGGGGTTCAGGCACAGTCAACTCGGAAAGTTTGGAGTGTAGTAGCTCTGGCACAATGGTGTTGAATGCAGAGCTAAATCAACAAGCAAAATCCTCACATAGGTCCCCTGGCGGTCTAGGTGCTGGAGGATGACGTGTAGGCCCAGGTTGACTGCGTCATCCACAGATAGACAATAGACAATAGGTGCAGGAGTAGGCCATTTGGCCCTTCGAGCCAGAGATCTATTGGCCCGATATGCAAACTGCAGAGGGTCCAGCAAGGGGTAAGACCACAGCTGGAGTATTGTGTGTAGTTTTGGTCTCCTAGTTTGAGGAAGGACATTCTTGCTATTGAGGGAGTGCAGCGTAGGTTCACAAGGTTAATTCCCGGGATAGCGGGACTGACATGTGGTGAAAGAATGGAGCGACTGGACTTACATTCACTGGAATTTAGAAGGATGAGACGTAATATCATAGAAACATATAAAATTCTTAAGGGATTGGACAGGCTAGATGCAGGAAAAAAGTTCCCGATCTTGGGGGAAGTCCAGAACCAGGGATCAGGGGTTAAGAATGTGCCTTTTAGGACTGAGATGAGGAAAAACCTTTTCACCCAGAGAGTTGTGAATCTGTGGAACTTTCTGCCACAGAAGGCAGTGGAGGCCAATTCACTGGATGTTTTCAAGAGAGACTTAGATTTAGCTCTGAGGGCTAACGGAATCATGGGATATGGGGAGAAAGCAGGAACGGGGTACTGATTTTGAATGATCAGCCATGATCATATTGAATGACGGTGCTGGCTCGAAGGGCCGAGTGGCCTATTCCTGCACCTATTTTCTATGTTTCTATGTTTCTAACCAGTCAAAGAGAAGACTGCATGTGACTACAATGAATGCCTGCCCCGCTGAGGTACTCCAGCTTTTTGTGTCTTCCCTGATTCTCAGTCTGAAGAAGGGTCTCAACCCGAATCGGTGCAAGTGCTGGCTCGAAGGGCCCAATGGCCTGCTCCTGCGCCTATTTTCTATGTTTTCTATGAATCATCACCTATTCCTTTTCTCCAGAGATGCTGCCTGTCTGCTGAGTTACTCCAGCTTTTTGAATCTATATTGGAGGAACAGCGCATCATATTTCGCTTGAGCAGCTTACAACCCAGCGGTATGAACAGTGATATCTCTAACTTTAAGTAACCTGCGCATCCCCTTTCTCTCCATCCCTCCCCCACCCGAGTTGTCGTACTAGTTTCGCTGTCGTGTTGAGCTTCACTGTCTGTATAACTCGTTATCACCTAGCCCACAGCCAACAACAGACTATTTGTGGGCTCCACCTTTCCTTGATCATCGTTGTTTTTTGTATATCTTTCATTCATTTGTTCTATGTGCCGTTTATATCTCTCATTTCTCTTTCCCCTGACTCTCACTCCGAAGAAGGGTCTCGACCCGAAACGACACCTGAGAATAGAAAGCTTGATGCATCTAACCTCACTCTGAGACCTACACGTTAGCTTAACTGGGAGTGTTTAGTTCAGTATAGTTTAGAGATACAGCGCGGAAACAGGCCCATCGACCCACCGCCCAGAGATCGTCGCACACTAATGCCCCTGTCCCACTTAGGCGATTTTTTAGGCGACTACAGGCAACTAGGCTGTCGCCTGTATGGTCGTGAGTAGTCTCTTCAGTCGCCGAAAGAATCGTGGCATTTATCTGGTCGCCCCAGGATTTTGAAATGTTCAAAACTTTTCGGCGACAGTCGGCGACAGTTGGCTTGTCGTAGGTTGTCGCCAGGATGACGTAGGTTGTCGCTGGTGCTGACTTCGTTGAATTCCATTGGCGACTACCTACGTCAACCTACGTCAACTGCGACAGGCATCGGCGACTGAATTGTCTTTAGTTGTCTTCAGTTGTCGCCGACAGGGTCGTACCTTGTCGTAGCTTGTCGCGGATGGATGTGGGTTGTCGTAGGTGGACGTCCTAATGGGTTGCCAGTTGTCGGCAGAGTTTGTAGTAGCTTGACGTCGACTAGGTGGTAAGGTTGTTGTAGACAATGTCGTAGACTTTGTCGTAGGGGGATCCAGTCGCTGATTTTTTGGCGACGTGCTACGACTATGACAGTCGCCGAAAAAAATCGCCTAAGTGGGACAGGCCCATAACACTATCCTACACACACCAGGAGGAAAATTTACAATTTAATCAAAAAAAACCTATGTACATCTTTGGAAGAAACTGGAGCACCTGGAGAAAACCCACGCAGGTCACGGGGAGAACGTACAAACTCTGCACAGACAAGCACCCGCAGTCTCTGCCTCTGTAAGGCAGCAGCTCTACCAGCTGCGCCACTGTGCTGTTTCTTTGTACTAAATGCTGTACCCATTATCCTTTATCTGTGCACGATGGATGGCTTGATTGTATTGTGTAGGAAGGAACTACTGATGTTGATTTAAACCGAAGATAGACACAAAATGCTGGAGTAACTCAGCGGGACAGGCAGCATCTCTGGAGAGAAGGAATGGGTGATGTTTCGGTAGAAGGGTCTCGACCCGAAAAGCCACCCATTCTCCCTAGATGCCAGCTGATCTACATCGGTGAGACCAAGCGGAGGCTTGGCGATCATTTCGCCGAACACCTCCGGTCAGTCCGCAAGAACCAACCTGACCTCCCGGTGGCTCAGCACTTCAACTCCCCCTCCCATTCCGTGTCTGACCTCTCTGTCCTGGGTCTCCTCCATGGCCACAGCGAGCAACACCATAAATTGGAGGAAATGCACCTCATATTCCGCTTGGGCAGTCTACATCCTGGGGGCTTGAACATTGAATTCTCCCAATTCTGCTAGCCCTTGCTGTCCCCTCCCCTTCATCAGCCCTCTGGTTGTCTCCTCCCCTCCCCCAGCCCTCGGGCTCCTCCGCCTTTTTCCTTTTTTCCTTTCTTCTCCCCACCCCCTATCAGTCGGAAGAAGGGTTTCGGCCCGAAACGTTACCTATTTCCTTCGCTCCATAGATGCTGCTGCACCCGCTGAGTTTCTCCAGCATTTTTGTGTACCTCCAGAGATGCTGCCTGCCCGCTGAGTTACTCAAACATTTTGTGTCACGCTTGGTCAATGGCTCCATCTAGTGCTCTTTGTCAGCACTGCAGCCGCAGATCCTTTTCGTTTGGAGATACAGCGTGGAAACAGGCTCTTTGGCAACGACCAGCGATCACCCCCTCCCTTACGCTAGTTCTATCCTACACATTGGGGACAATTTACAGAAGCCAATTAGCCTATTCTTTTGAATGTGGGAGGAAACCGGCGCTCCCGGGGAAAACCCACGCATGTCACGGGGAGAATGTACAAACTCCATACAGACAGCATCCGTATTCGGGATCGAACCCGGGTCTCTGGCGCTGTGAGGCAGCGACTACTACTGCGCCACTGTGCCACTACTTCAAAGTCTAAAGCAATGTGTGTACAGATTGCAGTGTGGGCAGTGTGTGATGTATCACCAGCTACCACCGCAGCCGTCATCTCCCAGCTTCCTGCTGTTCATTCATCCACTTGGCCCACTTGGCTTTGGTCTGGCAAACAACACCAGGCATCATTATTCCAACATGTCCCAGCTACACTAGTCCCACCTGACTGTATTTGGCCCAATTAACAAAGGTACAGCGGTTATCATTGGGTGACTTTAATCTACATATAGACAATAGACTATGACTTGGGGGCGACGCATGATGGCAGCCTCTGCCTACAGTCTGTTTGTCTTTCTGTCTTTTTTATTTTTAGTGTGTTTAAAGTATGTTTTGGAAGATTTATTTTTAGTATTTTATGTGGGGAGGGGGGTAGGGTAAGGGGGAAACTGTCCTTCAGTCACTTCCTGGTGAGGATGCGACTATTATCCGAGTCACGTCCTCGCCCCCCCCTCGCGGCCTACCAACTGGATTGGCGCGGCCTTTCCTGCCGGGGAACGGACCACTGCTTCAGCAGCGGCGGCGCAGCGCTGGATACATCGCAGAGCGGGCGATGCCTTACCTGGGATCACCGTTTGAAGCTCCTCCGGAGTGTTGAGCCTGCTGCATCAACATCACAGAGCTGTGCTTTACAGAGCTCCCAGCGCGGGCGGCGCTGACCAACATCGCGGAGTCCTGGGACCCTTTGCAGAGGGCCGCCAGCTTTGTATCTCCACCCAGCTCGGCCTGTGGACTTCGGGAGCCGCGGACTCCAGTAGGAAGTGGCAGATTCGGAGGTCCAAGCTGCTGAGGATGTTCTTCCGTTCTGACGTCAGAGTTCCATCATCCCGGCGAGAGGGCCTGAACACCTGGCTGCCCGTAGCGGCGACTACGGGGGGCTCGGGAGGCCCTGACCACGGGTGAATATCAAAGAACATTAAAGAGGAGGTTGACTGAACTTTGGTGCCTTCCCTCACAGTGGGAAAGTTTATATTATAGACTATCGTGTTCTTTGTTCTTATTTGTTTTATTCGTATGGCTGTATGGTGAAATAAGCATTTCGTGTCTCTGTACTTGTACTCTGCACAATGACATAAAGTTGAATCTAATCTAATCTAATGTAGACAATAGGTGCAGGAGTAGGCCATTCAACCCCTCAGCCATTCAATGTGATCATGGCTGATCATCCACTATCAATTCCCCGTTCCTGCCTTCTCCCAATATCCCTTCACTCCGCTATATTTAAGAGCTCTGTTTAGCTCTCTCTTGAAAGCATCCAGAGAACCTGCCTCCACCGCCGTCTGAGGCAGAGAATTATTTCCTCACCTCCGTTCTAAATGGCTTACCCTTATTCTTAAACTGTGGCCCCATGGTTCTGGACTCCCCCATGGTTCCTGCCTCTAGCGTGTCCAAACCCTTAACAATCTTATATGTTTCAATAAGATTCCCTCTCTTCTTTCTAAATTCCAGAGTATACAAGCCCAGCCGCTCCATGTCCAAGATGGCTGCCGGAAGGGAGAGTGGACGCTGGCGCGCTTTAGCAGCCGCTGCACTCTCTTCCATATTGTGTTTTTGATTTTTGTTTTTGGATTGACTTCTGGCTTTAATTTGTGTACTCGTGATGTCTTTATTATTTATTTCATTCCGCTTACATGTTTCTGCTATTTGTTAAACTTTGTAAGGTGTCCTTGAGACTTTTGAAAGGCGCCCATAAATAACGTTTATTATTATTATTATTATTATTCTATCAACATATGACAGTCCTGCCATCCCGGGAATTAACCTGGTGAACCTACGCTGCACTCGCTTAATTGCAAGAATGTCCTTCCTCAAATTAGACCAAAACTGCACACAATACTCCAGGTGTTTGAGTTTTGTATAGTGTTTTTTTTAAACTGGGGTATGTGTTGGGGGGCGGGGGGCGGGGGGTGGGGGTGGGGAAACTTTTAAAAATCTTTTCCCTGCACGGGAGACCCGACCTTTCTCTGTCGGGTCTCCGTTGTCGTTGGGGCCCAGCACCGTGGAGCGGCCTCCAACCGGAACGACCTGGGGCTCCAGTCGCAGAGCCTGCGGACTACTCACCATCGTGGAGCTGGCCGAGTTCGGAGCGGGAGGAGCTGTGGTGGCGCGCTGCTGCTACCCGACCCCGGAGATTCGGAGGTTTCAGCCGCAGGTCTGGTGGATGGTAACATCGGGAGCTCGCGGGTCCATGGTGGGAGACCGCTTTTCGATGCTCCTGCAACGGCATCTACTCCCGCCCGAGTTGCGGGGTTGGGGATGACCTGGAGCGGGGTCTGGCATCGCCCGGCGCGGCATTGGTGGCCGTCGGACTTGCTGCCGCTATCGGGGGCTACAACATCAAGACCCGGAGCGTGGCCTTGCATCGCCCGGCGCGGCTTTAATGGCCGCGGGACATATCTACAATCGCCCGCCGGGGGCTTTGACTTTGACATCGGGAGGAGAATGGGGAGTGCAGGGGAGAGATAAGACTTTGCCTTCCATCACAGTGAGGAGGAGATTCACTGTGATGGATGTTTGTGTCAATTGTGTTGTGTCTTGGTTCTTTTTTACTTGTTTGTATGACTGCAGAAACTGAATTTCGTTTGAACTTAGGTTCAAATGACAACAAATAAATATCTATCTATCTATCTATCTAGGTCCCCGTACAACTGCAGAAGGACCTCTTTGCTCCTATATTCAACTCCTCTTGTTATGAAGGCCAACATGCGATTTGCTTTCTTCACTGCCTGCTGTACCTGCTTGCTTACTTTCAGTGACTGATGTACAAGGAACCCTTTGTACTACTCCTTTTCCCAACTTGAATCCATTTAGATAATAACCTGCCTTCCTGTTGTTGCCACCAACGTGGATACCCTCACATTTATCCACATTAAACTGCATCTGCCATGCATCTGCCCACTCACCCAACCTGTCCAAGTCACCCTGCATCCTCATAGCACCCTCTTCACAGTTCACAATGCCACCCAGCTTTGTGTCATCTGCAAATTTGCTAATGTTACTTTTAATCCTTAATGTATATGTAAATAGCTGCGGTCCCAGCACCGAGCCTTGCGGTACCCCACTAGTCACTGCCTGCCATTCTGAAAGGGACCCGTTAATCCCTACTCTTTGTTTCCTGTCTGCCAACCAATTTTCTATCCATGTCAGCACTATACCCCCAATACCATGTGCTCTAATTTTGCCCACTAATCTCCTATGTGGGACCTTATTAAACTTTCTGACCTTATCAATTTTTGTCCTCATCAAATACCTAAAGAAGCTTTTACTATCCTCCTTTATATTCTTGGCTAGCTTACCTTCATACCTCATCTTTTCTCCCCGTATTGCCTTTTTAGTTATCTTCTGTTCTTTAAACGTTTCCCAATCCTATGGCTCCCCACTCATCTTTGCTATGTTATACTTCTCTTTTATTTTTATACTGTTCCTGACTTCCCTTGACAGCCATGGTCACCCCTTACTCCCCTTGGAATCTTTCTTCCTCTTTGGAATGAGCTAATTCTGCATCTTCCGTATTATTCTGAGAAATACCTGCCATTGTTCCACTGTCAACCCTGCTAGGGTATCTTTCCAGTCAACTTTGGCCAGCGCCTCCCTCATGCCTCCATTATCCCCTTTGCACAACTGTAATAGTAACACTTCCAATTTTCTCCTCTCCCTCTCAAATTGTAGATTAAAACATCATATTATGGTCACTACCTAATGGCTCCTTTACCTCAAGATTCAAGATTCAAGAAAGTTTATTGTCATGTGTCCCAGATAGGACAATGAAATTCTTGCCTTGCTTCAGCACAGCAGAATATAGTAGGCACAAATAAATACAGAACAGAACAGATCAGTGTGTCCATATACCAATGAATATATATATATATACACATAAATAACAGATAAAGTGCAATAGGCTATTAACAATCAGAGTTTTGTTTGAGTTGAGTTTAATAGCCTGATGGCTGTGGGGAAGTAGCTATTCCTGAACCTGGATGTTGCAGATTTCAGGTTCCTGTACCTTCTACCTGAAGGCAGCGGGGCGATGAGTGGGTGGCCATGATGGTGTGGGTCTTTGATGATGCTGGCAGCCTTTTTGAGGCAACGACTGCGATAGATCCCCTCGATGGTGGGGAGGTCAGAGCCGATGATGGACTGGGCAGTGTTTACAACTTTTTGCAGTCTTTTCCGCTCCTGGGCGCTCAAGTTGCCGAACCAAGCCACGATGCAACCGGGCAGCATGCTCTCTACTGTGCACCTGTAGAAGTTCGAGAGAGTCCTCCTTGACAAACCGACTCTCCGTAATCTTCTCAGGAAGTAGAGGCGCTGATGTGCTTTCTTTATAATTGCATCCGTGTTCTCGGACCAGGAGAGATCTTCAGAGATATGCACGCCCAGGAATTTGAAGCTCTTGACCCTCTCCACCATCGACCCGTTGATATAAACGGTACTATGGGTCCCCATACTACCCCTTCCAAAGTCCACAATCAGTTCCTTGGTTTTGCTGGTGTTGAGGGCCAGGTTATTGTGCTGGCACTATTTGGTCAAACGGTCGATCTCACTTCTGTACTCTGACTTGTCCCCATCAGTGATACGTCCCACAACACTGGTGTCGTCAGCGAACTTGATGGAGTTTGCACTATGACCGGCTACGCAGTCATGCGTATAGAGTGAGTGCAGCAGGGGGCTAAGCACGCAGCCTTGAGGTGCTCCCGTGCTGATTGTTATCGAGGCTGACACATTTCCACCAATACGGACAGACTGGTATGTGAATGAGGAAGTCGAGGATCCAATTGCAGGGGGATGCGCAGAGACCCAGTTCTGAGAGTTTGGTAACCAGCTTGGAGGGGATGATTGTATTAAATGCCGAGCTGTAGTCAATGAATAACAGCCTGACATATGAGTTTTTGTTGTCCAAGTGGTCCAGAGCGGAGTGGAGGGCCAGCGAGATTGCATCCACCGTTGATCTGTTGTGGCGGTAGGCGAACTGCAGTGGGTCCAGGTTTTTCTCGAGATGTGAGTTGATTTGCGCCTCAAAGCACTTCAACACCACCGACGTTAGTGCCACTGGTCGATAGTCATTGAGGCACGTCATCTTGCTCTTCTTGGGCACTGGTATAATTGATGCCCTTTTAAAGCAGGTGGGAACCTCAGACCTCAGAAGTGAGAGGTTGAAAATGTCCGTTAAAAACTCCAGCCAGTTGGTCCGCACAGGTTTTTAGAATACGACCGGGTATACCATCAGGTCCAGGCGCTTTCCGGGGGTTCATCCCTCTGAAGGATTTTCTGACGTCGACCTCTGTGACCGTGACCGAAATACCATCACAGCGAATGGGGGCTCGAGAAGGCACATCAGTGTTCTCCCTATCAAAGCATGCGTAAAACGCATTGAGCTCGTCAGGGAGTGAAGTTTCGTTGCCTCATGATTTTGCCTTGTAGGAAGTGATTGCATTCAGGCCCCGCCACAGCTGCCGAACATCCGTCTCAACCTCCGGCTTGGAGCAGGTCCCTTTTGGCCTTTTTAATGGCCTTACAAAGGTCGAATCTTGTCATCTTGTAGTCCTCGGTATCTTCAGACATGAATGCCTGGTGTCTGGACTTCAGAAGAGTGCGGATCTCATAGTTCATCCAAGGCTTCTGATTGGGAAACACTTGGAAGGTTTTTGTTGGGATGCAGTCCTCCACACAATTTTTTATGAAGTCTGTAACGACTGTGGCGTATTCGTTCAGGTCCGTTGCCGAGTCCCTGAACATTGCCCAGTCTACAGACTCTGTTTGGAGTCCTGGAGTTGTTCCTCTGCCCCCCCCACCCCCGACCAGCTCTGAACAGTCCTCACCTCCGGGAATGCGCTCTTTAATTGCTGCCTGTAGGCAGGAAGAAGCAGCACCGCAGTATTGTCGGATTTACCGAAGTGGGGGCGAGGGATAGAGCGATAGGCATCCTTGATGGTGGTGTAGCTGTGGTCGAGGGTGTTTGGTCCTCTGATGCAGCAGGAGACATGTTGGTGGAAGTTAGGGAGCGATTTCTTGAGGTTTGCTTTGTTGAAGTCCCCAGCTATGGTGGTAAACGCCTCGGGGTAAGACGTCTGGTGTTTGTTGACCACGGCGTGCAGCTCCTCCAGTGCCAGACGGACGTCTGCCTGGGGTGGGATGTAGACCGCGGTCAGGATGATGGAGGTAAATTCCCTCGGAAGGTCGAAGGGGCGGCACTTCACCGCCAGATGTTCGAGGTGTGGAGAGCAGGAGTTGGACAAGACTGCCACGTCTGAGCACCACGCAGAGTTGACCATGAGGCAGACGCCCCCTCCTCTCCCTTTCCCAGATGCCAGTGTACGGTCCATACGGTGGATGGAGAACCCTTCAGGCTGGACCGCTGAGTCTGGGTTCCCTTATCAAATCCGGTTCATTGCACAACAATAAATCCAGAATTACCTTCTCCCTGGTAGGCTCCGGTGCAAGATGCTCTAAAAATCCATCTCAGAGGCACTACACAAACTCCCTTTCTTTCTTGGGGTCCAGTACCAACCTGATTTTCCCATTCTACCTGCATGTTGAAATCTCCCATAACCACCGTAGCAATATCTTTGCTACATTTGCTACAATTTTAACTCTTGATTCAACTTGCACCCTATATCCAGGCTACTGTTTGGGGGCCTGTAGATAACTCCCATTAGGGTCTTTTTATTCTTACAATTCCTCAGTTCTATCCATACTGACTCTACATCTCCTGATTCCATGTCGCCCCTCGCAAGGGACTGAATTTCATTCATCACCAACAGAGCTACCCCACCCCCTCTGCCCACCTGTCTGTCTTTTCGATATGATGTATATCCCTGAATATTCAGTTCCCAGCCCTGGTTCTTTTGCAGCCATGTTTCTGTAATTCCAACAACATCACACTTGCCAATTTCTAACTGAGCCTCAAGCTCATCCACTTTATTTCTTATACTTTGCGCATTCATATACAACAATTTAACTTTGGTATTCACCTCCCCTCTCACACTATTCTCTGTTCCCCTACTCTGGACAAGTGACTCTGCATCTACCCGATCTATTCCTCTCATGATTTTATACACCTCTATAAAATCACCCCTCATCCTTCTGCGCTCAAAGAATCGAGTCCTAGCCTTCTCACCCTCTCCCTGTAACTAAGGCTCTTGAATCCTGACAACATCCTCATAAATTGCCTCGGAACCTTTTCTACCTTGAAATGATTATACACATGTATTATCAATGTATGTTTTAATTGGTGATTTTAGTAAATAATTTTAGTTCCTGACTGATATTGTTGGAATCATTATGTATTTATGTTCAGTTCAGTTTAGTTTATTGTCACGTGTACCAAGGTACAGTGAAAAGCGAACCAGTCAGCAGAAAGACAATACATGATTATAATCGAGCCATTTACAATGTACAGATTCATGACAAAGGAATAACGTTTAGTGCAAGGTAAACCCAGTAAAGTCCAATCAAAGATAGTCCGAGGGTCACCAATGAGGTAGATAGTAGTTCAGGACTGCTCTCTGGTTGTGGTAGGATGGTTCAGTTGCCTGATAACAGCTGGGAAGAAACTGTCCCTGAATCTGGAGGTGTGCGTTTTCACACTTCTATAACTTTTGCCCGATGGGAGAGGGGAGAAGAGGGAGTGTCCAGGGTGCAAGTCGACCTTGATTATGCTGCTGGCCTTGCCGAAGCAGCGTGAGGTGTAAATGGAGTGAACGGAAGAGGGGGTTGGGTTTGTGCGATGGTCTGGGCTGCGTCCACAACTCTGCGGTCCTGGATGGAGCTGTTCCCAAACCAAGCTGTGATGTGTCCCGATAATTCTGTATTGATGGCCTTACACTGGAAGAAGACACAGTTGTTCACAACAAAATGGTGATTTTATTTAGGTTAAAACATTGTGTTTCTTGAAAAGAATCTGAAGAATGAAGTATTAAGTGACTTTAATGGAGATTTTGAAAAGTCGCTACAAAGCTCGGTTTTGCTTCTCAAACCTTAAAATGTAAACCAAGGGAGCTCGGATAAATGTATGAGACTGGCGCGCAGATACTTGGCTTATGGGAATGTTGTTGCAGCACAAGATGTGGAGCAGGTAGCAGGACCAGAACTTGACCTTGATGGACGTGACATTGCTGTCCCTGCTGTTGATCATGGACACCAGAGTGGTCAGGATCTGCTGGTCCACCACGGTGTTCTGGTTGCCGGCGTTGTTGTAACAGATCCCCGCCAAGCTCTGGAGCACTGTGATCTGGTCCATCTCCGTGTATATGGTCTGGTTCAGGTAACGCAGGAGAGGCTCGATGTAGGGCTGCACATAGTTGGCAGCCTCTGGCCCACGTGGTGGAGAGGAGACACCAACGTCATCTAACAGCAAGGACGGCTCCTTGAGGCTCATCGGCCGGCGGCACCAGGAAGCTACCCGAAGACTCGACAGTTCATAAGGTCATAAGTGATAGAAGCAGAATTAGGCCAATCGGCCCATCGTCTACTCTACCATTCAATCACGGCTGATCTATCTCTCCCTCCTAACCCCATTCTCCTGCCTTCTCCCCATAACCCCTGATCAGCGACCCGCCCGAAGACTGTTCAGTTCATGTCCATAATAACACAAACCAACCTCTCTTCCATCTACACTTCACGCTGCTTCGGCTAAACCAGCAGCATAATCAAGGACCAGCCTCACCCCGGTCACTCCTCTTCTCCCCTCTCCCATCAGGCAAGGCAAGGTAACCGACATACCCGTACGTGTTTGGCATGTGGGAGGAAACCGAGGATCTCGGAGAAAACCCACGCAAGTCACGGGGAGATCGTACAAGCTCCTTACAGTTAGCAACGGTAGTCGGGATCAAACCCTGGTCTCTGGCCCTGTAAGTGCTGTAAGGCAGCAACTCTACAAGTTCACAAGTGATAGCAGCAGAATTAGGCCATTCAGCCCATCAGGTCTACTTCGCCATTCAATCATGACTGATCTAATTCTCCCTCCTAACCCCATTCTACTGCCTTCTACCCGTAACCATTTGATCAGGAACCCGTCCGAAGGCTTGTCGGTCGATGGGACCGGGTACCCACCTGAAGGGGCATGTTCGCCGACGTGGGTAAGCTGGGCTGAAGGGCCTGTTTCCGTGCTCTATCTCTCAAACAAGACTAAACAAAAAAGATAGTAAGTTGACATTATGCCCAACTTATTATGCCCAATGAAGCCGCAAGAGGACCAGGGCTGGGAACTGAATACTCAGCGGTATACATCTTATCGAAAAGACAGACACGTGGGCAGAGGGGGTGGTGCAGCTCTGTTGGTGAGGAATGAAATCCAGTCCTTGCGAGGGGTGACATAGAATCAGGAGATGTAGAGTCAGTATGGATAGAACTGAGGAATTGTAAGGGTAAGAAAGTGAATGGCATGTTGGCCTTCATAACAAGAGGAGTTGAGTATAGGAGCAATGAGGTCCTCCTGCAGTTGTACAAGGCCCTAGTGAGACCACACCTGGAGTATTGTGTGCAGTTTTGGTCTCCAAACTTGAGGAAGGACATTCTTGCTATTGAGGCAGTGCAGTGTAGGCTCAAGAGGTTAATTCCCCGGATGGCGGGACTGTCATATGTTGATAGATTGGAGCGCCTGGGCTTGTATACTCTGGAATTTAGAAGGATGAGAGGATATTGTATTGAAACATATAAGATTATTAACAGCTTGGACATGCTAGAGGCAGGAAACATGTTCCCAATGTTGAGGGAGTATAGAACCAGGAGCCATAGTTTAACGATAAGTGGTAAGCCATTTAGAACGGCGATTAGGAAAAACATTTTCACACAGAGAGTTGTGATTGTGGAATTCTCTGCCTCAGAGGGCGGTGGAGGCTGGTTCTCTGGATGCTTTCAAGAGAGAGTTAGATGGAGCTCTTAAAGATAGCAGAGTCAAGGGATATGGAGAGAAAGCAGGAACAGGGTATTGATTGTGGATGATAAGCCATGATGTCATTGAATGGTGGTGCTGGCTCGAGTGGCCGAATGGCCTATTCCTGCACCTATTGTCTATTGACATGGGAATAACGTTTAGTGCAAGATAAACCCAGTAAAGTTTAAAGGTCACCAATGAGGTAGATAGTAGTTGTGGTGGTACACTGCTCTCTAGTTGTGGTAGGATGATTCAGTTGCATGATAACAGCTGGGAAGAAACTGTCCTTGAATCTGGAGGTGTGCGTTTTCACACCTATAACTGCGTCCACAACTCTGCGGTCCTGGATGGAGCTGTTCCCAAACCAAGCTGCGATGTGTCCCGATAATTGTGTGTTGATGGCCTTATACTAGAAGAAGACACAGTTGTTCCCAACAAAATGGTGATTTTATTTAGGTTAAAACATTGTGTTTCTTGAAAAGAATCTGAAGATTGAAGTATTAAGTGACTTTAATGGTGAATTTGAAAAGTCGCTACAAAGCTCGGTTTTGCTTCTCAAACCCTAGAATGTAGAGCAACACTTGGGCATAATTGTCTGGCCAACCAAACCAAGAGAGCTCGGATAAATGTATGAGACTGGCGCGCAGATGCTTGACCTTATTGAGGCGCCGGATTATGGGAATGTTGTTGCAGCACAAGACGTGGAGCAGGTAGCAGGACCAGAACTTGACCTTGATGGACGTGACATTGCTGTCCCTGCTGTTGATCATGGACACCAGAGTGGTCAGGATCTGCTGGTCCACCACGGTGCTCTGGTTGCCGGCGTTGTTGTAACAGATCCCCGCCAAGCTCTGGAGCACTGTGATCTGGTCCTTCTCCGTGTATATGGTCTGGTTCAGGTAGCGCAGGAGAGGCTCGATGTAGGGCTGCACGCAGTTGGCTGCCTCTGGCCCACCTGGTGGAGAGGAGACATCAACATCATCTAACAGCAAGGACGGCTCCTTGAGGCTCATCGGCCGGCGGCACCGGGAACCCACCCCAAGGCTCGACAATTCATATGGTCATAAGTGATAGAAGCAGAATTAGGCCTTTCGGTCCATCAAGTCTACTCTGCCATTCAATCACGGCTGATCTATCTCTCCCTCCTAACCCCATTCTCCTGCCTTCTCCCCATAACCCCTGACCAGGGACCCGCCCGAAGGCCTTCAGTTCATGTCCATAATAACACAAACCAACCTCTCTTCCATCTACACTTCACGCTGCTTCGGCAAGACCAGCAGCATAATCAAGGACCAGCCTCACCCTGGTCACTCCCTCTTCTCCCCTCTCCCATCAGGCAAGGCAAGGTAACCGACATACCCGTACGTGTTTGGCGTGTGGGAGGAAACCGAGGATCTCGGAGAAATCCCACGCAAGTCACGGGGAGATCGTACAAGCTCCTTACAGACAGCAACGGTAGTCGGGATCAAACCCTGGTCTCTGGCGCTGTAAGTGCTGTAAGGCAGCAACTCTACAAGTTCACAAGTGATAGGAGCAGAATTAGGCCATCAAGTCTACTTCGCCATTCAATCATGACTGATCTAGCTCTTCCTCCTAATGCCATTCTTCTGCCTTCTACCCCGTAACCATTGATCAGGAACCCGCCCAAAAGCTTGTCGGTCGATGGGACCGGGCACCCAACCGAACAGGCATGTTTGCCGACGTGGGCAAGCTGGGCTGAAGGGCCTGTTTCCGTGCTGTATCTCTCAAACAAGACTAAACTAAAAGATAGTAAGTTGACAAACCTGTATAACTTATTATGCCCAATGAAGTCGCTGCCTGCAGCCTGTTATACAATGGCAGATGAGTTTTCAGCAACGCCTGTCCGTAATCCTTAATCTGTTTGATATAAACTTTGCCTCTCAGCAAGTCGTCATCGTCTTCCGCGTTGAGGAAGAATTCGTGGTTGGTCCGACTTAGACGAAATATGTCCAAAAATTTGAACATTTTATGTAGTTGCCTTTACAGTGACCGTTAAAGGAATCAACAGAGTGGGATTCAGGGATGTTTCAGCTCTGAACAGCAGATTGCCTTTGACTCTCTCGATGGAATTCAATTCTAGAAGAATATGGTGAGGTGGACAAAGAGCAACTGTGATGCCTCTCTTTGTGCTGTCATCAAATTCCGCTGTAAGAATGATGTGGTATCTTGAAGAATGACATTGCACTTGAACATAGATCATTGAACATAGAACAGTACAGGGTGGGCACGGTGGCTCAGCGGTCGAGCTACTGCCTCACAGTGCCAGAGGCCCGGGCTCGATCACAACTACGGGTGGGGCTTGGCTGTACGGAGTTTGAACGTTCTCCCCGTGACCTGCTTGGGTTTTCTCTGAGATCTTCGGTTTCCTCCCGCACTCCAAAGACACTCCAAAGGATTTGTAGGTTAATGGGCTTCGGTAAAATTGAAAGTTGTTCCTAGTGTGTGAGGGATAGTGTTAGTGTATGGGGGTGATCGCAGGTCGGAGCGGACTCGATGGGCCGAAGGGCCTGTTTCCCCCGCTGTCAATCAGCAGGAAGGGCGAGGTCAGGAGAAGTGGGATGATGTCATAGAGTGATATTTGCCCACACTGACCAATATGTCCCAGCTACACTAGTCCCACCTGCCTGCGTTTGATCCATATCCCTCCAAACCTAAGATCTTATATCTCCAAAGATAAGCAAGAAAGCAACGTGAAATGAGAGAAATCAAGACTGCTCTGTTTTAAGCAGCCCAAGTGAGATATGAGGTTCTGTTCCTCCAATTTGCATGGGATAAACATGGATAGAAAATGATGAGGGGGGATCTTATAGAAACATATAACATTCTTAAGGGATTGGGTAGGGCTAGATGCAGGGAAAATGTTCCCATTTTGGGGGAGTCCAGAACCAGGGGTCACAGTTAAGAATAAGGGGTAGGCCATTAGGACTGAGATGAGGAAAAACTTTTTCACCCAGTGAGTTATGAATCTATGGAATTCTCTGTCACAGAAGCCAATTCACTGGATGTATTCAAGAGAGAGTTAGATACAGCTCTTAGGGCTAACGGAATCAAGGGATATGGGGGGAAAGCAGGTACGGGGTACTGATTTTGGATGATCAGTCATGATCATATTGTATGGCAGTGCTGTCTCGAAGGGCCGAATGGCCTACTTCTTCACCTATTTTCGATGTTTCTATGTTTTGAAGGCAAATGGGACTGTGGCATCTTTATCGGCATGGATGAGTTGCGCCAAAGGGCCTTTTCTGGGCTGTATGACTGTGACTTCAGGAATATCAGAGAGCAGGATGTAGTAACTCGACTTTGTCTAGTTTAGTTTAGTTTAGAGATACAGCACGGAAACATGCCCTTATGCCCACTGGGTCCATGTCGACTATCGATCCCCACACACTAACTCCATCCTACACACACTAGGGACAATTTACAGTTAGACCAAGCCAATAAACCTAGAAACCTCTACGTCTTTGGAGTGCGGAGGAAACTGGAACACCCGGAGAAAACCCACACAGGTCACGGGGAGAACGTACAAACTCACGAAACAGTTCCAGAAAAATTTCCAAAGTCCACAGTAGGGTAGGTGGTAAAATCCAGGGGTGCCAACTCTCACGCATTGAGCGTGAGAAACACGCATTTGGCCAAATTCTCACGTTCTCACGCTGATCACAAATTTCTCACACTCTGCCGTGAGAAATTCTGTGATTAACGAAAATTTCAAAACTCATATCAATTGAATCGGCCGCGGGTGTTGGAGAGCCGGGGCTGAGGGAGGGATGGAGGCAGAAGCAGCGGCGGGGGCAGATGCAGACTGGCGAGTATTTGCCGGGGCTGGCGAGTGTTTGCCGGGCTGGCGAGTCGCACGCTGCAGCTCCGGCCATGCAAGAGTCAGTGCAAGAGTCCCGGGGCGTCGGAAGCGTTGCGCCGCTGCCATGAGAGTCTCTGTGCCGAATTCGCCCAGGTGACCGGCATGGATCAGGCTGCAGCTCAGAGCATCCTGGAGGACAACCAGTGGCTGCTGGAAATAAGTACCAAGCACTGGGTAGAAACGGTGGAAGACAGTGGCCTTCAAATGGGGGTGGTTGGAGAAAGCATCCTGCTTGCCTGCTAGATTTTCACTTACTGTAACTGCAGGAAAAATGTTCCCGATGTTGGGGGAGTTCAGAACCAGGGGTCACAGTTTAAGAATAAAGAATAGGACTGAGATGAGGACAAAATTTCTTCACGCAGATAGTTGTGAATCTGTGGAATTCTCTGCCACAGAAGGCAGTGGAGGCCAATTCACTGGATTTAGCTCTTGGGGCTAGCGAAATCAAGAGATATGGTGAAAAAACAGGAAAGAGGTACTGATTTTAGATGAACAGCCATGATCATATTGAATGGCAATGCTGGCTCGAAGGGCCGATGGCCTATTCCTGCACCTATTTTCTATGTTCCTATGCTTATATGGCAATAAAACTCGACCACTTGATTTTGAAGCATTCATGCATGGTGGAGGTATAATGTAGTCATAGAATGATTCAGTGTGAAAACAGGCCCTTCGGCGCAACTTGCCCACACCCGCCAACATATCCCAGCTACACTACCTGCTTTAAAAATACTTCAAACAAAAAACATTGAAATCATACTTCTACAATGCATTGTAGATTATAATGCATCAAATTTCAAAAAGTCCCAACTGTGGGAGGGGACCCCCCCCCCTCCCCCCCCCCTCCCCCCCCTCTTGGTTGCTCCACTCCCTCGCCATGAACCCCAAAGGCCAGTAATCAGTGATCGATGAGCCTCCCCACTTTCAAAAATGCTCCGTGGCCTCTGGTTCAGACAGAGAGCACTGCCAGATGTGAGCGGGGAACTGAGGCCAGTTGACCATGATGTCTGGATCCCAATGCTCGGCTCTTCGTGTTTCGGAATTGGCTAATGTTATTGATTTGTAATTAGCTTGATTTTTAATTAGTTGACAAAACCTTAATTTATTCATCTGGAATATCCAGGGGGATGGGATAAGTGTAATAATAAAATGACATGCAAGGTGTCAGGCTGTCTGTCACAACATACAGCCCCGATAACCCATTATTTCCTTCAGTTAAATATTGGGAAGGTAGCACTATTGTCATTTGCCACTCAACTATTATGTTTGTTTACCACACTGACTATTTCTAACCCCCCCCCCCCCAAATTCCTTTAACAGGTTGTATAGAAATGTCCCCAATCTCGTTGTTTTATTAATTGAACACGTAGATGAACATCCTCAAGGAGTGTAATCAGATGGAAACTGATTCAGATGCGATGTTTAACAGCTTGTTCAAATGAGGGCATTTTTTAAAGGAGTGATAGAGATACTTGCAGGGGAATGTGTGAGGAGGTTATTATTTGTCTTTAGTTTTAGCTTGAACCAGGACATCTGAAGATTCAAAGTTTAATATAGTAATTGTGCTGATACTGACTCCGACCAACCACGTAAAGGGCCTGTCCCACTGCGGCGACCTAATTTGCGAGTTTAGAACAGTTTGCGCTTGACTTAAACTCACAGCATGATCGACACGTGGTCCTAGGAGGTAACTGTAACTCTCGTTCATGCTCGAGGGAAGTTCCCGCATACTCGAGGCCTCAGTTTGGTCGAGGAAAATTTTTCATGCTGAAAAATTGTCTGTGAGTAAATATTGGTCGGCATGGCTCTTCTGAACTCGTAGTGCAGTGGAGTGGGGTCGCTAGGCAGTCGTGGTAGCCGTAGGCAATCTCCTTCGCTGACCGGGCATTTTAATTGGCTCATTGGAGTTTTCAGAACCAAGGAAAACCGACTGGTAATGTTAAATGCTCGCTAAACGTTATTAAAAGTTGTCTGGCTTCTTAAAGGTGTCTCCACTCCTTCTCCACCCCCCCTTCTCCCCTTTTCTCCCCCCTTCTCCCGCCATCTCTCCCCCCCCCCCTCCGCGCTCTCTAAAGGACTTACCGTACACTGTGCCAGCCGTCTTTTACCTTCCTGTTCATTGCGGGTATGAATTTCAGACCCCGCTTTCCCTGGCACCCGCCTTTGCAATGTGTTTGTGTGTGTGTGTGTGTGTGTGTATGTGTGTGTGTTGACAGTCGATCCAGCTCGCGGTTTCATCGCTGACAGTCGATCCAGCTCAAGGTTTTTCAGGCGAGAGCCCTCAAGCTTGAAGGTCGAAGACAGTTGCTGAAAAGCCGTTAATGGGACAGGCCCTTAATAAATATCATCCATTCCGGAGGTTTAATTTTTCTGATGCCATTTAAACTTCACTTGGATTTCAATTACTTCAATGTAAAAGTAATTGGGAATGGGGAGCATTGGAACAAAAATTTGCCCTCGGTACATATTAACTGTAATATAATAATGTATGCATGTTGGTAGGTGCAATCAATACAAAGATCTTTTGATCTTTTGATCATTGTTGCGTTATGAATACCGCAGAAAATATTTTGTACTCTCAAGATCACATTTAATAGAATAATATTGCTTCAATATATAGTTATTGGACTATGCATTTAGGAAAAGTCCCAGCTGAGAGGAAGAGAGCAAAATACTGAAAATATTGGGGGTGAAAATGACTTCAGAACAGTTTGTTAGGAAAATTAAGGAAATGGTAACAGAATACTTATACAGCTGAGGGAGTATAATTTTATGGATGAGAAATTGTGTTCAACCAATTGATGACTTATTTGACAAAGTAACTAGCATGTTAGATAACAAGGAAGCAAATGGATGTAGCAAATTGTGTTATACAAAATTTGGTCTGTGAAGTGCCCCATAAAAGATTACCGCATTAGATAAGTGTTACGACTCCCGAATACAGGTACTTCAGAGCCGCGTAACATAATTCAAAAACCAGGTTCAAGTTCAAAAGTAGTTTTAATTATTCAATGGAACACAAAACCTGATTCAAACAACCCAGTCAGGGATATGGATGGACTGACAAACAATTTAACAGTGCTCCAGCCAGCCACGTGACCGTCGAACCGGAGACTCTAAAACCTGCCTAAAGAGATATAACCCTGAAACAAATACACGAAAACACTAAGGTCAGCCCTTATCCGTCCCAATTCAATATTTGTTAATAAGTAATGGTGAAAGTACACAAAGTTCTATGCCAGGTGGCCAGGCCTTCCGCAGCTCACTCCAGCAGTCAGCTCACAAGTCAGGGTCGACGAAGAAGAGCCCGAATCCTGGGAGACTCTGGTATTTAAGCTTCAGATGAGTCACCCGTCACCTGACGCAGCGTGGCCAATCGGGTACAGGAGCCTTTTAACCCCTCGACTCCAGACTCACAGCCACAAGGCCTGCACTCGGGAAAGAAACAGAGAAAGGTAAGTACATAGCCTTCACCGGGGGGAGGGGGGAAGCGCCTAACACCCCCACCCAAAGATACTGAATACGTTTCGGAAGAAGAGAGAAAAAACACCACCAAATCCCAGAAACTATTCAGGAGCTAAAACTCTACTGGCGCGACAAGGCGTCAGCCAAGACATTATCCTTGCCACGGATATGCCTGACCTCCAGGTTGTAGTCTTGCAGCTGCAAACTCCAGCTCATTAACCACCGGTTCTTATTCTTCATACTATGCAAAAATACCATTGGATTATGATCCGTGAGTACGATGACAGGGACATTCGAGGAGCCAACATAAACCTCGAAATGATTCAGAGACATTAAAATAGCAAGATCTTCTTTCTCAATGGTGGAGTACCACTTCTGATGACGATTAAACTTCTTAGAGAAGTACGAAACTGGATGCTCCACCCCATCTGAATCATCATGTAGAAGGACTCCACCAACCCCATGATCACTAGCATCCACTGCCAGCTTAAATGGACGCTCAAAATCAGGTGCCGCAAGCACAGATGCGCGCACCAGAAGACTTTTAGTATGCTCAAAGGCTTGTTGACACTCTGCAGACCACACAAAAGCTACCTTCGGACTCAGCAAATCCATCAAAGGGGCAGCCACCGCAGAGAAGTTTGGACAGAATCCTCTATAGTACCCAACCATAGCCAGATACCTACGGAGTTCAGTCCTCGAGGTTGGAGCAGGAAATGCGACAATATGCCCCACCTTTTCCTTGAGAGTGCGAACCTGACCTCGGCCCACCACCTTACCCAGATACGTTACCGTGGCCTGGCCAAACTCACACTTGCCCAGATTGATCGTTAGTTTTGCCTCCGCTAGACGATGAAATACCTCCTTCAGATGACCGATGTGTTCGATCCACGACCTGGAGCACACAACCAAATCATCAAGGTATGCCTCACAGAAGGACAAACCAGACAATACAATGTTCACCAACCGATGGAAGGTTGCCGGCGCATTGCGCATCCCAAATGCCATTACTGTGTACTGCAGAAAGTTATCAGGCGTAACGAACTCAGAGATCTCCCTCGCCCGCCTAGTCAAAGGAACTTGCCAATACCCTTTTAACAAGTTCAACTTAGACACAAAAGATGCACTTCGCACACGATCCACGCAATCCTTCATTCGTGGGAGAGGATAGCAATCCGGCTTAGTTACACCATTCACTTTCCGAAAGTCCGTGCAAAACCTGTCCTCCCCATTAGCCTTCGTAGCCAGTAGACACGGAGAACTCCACGGACTACAACTAGGTTCAGCAATACCATGCCGCAGCATATATTCAACCTGACTCCCTAGATGATGACGCCTGTCAGGGTTGACCCGATACGGATGCTGTTTAATTGCCGCAGCACCGGCCACGTCAATGTCATGCTGCAGCACAGACGTCTGAGAAGGCACATCCGAGAACAGTGACCCATTTGACTCCACCAAAGCAAGCAGATCACCCCGCTGACTTTCAGTCAAATGAGACAACCACAAGGGAAGCGACTCCAAAGCGTCAGAGTTACACAGCCTTCCCTGCGTCACTGCCACAGACAACCGTGCCTCACCCACATCACCACCCGTGTCAGGGGGCAGCACCACTGCAGCCAAAACAGGCTTAGACAAAACCGAAGGACACAGCACCTCCCCATCAACCTCCACAGGCTCCTGCTCATGGTACTGCTTCATCATGTTGACATGACAGAGCTGAGTCTTACGCCTTCGATCAGGGGTACCAATAACATAATCCCTTTCACCAACCTTCTTAACCACCTGATAGGGACCACTATACCGAGCCTGCAGACTGGAACCAGGAATAGGCAACAACACCAGGACCTTGTCACCTGGAGAAAAATTCCTACTAGAAGCCTTCCTGTCGAATCACCCCTTCATCCTAGACTGAGCAGTAGCAAGATTACCCATTGCCAGTTCGCATGCCCTCTTCAGTCCAGACCGAAAGGTACAGACGTGGTCTAAAATACTACGTTTTGTATCCTCCTGCAACCATTTCTCCTTTAGGACCCTCAACGGACCACGTACAGTATGCGCGAACACCAGGTCAGCAGGACTGAACCCTAAAGACTCCTGCACGACCTCACGCACCGGAAACATAACTAGATGAACCCCCTCATCCCAGTCTTTTTCAAACTCCTGGCAGTAAGTCCTCAACATAGATTTCAAAGTCTGGTGAAACCTCTCGAGAGCTCCCTGGCTGTCAGGGTGATACGCACTGGAGTAACAATGCTTAATATCTAACAACTTCATTACCTGACCAAAAACCTTCGACATGAAGTTGGAACCTTGGTCACTCTGCACAACCTTGGGCAAACCGAACAACGAAAAAAACTTAGTGAGAGACTTCACAATGGTAGGGGCAGTAATTCTACGCAAAGGGACCACCTCCGGAAAGCGGGTAGACGCACACATAATTGTCAATAAAAACTTGTTGCCCCCCTTTGTCCGAGGTAGAGGACCCACACAATCAACTAGAATCCGCTCAAACGGCTCACCGACCACAGGGATTGGATATAAAGGTGCAGGAACAATCGATTGGTTCGGCTTTCCTGCCACCTGGCAAATGTGACAACACCTGCACTGCTGTTTCACGTCCTTTTTCAACCCTGGCCAAAAAAAATTCCGTAACATCCGGTCATACGTCTTATTGACCCCCAAATGTCCACCCTGAGGACCATCATGAGCCAAACAGAGTATCTCGTCCCTATACCGATGATGTATCACAATCTGATCAACCACGCTCCAATCATCATGCCCAGATATATCCAAGGGAGACCACTTTCGCATCAGTAAGCCCTCCCTTAGAAAATACCCCTTTGCTGTGGAATCCATATCCCCCTCAGGCACCGCGCAGTCGAACAGATCAGATAAACCTGGATCACTCTTTTGCTCCTCAACCAGCCGGTCACGTGACAGCGACACCGGCCCATTTCCAGACACTATCCCATCTTGAGATGTAGAAACACCCTTCACAACACAGGATCCATCATCCTGATCCCCCAAAATGCTCTCACTCAGGTCCACTACATCCCCAAACTTCGCCTGGCTCTTAGCCATAGCCCTCGTGACAGCACAAGCTGCAAACACCCTCGGATGCTGCATAGCCAATCTATCAGGACTCTGCACCATCGGAACAGCCGTCACCTCAGGAGTAACTAAAACTCTACCTCCTGCCAAGTCATTCCCCAAAATTACAGAAACTCCCCCCACGGGAAAACACGGCCGTAACCCAACAGTTACCCGGCCTGAAACCAACTCGGACTCGAGACTCACGGTATGCAAAGGCACTACCATGCCATCCATCCCGAATCCTACCACAGGGACACTTGACCCAAACGATGATTCCCCAGAAAACGGCAGTACACTATCCAATATAAAGGACTGAGTAGCACCAGTATCACGCAAGATGGATACTGGAACTCTATCACCCCCATCCTCCAGAGAAACAAAACCATTCATGATGAACGCAGAATAATTCCTACACTCATCAGACTCAGGCACCTCAGGTACCACAGGTGCCTTCTGTGTACCCACCAAAGCCACAGGCTTTGCATTGTTCTGCTTCAGAACGGGACACGCCTTTAACATGTGCCCTCTCCCTCTACAATAGTAGCACACAGGACCTTCGTTAGTCCTCAAATTTCCGTCAACCTTATCAGCTCGGACCTCCCCCTGTGTCAACGTGCTGCCACTTGCAGGCACAGAAACACCTTTGACACTGCCACGGGCGACACCACCACGATCAACCGGCCTTGCACCAAAACTATAGGAGCGCCCAACAAAATCAGTTTTATGAGTCAATACATACTCATCTGCCAACACCGCGGCCTTAGACACCTCATTCACCTTCTGCTCATTAAGGTAAGTAGTAACCCTCTCAGGGAGACAGTTCTTAAAGTCTTCCATAATCATCAAGGCCCATAGTTGCCCAATATCCTTCACTCCTTGAGAAGCGCACCACCTGTCAAAAAGTGCCTCCTTCTCCCTAGCAAACTCCACATAAGTCTGACTATCAAACTTCCTAAAGTGCCGGAATTTCTGCCGGTACGCCTCTGGAACTAATTCATAAGCCCTTAATACTGTAGACTTCACACACTCATAGTCCAGACTGCTTTCAACAGACAAAGACGAGTACACCTCCCGTGCTTTACCCACAAGGACACACTGCAATAGCAAGGTCCACACTTCCCTAGGCCACTTCAAGGACAAAGCCACCCGTTCAAACACTGTGAAATACTTGTCTACATCCTTCTCACTAAAGGGGGGAACCAGGCGGATGTTCTTGCTCATATCAAACTCCCGTTCCCTAGAAGAAACCCGGGAGGCATCCAATTCCTTCTCCCGCAGCCTAATCTCTGCCCTCTTGGTTTCCTCCTCAGCCATTGCCAGCTCTAACTCCTTCAACCTAATGACTGCCTCCATGTCCTGACCAGGCTGAACAGAAGGTGTGGGACTGTTTGCACAGCCAGGCAAAACCTCACCCTCCACCAACGCAGCCCACAACACCGATTTAATGGACTGTTTCTTTGACTGTGGGTTAATAGGCACTTCATAGTTCTCTGCCAGAAAAATCAAATGCTCCTTCGTACATCTATCAAACAACTGCCGACTAGGAGCCTCAATAAAGTCCTTCCCTTTAAACTCCATATCAAATGTAGCACCAAACCACCAGCTAAACCCTGGGCACCAATGCTACCACAAACAGGGAAGAAAAAGTTCCCTCACAACACAGACTTCCTCAGTCATTAGAAGCCTACCAAAACCCCCCCCCAAAACGTCTAGGGTCCTCAAAACTTAGGACGAGCCCCCATTTTGTTACGACTCCCGAATGCAGGTACTTCAGAGCCGCGTAACATAATTCAAAAACCAGGTTCAAGTTCAAAAGTAGTTTTAATTATTCAATGGAACACAAAACCCAAACCTGATTCAAACAACCCAGTCAGGGATATGGATGGACTGACAAACAATTTAACAGTGCTCCAGCCAGCCACGTGATGGACCGTCGAACCGGAGACTCTAAAACCTGCCTAAAGAGATATAACCCTGAAACAAATACACAAAAATCACTAAGGTCAGCCCTTATCCGTCACAATTCAATATTTGTTAATAAGTAATGGTGAAAGTACACAAAGTTCTATGCCAGGTGGCCAGGCATTCCGCAGCTCACTCCAGCAGTCAGCTCACAAGTCAGGGTCGACGAAGAAGAGCCCGAATCCTGGGAGACTCTGGTATTTAAGCTTCAGATGAGTCACCCATCACCTGACGCAGCTTGGCCAATCGGGTACAGGAGCCTTTTAACCCCTCGATTCCAGACTCACAGCCACAAGGCCTGCACTCGGGAAAGAAACAGAGAAAGGTAAGTTCATAGCCTTCACCAGGGGGGGGGGGGAAGCGCCTAACAATAAGCACCTGTGGACTTGGACGTAATAGGTTAAGTCCAGGGGGTCAGATATGGGGCTTCAGGTGTGGGCCAGATATATTGTCAGTACTGAGGGGCTAGGAGCAAGGCCAAGTGTGCACCCAAAGTCAAGGTCTGGAATAGTACTAGGTGTGTAGTCAAAGCTGGGACAATGGGAGTGTTCAGCACTGGGAACCTAAGCAGGTAAGCAGCTATGATCAGGGTAGAATAGGGGGCCAGGTGTAAGGCTAGACTCAGGGTCAGGAATGCGAGAAGGTATGCAAGGAAGGAAGAGGAGGAGCCAGAGGGCTGAGGGAGAGCTGAGAAGGGGAGGAGACGGTTGGGACTGCCTGAAATTAGAGAAGTCAATGTTCATACCGCAGGGGTACCCCAGTGGTGTGACCATAATATGGTCAGGTTTAATCTACAATTGGAGAGGGAGAAGGGTAGATTGGAGGTGTCAGTGTTACAGTTGAATAAAGGGGACGATGGGGCCATGAGGGATGAGCTGGCCAAAGTTGACTGGAAAGATACCCCAGCAGGGATGACAGTGGAACAACAATGGCAGGTTTTTCTAGGAATGATACAGAAGGTGCAGGATCAGTTCATTCCTAGGAGGAAGAAAGATTCCAAGGGGAGTAAGGGGCGACCGTGGCTGACAAGGGACGTCAGGGACAGTATAAAAATAAAAGAGAAGAAGTACAACGTAGCAAAGATGAGCGGGAAGCAAGAGGATTGGGTAATGTTTAAAGAGCAACAGAAGATAACTAAAAAGACAATACGGGGAGAAAAGATGAGGTAAGCTAGCCAAGAATATAAAGGAGGATAGTAAAAGCTTCTTTAGGTATGTGAAGAGGAAAAAAATTGTTACGGTTGGACCCTTGAAGACCGAAAAAGGTGAATTTATTATGGGGAACAAGGAAATGGCAGATGAGTTAAACAGGTAATTTGGTTCCGTCTTCACTGAGGAGGACTCAAACAATCTTCCTGATATAGTAGTGGCCAGAGGATCTGGGGTGACAGAGGAACAAGGAAATCCACATTAGACAGGAAATGGTACTGGGTAGACTGATGGGACTGAAGGCTGATAAATCCCCAGGGCCTGATAGTCTGCATCCCAGGGTACTTAAGGAAGTGGCTCTGGAAATCGTGGATGCATTGGTGATAATTTTCCAATGTTCTATAGACTCAGGATCAGTTCCTGTGGATTGGAGGGTAGCTAATGTTCTCCCACTTTTTAAGAATGGCGGGAGAGATAAAACGGAATTATAGACCAGTTAGCCTGACATCAGTGGTGGGGAAGGTGCTGGAGTCAGTTATAGAAGATGAAATAGACGCACATTTGGATAGCAGTAACAGGATCGGTCCGAATCAGCATGGATTTACGAAGGGGAAATCATGCTTGACTAATCTTCTGGAATTTTTTGAGGATGTAACTAGGAAAATGGACAAGGGAGAACCAATGGATGTAGTGTACCTGGACTTTCAGAAAGCATTTGATAAGGTCCCACATAGGAGATTAGTGGGCAAAATTAGGGCACAGGGTATTGGGGGTAGAGTGCTGACATGGATAGAAAATTGGTTGGCAGACAGGAAACAAAGAGTAGGGATTAACGGGTCCCTTTCAGAATGGCAGGCAGTGACTAGTGGGGTACCGCAAGGCTCGGTGCTGGGACCGCAGCAATTTACAATATACATCAATGATTTGGATGAAGGGATTCAAAGTAACTTTAGCAAATTTGCAGATTACACAAAGCTGGGTGGCAGTGTGAACTGTGAGGTGGATGCTATGAGAATGCAGGGTGACTTGGACAGGTTGGGGGAGTGGGCAAATGCATGGCAGATTAAGTTTAGTGTGGATAAATGTGAGGTTATCCACTTTGGTATCAAAAACAGGAAGGCAGATTACTATCTAAATGGCGTCAAGTTGGGAAAAGGGGGAGTACAACGGGATCTGAGAGTCCTTGTTCATCAGTCTATGAAAGTAAGCATGCAGGTACAGCAGGCAGTGAAGAAAGCGAATGGCATGTTGGCCTTCATAACAAGAGGAGTCGAGTATAGGAGCAAAGAGGTCCTTCTGCAGTTGTACAGGGCCCTAGTGAGACCACACCTGGAGTATTGTGTGCAGTTTTGGTCCCCTAATTTGAGGAAGGACATTCTTGATATTGAATGCAGCGTAGGTTTACAAGGTTAATTCCCAGTATGGCGGGACTGTCATAAGCTGAGAGAATGGAGCGGCTGGGCTTGTACACTCTGGAGTTTAGAAGGATGAGAGGATACCTTATTGAAACATATAAGATAGTTAAGGGTTTGGACACGCTAGAGGCAGGAAACATGTTCTTGATGTTGGGGGAGTCCAGAACCAGGGGCCACAGTTTAAGAATAGGGGGTAGGCCATCTAAGACGGAGATGAGGAAACACTTTTTCTCACAGAGTTGTGAGCCTGTGGAATTCTCTGCCTCAGAGGGCGGTGGAGGCCGGTTCTCTGGATACTTTCAAGAGAGAGCTAGATAGGGCTCTTAAAGATGGTGGAGTCAGGGGATATGGGGAGAAGGCTGGAAAGGGGTACTGATTGGTGTTGATCAGCCATGATCACATTGAATGGCGGTGCTGGCTCGAAGGGCCGAATGGCCTACTACTGCACCTATTGTCTATTGTCTCTTGCAATTTCTCACTCCCAACTCTCACTCCCAACTCTCACCTTGTTGGCAGCCCTGGAAACTCAGGATGGTACCCTAGCTAATGGAGGACCCAAAAAATGTTAGAGTAATTCAGTGAGGCAGGCAGTATCTCTGGAGAACATTGGTAGGTGACGTTTGGGTTGGGACCCTTCTTCAGACTCTTGAGGAGATTTCACAGTGGAGCAGTCAAAATGGAGAAACAAGGAACTGCAGTTGCTGGATTCAACATATGACAGTCCCGCCATCCCGGGAATTAACCTTGTGAATCCACGCTGCACTCCCTCAATAGCAAGAGGAAGCCACAAACCGGAGGACAGGGAGGAATTTAGAATTCAACAGAGGACAAAGGGGTTAATTAAGAGGGGGGAAATAATAGGGCATGAAAGAAAGCTTCCGGGGAATATAAAATGTGACTGGGTCTCGGTTCCCGTACTCTGGACAAGAGATTCTGTGCATCAACCCGATCTATTCCTCTCATGATTTTATACACCTCTATAAGATCACCCCCTCATCCATTTGCACTCAAAGAATAGTCCTAGCCTAGCCCTGTAGCTAAGGCTCTTGTATCCTGACAACATCCTCGTAAATTATCTCTGAAACTTTCTACATTGACACGGAAGTGGCGGCGCTGCCTTAGTTGCTGCGGCTCGCCTGCAGTCCGTCTGTTTTTTAATTTTGTTATTGTTTTCTTTTGTCCTGTTTTAGTTAATTTTAGTTTATTAGGTTGTGTATGTGTGGGGGGGGTGGGGGTGGGAGAAACATGTTTTTGGTCTCTTCCTTCGGGGGGATGTGACTTTTTCTTGTCATATCCCCCGTCTCCGTCTCCGTCTGCGCTGAGGCCTAATGGCGGAGCTGGCAGCCTCAGGGCTGTGGCGGTGTTCCAGCGGCGGCGGCGACCCGACTTTGGAGCTGTGGCGGCATTCTGGCGTTCCGGTGGCGGCGGCCCCACCAGGGCTGTGGCGGTGTTCCGGCGGTGGCGGCCCGACTTCGGGACTGTGGCGGCGTTCCAGCGGTGGCAGCCCAACTTCGGGGCTGTGGCGGCGTTCCGGCGGCGGACCCGACTTCGGGGTTGTGGCGGCGTTCCGGCGGCAGCGACCCGACTTCGGAGGCTCGGCCGCGGGCCCAGTGGACGACATTGTCGGGAACTCGCAGGTCACAGGTTGATGACCTGTTTTCCCGGAGCTCCCGCAACAACAGCTTCATCCGCTGGACTGGAGGGCGGCAGCTTCGGCAGCTTCGACCGACCCGGGCCGCGGAGTTTGAACCGGCCCGTTCGCAGAGCTCGGATTCAGCCACAGGACTGACTTACTTACCATCACCCAGCGGGGTCACAACATCGGAAGCCTGGATCGCCTCAGCGCAGAGGGAGAACAAGGAGGGAAGAGACAAAGACTTTAAGACTTTTGCCTTCCATCACAATGAGGAGGTGTCTGGTGAACTCACTGTGGTGGATGTTAAATTTGTGTTTATTGTGTGTTTTGTTATTTTATTATATGTATGACTGCAAGGCACGAAATCTCGTTCAGACCGAAAGGTCTGAATGACAATAAAGGATACTTGACTACTTTGACGACTTTTGAAATGATTACTCTAAATCACCACCGGAGACAGTATAAGATTTACACACATCTTTAATCAGCACTGTAACTTGGCAGCATTAAAAGACAAGGTGTTGTCAGTTCATCCTAGCTGCTTCAACTGACGGTGCTGGGAATGGGCGTTAGTATAAGTGTTATAATGGAGTGGAGTTAGTGATGCTGGCTAAGTGTGATTGGTTCACATGCATCATCAATCTACATCCTTCCCCCTAAAGATTAAATGTGGAAAGGAAGTGTATTAAACATACTCGCAATACCTGTCTGGTGGAATACTAACACGGCCCGAGCGCGTGTGGACCCAATCATCCCCTCCCTCCACTGAAGGATTAGGCGGAGAGGCTGAAGGTGAAAATCGCACGGGAGAGGATTGTGGTGACCGAGGGGGGAAACATGCGGTAGGTGTAACCCCGTGGTTAGTGGGGACCGAGATACGTGGGGGGAGTGCAAGGCATGCGGGGACGGGCGGGAGACGCAGCAGAATGCAGCTGGAACTGGAGCGGCGGAGCATAGGGATAAGCAGGCGGTGGTCGGGGCTCCTTCACAGCAAGCAGATGCTGTCTACTTCTCCGGTATACCGCTCCCTCACAGTCCACAAGGTACAACAGTGCCATGACGAGAATGTCCAGTTGAAGTTTGTAGACGAACGACCTGACCCGGCAGTAGAGGCATGAGTGGTCTGCTGGAACTGTCGTATGACCGTTTCTGGATGTCGTGCTTCTCTTGGAGACGTTGCTGGATAGTGGCGGGCTTCAGCAGCCGAGGGACCAGCTGCTGTTGTGTGATGGGGACTGGAGACCTCGTCACCCTCGACAGCAGCCGCTGTGCTGGTGACCCCAAGGTTCCGTCTCTGGCGATGTTTCTGAGATTCAGTAGTTCGAGATAGACGTCTGACTTTGAAATGCGCGCTCCCTCCAGCAAGTGCTTGGCGCTTCTGACAGCGCGTTCAGCGAGTCCATTACTCTGTGGATACTCGGGACTGCTTGTGACGTGCTGGAAGTTCCATCGGTCTGCGAAAAGCTTGAACAAGTGGCTGGTGAACTGTGGACCATTGTCGGTTCTCAGGATGACAGGAGCGCCATAGGCTGAAAAGTGTCTTTTCAGCTTCTTGATGACCATCTCAGACGTGAGGGAGGTCAGTTGGTCAAGTTCAAACCGTTTGGAAAAAGAGTCGACCAGAACGAGGCAGTGCTTACCGCACCATTCGAAAATGTCCGCAGCCAGCGACGACCAAGGCAGTGCTGGTGGAGGTTGTTGCAGAAGGGGTTGCCGCTGCTGATGAGGCGCAAGATCGTTGCAAGTGGGGCAGGAGGCTACGCGGTCCCGGATGTACGTGGCCATTCCCAGCCAGTAAAACAGACCCCGGGCGCGTGCCAGTGTGGAGTCGGCTCCCGGGTGACCGCTGTGTACCTCTTTGAAGTATTCGTCTTGTAGCAATGCAGGTACCACTACCTTGTGGCCCTTAACGACCACACCATCCTGAACCACCAGTTCATCACGGACCAAGAAGTACGGCTGCACCTCTGTGGGCATGTTGGATTGTTTGTCTGGCCAGCCTGTTTTGATGATGGACGAGAGGGCTTGAAGCGTATCATCATTAGCAGTTGCTTACTGGAGATTAGATCGACACCGAGAACCGTGAAATTCTCCCGTTCATGGGGGTGTTGTTCACAAGATGCTCGAGGAGCACGAGAGAGTGTGTCAGCGACATGCATGTCCTTACCCTTTGTGTAGGTAATAGAGAAGTCGTACCGCTGCAGCTGCATCATCATGCACTGCAAGCGTGCTGGTGCGGCATGGATAGGCTTGTTCAGGATTGTCACCAGTGGTTGGTGGTCCGTCTCAACCATGAACGTGTTGCCATGGACGAAGTCGTGGAATTTGGAGCAGGCAAAGACGACACCCAGCAGTTCCTTTTCGATTTGCGCGTAGTGCTGCTCCGTGTCGGTCATGGTGCGAGAGGCATATGCGACAGGTAGTAGGGTGCCATCGTCAGATGGTTGCAAGCAGGCTGCGCCGAGCCCGAATTTCGAGGCATCGCAGGTGATCGCCACCGGACGTTTCAGGTCGAAAAAAGTCAGGGTCGGTGCACTGGTCAGTTTGGATTTTAGAACATCAAAGGCATCCTGATGTTGCTGGAACTATGACCATGCAGTGTCTTTTTTGGTCAGCTGCCGCAGTGTGGAGCTTAGTTCCCTGAGGTTCGTTTTGAACTTTCCGAGATAGTTTACCATGCCCAGGAAACGTTGCAGGCCTTTCACGTCTGTGGGTGCAGGCATTTCTGTGATGGCAGTAGTTTTCTTCGGATCGGGTTTGAGGCCATCAGGGGTGAAGATGTGGCCGACATAGGAGACCACTGGAACCCTGAACTTGCACTTGTCAGGATTGAGCTTGAGGTTGATCTTGACAGCACGCTCCAAGATGAGCCTGAGATTGTGGTTGTGTTCCGCTGCGTCTTTCCCATAGACGAGGATATCGTCGACAATAATGGCACAAGGCAGATCCTCGAATAATTGCTCCATAGTTCTTTGGATGACTTCACTGGCGGAGTTGATCCCGAATGGCATTCTCAGAAACTTATATCTGCCGAATGGGGTAGCAAATGTGGTGAGGTTAGATGACTTCTTGTCCAGCGGTATCTGCCAGAATGAGTTCTTTCCATCTAGGACAGAAAATAGGGTGGCCGTTCCGATCTTAGACTTAGACTTAGACTTAGATTCCTTTATTGTCATTGAGACCTTTCGGTCTGAATGAAATTTCGTTGCCTGCAGTCATACATATAATAAATAACAAAACACACAATAAACACAAATTAACATCCACCACAGTGAGTTCACCAGGCACCTCCTCACTGTGATGGAGGCAAAAGTCTTAAAGTCTCTGTCTCTTCCCTCTTTGTTCTCCCTCTGCGCTGAGGCGATCCAGGCTTCTGACGTTGTGACCCCGCCGGGTGATGGTAAGTCAGTCCCGCGGCTGAATCCGTGCTCCGTCCGCGACGGGCCGGTTCAAACTCCGCGGCCCGGGGTGGCCGAAGCTGCCGCCCTCCAGTCCAGCGGACGCAGCTGTAGTTGCGGGAGCCCCAGAAAAACAGGTCACCCACCTTGTGACCTGCAAGCTCCCGACGATGTCGTCCACCGGGCCCGCGGCCGAGCCTCCAGACTCAGGTCGCCACCAGCGTCCTCGGTCTTTGCCGCAACATCCTCTACTGTCTTCATGGGATGGTGTGGGCGCTTAATGGCAGTGTTCAGTTTTTGGGGATTAATGCACAGGCGGATTTCATAATTTCCCTTCTTGACTGTGGCAATCAAGGTTGAGACCCAGTCGGTGGGCTCGCTGACTGCTTCAATTATGCCTTTGGAGGCCATGTCCTTCAGCATAGAGTGAACCCTGTCAGTCATGACAAATGACAATCGGTGCGGGGGTCGGATTACGGGTGTCACATCGGGGTCAGTAATAATCTTGTAGGTCACAGGCAACTTGCCTAGGTTGTTGTCAAAGGGACCAGGGAATTCATTCAGTGGATCAAAAGAAAGTTGCAGTTTGTGGACTGTTTTGTCAAAGGAAATTAGCCCCAGTTCCTGACAGGCACGATTGCCAAGCAGAGTAACTGAATTAAAGTTCAACACGTAGAAGGTCAATTCCCTCGTTGTTTTCTTCAGTACACATTTCAAGTTGGTTTTGCCCAGAGGAACCAGCACCTCCCCTCCAAAAGCATGTAAAGTGGACGTGTCCACATCTTTAATCAGCACTGTAACTTGGCAGCATTAAAAGACAAGGTGTTGTCAGTTCATCCTAGCTGCTTCAACTGACGGTGCTGGGAATGGGCGTTAGTATAAGTGTTATAATGGGGTGGAGTTAGTGATGCTGGCTAAGTGTGATTGGTTCACATTCATCATCAATCTACAATTACACACATGTATTATCAGTGTATGTTTTAATTGGTGATTTTAGTAAATAATTTTAGTTCCTGAATTATATTATATTGTGGGAATCATTATGTATTTATGTTCAGTTTAGTTTATTGTCACGTGCACCGAGGTACAGTGAAAAGCTAACCAGTCCGCAGAAAAACAATACATGATTATAATCGAGACATTTATAGTGTACAGACTAGACTAAGTGGGACCCGTTGGGTCCCAGTCACACAGGAGGCCTGCTCCCCCAATGCAACCCATTCCCCAATGCAATATTCCACCACTCACCGGGGTGTGAGGGGGAGGTGTGGGGGAAGGGGGTGTGTGGGGGAGGGGGGTGTGGGGGAGGAAGGGGGTGGGGGTGTGGGGGAGTGCTGGTGTGGGGACGGGAGTAGTGTGGGAGAGGGGGGTTGGGGGAGGGGGGTTGGGGGAGGTGTGGGGATGTGTTGGTCTCCAAATTAGAGGAAGGACATTCTTGCTATTGAGGGAGTGCAGTATAGGTTTACAAGGTTAATTCCCGGGATGGCGGGACTGTCATATGTTGCAAGAATGGAGCGGCTGGGCTTGTACACTCTGGAATTTAGAGGGATGAGAGGTGAATGTTGGGGGAATCCAGAACCAAGGGCCACAGTTTAAGAATTAGGGGTAGGCCATTTAGAACGGAGATGTGGAAAAGTTTTTTCACCCAGAGATTTGTGAATCTATGGAATTCTCTGTCTCAGAAGGCAGTGGCGGTCAATTCTCTGGATGCTTTCAAGAGAGAGCTCTTAATGATAGTGGTGTGAGGGGATATGGCGAGAAGGCAGGACGGGATACTGATTGTGGATGATCAGCCATGATCAAATTGAATGGTGGTGCTGGCTCGAAGGGCTGAATGGCCTGCTCCTGCACCTATTGTCTATTGACAAGGGAATAATGTTTAGTGCAAGATAAACCCAGTAAAGTCCGATCAAAGATAGTTCGAGGGTCACCAATGAGGTAGATAGTAGTTGTGGTACACTGCTCTCTAATTGTGGTAGGATGATTCAGTTGCCTGGTAACAGCTGAGAAGAAACTGTCCCTGAATCTGGAGGTGTGCGTTTTCACACTTCTATAACTTTTGCCCAATGGGAGAGGGGAGAAGAGGGAGTGTCCAGGGTGCAAGTCGACCTTGATTATGCTGATGACCTTGCCGGGGCAGCGTGAGGTGTAAATGGAGTGAACGGAAGGGAGGTTGGGGTTTGTGCGATGGTCTGGGCTGCGTCCACAACTCTGCGGTCCTGGATGGAGCTGTTCCCAAACCAAGCTGTGATGTCTCCCGATAAATGTGTGTTGATGGCCTTACACTAGAAGAAGACACAGTTGTTCACAACAAAACGCTGATTTTATTTACGTTAAAACATTGTGTTCCTTGAAAATAATCTGAAGATTGAAGTATTAAGTGACTTTAATGGCCATTTTGAAAAGTCGCTACAAAGCTCGGTTTTGCTTCTCAAACCCTAGAATGCGGATCAACACTTGGGAATAATTGTCTGGCCAACCAAACCAAGGGAGCTCGGATAAATGTATGAGACTGGAGTGCAGATACTTGACCTTATTGAGGCGCCGGATTATGGGAATGTTGTTGCAGCACAAGATGTGGAGCAGGTAGCAGGACCAGAACTTGACCTTGATGGACGTGACATTGCTGTCCCTGCTGTTGATCATGGACACCAGAGTGGTCAGGATCTGCTGGTCCACCACGGTGGTCTGGTTGGGGGCGTTGTTGTAACAGATCCCCGCCAAGCTCTGGAGCACTGTGATCTGGTCCTTCTCCGTGTATATGGTCTGGTTCAGGTAATGCAGGAGAGGCTCGATGTAGGGCTGCACGCATTTGGCTGCCTCTGGCCCACTTGGTGGAGAGGAGCCATCAACGTCATCTAACAGGACTAGTCTCGCCCTGGTTATTCCTCTTCTCTCCTCTCCCATCAGGCAAGGCAAGGTAACCGACAAACCCGTACGTGTTTGGAGTGTGGGAGTAAACCGAAGATGTCGGAGAAATCCCACGCAAGTCACGGGGAGAACGTACAAACTCCGTACAGGCAGCACCCGTAGTCGGGATCGAACCCGGGAATCTGGTGCTGTAAGGCAGCAACTCTACACGTTCACACGTGATAGGAGCAGAATTAGGCCATTCAATCATGGCTGATCTATCTCTCCCGCCTAACCCCATTCTCCTGCCTTCTCCCCGTAACCATTGATCAGGAACCCGCCCGAAGGCTTGTCGGTCGGTGGGACCGGGTACACAACTGAACAGGCATGTTGGCAGACGTGGGCAAGCTGGGCTGAAGGGCCTGTTTCCATGCTGTATCTCTCAAACGAGACTGAAGGATAGTAAGTTGACAAACCTGTATAACTTATTATGCCCAATGAAGCCGCTGCTTGCAGCCTGTTATACAATGGCAGATGAGTATTCTGCAACGCCTCTCCGTAATCCTTAATCTGTTTGATATAAACTTTGTCTCTCAGTTTGTAGTCATCATCTTCTTCCGAGTTGAGGAAGAATTTGTGGCTGGTCTTGCTTTGACGAAAATTTGAGCATTTTATGTCGTTGCCCCTACAGTGACCATTATAGAAATCCACAGAGTGGGATTCAGGGATTCAGGGACGTTTCAGCTCTGAACAGCGGATTGCCTTTGACTCTCCCGATGGAATTCAATTCTAGAAGAATACGGTGCAGAGGACCAACAAAGAGCAACTGTGATGCCTCTCTTTGTGTTGTCATCAAATTCTGCTGTAAGAATGATGTGGTATCTTAAACCACCATTTTCATTGTACTTGAACATAGAGCATTGAACATAGAACAGTACAGGGTGGGCACAGTGGCTCAGTGATAGAACTACTGCCTCATAGCGCCAGAGGCCCGGGCTCGCTCACAACTGCGGGTGGGGTTTGTCTGTACGGAGTTTGTACGTTCTCCTGTAAATACGCTCTTCTCAAGCTTACTCCCCCAGTCTAGTCCAGTCAGAAACCACTCAGTCAAGCACTGGAACAACTAAACTTTATTTTTAGATTGAACAGCAAATTTTCCTATACGATACCTAAACCACCGCGGGTTTGATCGTTGTCTCTGCCTGGCCAAGCCCTTCAGCCTCGTGCAAGCAGAAACACTCCAAAAGGTCATACAGTCCCAAGCTCACTTCCAGAAGATCAACCTCAATCTAAGATGGAGCCACCTTTTATAGGTCCACGAACCTTGAGGGGCCGAACTACATAGGGGTGGTCTCTTTACAGTCCAATCAAACATATTAATTACATCAAAACATTATAGACAGTTCCCCAAACCAATTACAGAGTCTCCCATACATTGTTTCCTGGAGAGGCTTCTGGAAGAAAGCTAACTAACTGAATAATGCAACATTTACCCTGGAATTCAAAACAATCCTGCCAGGGCTTAACACTTTGGCGAATCAACAAACAGCAAGGTAACTGTCTTGCAACATTATTTACACTATTTACAATTCCTTTGCAGCAAACCAATCATATCAATGCATTTAAGTTTATTAACAGAGTTTTAATATATATTATCAATTAAGAGGAAATGAGGAGAACACCTGGATCAGTTGCAGCTGGAGTTAAAACTGGCATGTAACAATGGTAATGCCACTGTGGTGATGGGGGATTTCAATATGCAGGTAGACTGGGAAAATCAGGTTGGTTCAAGAAAGAGAGTTTGTAGAGTGCCTCCGAGATGGATTAGAAACATAGAAACATAGAAAATAGGTGCAGGAGTAGGCCATTCAGCCCTTCGAGCCAGCACCACCATTCAATATGATCATGGCTGATCATTCAACTCAGTATCCTGTACCTGCCTTCTCTCCATACCCCCTAATCCCTTTAGCCACAAGGGCCACATCTAACTCCCTCTTAAATATAGCCAATGAACTGGCCTCAACTACCTTCTGTGGCAGAGAATTCCACAGATTCACCACTCTCTGTGTGAAAAATGATTTTCTCATCTCGCTCCTAAAAGACTTCCCCCTTATCCTTAAACTGTGACCCGTTGTTCTGGACTTCCCCAACATCGGGAACAAACTTCCTGCATCTAGCCTGTCCAACCCCTTAAGAATCTTGTATGTTTCTATAAGATCCCCCCTCAATCTTCTAAATTCTAGCGAGTACAAGCCGAGTCTATCCAGTCTTTCTTCATATGAAAGTCCTGCCATCCCAGGAATCAGTCTGGTGAACCTTCTCTGTACTCCCTCTATGGCAAGAATGTCTTTCCTCAGATTTGGTGACCAAAACTGTACGCAATACTCCAGGTGTGGCCTCACCAAGACCCTGTACAACTGCAGTAGAACCTCCCTGCTCTTATACTCAAATCCTTTTGCTATGAATGCTAACATACCATTCGCTTTCTTCACTGCCTGCTGCACCTGCATGCCTACTTTCAATGACTGGTGTACCATGACACCCAGATCTCGTTGCATCTCCCCTTTTCCTAATCGGCCACCATTCAAATAATAGTCTACTTTCCTGTTTTTGCCACCAAAGTGGATAACCTCACATTTATCCACATTATACTGCATCTGCCATGCATTTCCCCACTCACCCAACCTATCCAAGTCACCTTGCAGCCTCCTAGCATCCTCCTCACAGCTAACACTGCCCCCCAGCTTCGTGTCATCCGCAAACTTGGAGATGTTGTATTCAATTCCCTCATCCAGATCATTAATATATATTGTAAATAGCTGGGGTCCCAGCACTGAGCCTTGCGGTACCCCACTAGTCACTGCCTGCCATTCTGAAAAGGACCCGTTTACTCCTACTCTTTGCTTCCTGTCTGCCAGCCAGTTCTCTATCCACATCAATACTGAACCCCCAATACCGTGTGCTTTAAGTTTGCATACTAATCTCTTATGTGGGACCTTGTCGAACGCCTTCTGAAAGTCCAGATATAACACATCCACTGGTTCTCCCTTATCCACTCTACTAGTTACATCCTCGAAAAATTCTATAAGATTCGTCAGACATGATTTACCTTTCATAAATCCATGCTGACTTTGTCCAATGATTTCACCACTTTCCAAATGTGCTGCTATCCCATCTTTAATAACTGACTCTAGCATTTTCCCCACTACCGATGTTAGACTAACTGGTCTGTAATTCCCCGTTTTCTCTCTCCCTCCCTTTTTAAAAAGCGGGGTTACATTAGCTACCCTCCAATCCTCAGGAACTACTCCAGAATCTAAAGAGTTCTGAAAAATTATCACTAATGCATCCACTATTTCTGGGGCTACTTCCTTAAGTACTCTGGGATGCAGCCTGTCTGGCCCTGGGGATTTATCGGCCTTTGATCCATTCAATTTACCTAACACCACTTCCCGGCTAACCGGGATTTCACTCAGTTCCTCCGTCTCATTTGACACCCAGTCCCCTGCTATTTCCGGCAGATTATTTATGTCTTCCTTAGTGAAGACAGAACCAAAGTAGTTATTCAACTGGTCTGCCATATCATTGTTCCCCATGATCAATTCACCAGTTTCTGACTGCAAGGGACCTACATTTGTTTTAACTAATCTTTTTCGCTTCACATATCTATAAAAAATTTTGCAGTCAGTTTTTATGTTCCCTGCCAGTTTTTTTTCATAATCTATTTCCCCTTTCCTAATTAAGCCCTTTGTCCTCCTCTGCTGGACTCTGAATTTCTCCCAGTCTTTTTCTGGCTAATTTGTATGGTTCATCTTTTGTTTTGATACTATCCCTGATTTCCCTTGTTATCCACGGATTCTTAGAGCAGCTTGTAATGGAGCCGACCAGAGAAAAGGCAATTCTGGATTTAGTGTTGTCCAATGAACCAGATACAGAAACATAGAAAATAGTTGCAGGAGGAGGCCATTCGGCCCTTCAAGCCATTCATTGTGATCATGGCTGATCGTCCCCAATCAATAACCCGTACCTGCCTTCTCCCCATATCCCTTGATTCCACTAGCCCCTAGAGCTCTATCTAACTCTCTCTTAAATCCATTCAGTGATTTGGCCTCCACTGCTCTCTGTGGCAGGGAATTCCACAAATTCACAACTCTCTGGGTGAAAATGTTTTTTTCTCACCTCAGTCTTAAATGGCCTCCCACTTTATTCTAAGACTGGTTCTGGACTCTCCCAACATTGGGAACATTTTTCCTGCATCTAGCTTGTCCAGTCCTATGTTCTTATAAAAAATTGGGTGAGGAAAGGATTGGAGGTTCGTTGGGAGGGACCTTACCAGGTTCTTCCAATGACTCCAACAGCTGTGAAAGTGGATGGATGGAATGTATGGGTACATCTCCATCACTGTAAAAGTATCAGTGAAAGTATGGATTGCTAACTTACTTCATCCCAGGTTCTCTTAGGAACTATACTCTATTATGGATCAAGCACCGATGAACTATCAAGATTGATGGAGGGGATTCGCGCCCAGGAAAACTCGGGAGGTGAAGACTCTTCAGACGGGAATCATGAAACTACGTCCACAAAAACTCAGGAAGCTTGATGGAATTCTGGGAAATGCATCAGCATCTTTTTGTTAGAACATTTGTTAGAGTGAAGCAGTCGTCATGGTATTTTGGGGTTATCATTAATGATGAGGGTTATCATAAATGATAAAATGGGGGAATGTTAATATTGACCAAATTAAAGACACCATAAAATGGAGGATCCCTGCATTTGTCAGAATTGCTTAACCTTTGTCAGTGGAAATTTACAGGCTGTGGATGGTACCAGCCAGTCTAAGCCCAGATTAATATGCAGGATGGTAAGAGACATAGAAAATAGGTGCAGGAGGCCATTCGGCCCTTCGAGCCAGCACCGCCATTCATTGTGATCATGGCTGATCGTCCCCAATCAATAACCCGTGCCTGCCTACTCCCCATATCCCTTGATTCCACTAGCCCCTAGAGCTCTATCTAACTCTCTCTTAAATCCAACCAGTGACTTGGCCTCCACTGTCCTCCAGTACCTTTCCTGCATCTAGCTTGTCCAGTCCTTTTATAATTTTATATGTTTCTATAAGATGCCCCCTCATCCTTCTAAACTCCAGTGAATACAAGCCTAATCTTTTCAATCTTTCCTCATATGACAGTCCCACCATCCCAGGGATCAATCTCGTGAACCTACGCTGCACTGCCTCAATCACAAGGATGTCCTTCCTCAGATTAGGAGACCAAAACTGTACACAATACTCCAGATGTTGTCTTACCAGAGCCCCATACAGAAGGACCTCTCCTCCTATACTGAAATCCTCTTGTCATGAAGGCCAACATTCCATTAGCTTTCTTCACTGCCTGCTGTACCTGCACGCCAACTTTCAGTGACTGGTTGTACAAGGACGCCCAGGTCTCGCTGTACCTCCCCCTTACCTAACCTAACCCCATTGAGTTAATAATCTGCCCCCTTGGTTTTGCAACCAAAGTGAATAACCTCACATTTATCTATGTTATACTGCATCCCACTCATTCAACCTGTCCAGGTCACCCTGCAACCTCCTAATATCCTCTTCACAGTTCACACTGCCACCCAGCTTTGTGTCATCCTCAAACTTGCTAGTGTTGCTCCTAATTCCCTCTTCCAAATCATTAATATATATGGCAAACAGTTGCGGCCCCAACATCGAGCCTTGCGGCACTCCACTCGCCACTGTCTGCCATTCTGAAAATAACCAGTTCACTCCTACTCTTTGCTTCCTGTCTGCCAACCAATTTTCTATCCATGTCAACACCCTACCCCCGATACCATGTGCTCTAATTTTAGTCGCCAGTCTCCCGTGCAGGACCTTATCAAAGGCTTTCTGAAAGTCTAGATACACTACATCCACTGGCTCCCCTTCATCCATTTTACTTGTCACATCCTCAAAAAATTCCACAAGATTAGTCAAGCATGATTTCCCTTTCATAAATACATGTTGACTTGGACTAATCCTTTTACTGCTATCCAAATGCCCCATTATTACCTCTTTAATAATTGACTCCAGCATCTTTCCCACCACCGAAGTCAGGATAACTGGTCTGTAATTCCTCGTTTTCTCTCTCGCTCCTTTCTTGAAAAGTGTGATAACATTAGCTATCCTCCAATCCACATGAACTGATCCTGAATCTATTGAACATTGGAAAATAATCACCAATGCGTCCACTATTTCTAGAGCCACCTTCCTGAGGACCCTGGGATGCAGACCATCAGGCCCAGGGGATTTATCATCCTTCAGTCCCATTAACCTACCCAATACTATTTCTCGCCTAATGAAAATTTCTTTCAGTTCCTCTACACCCTTAGATCCTCTGTCCTCCAGTACTTCTGGGAGATTGTTTGTGTTTTCCTTAGTGAAGACAGATCCGAAGTACCTGTTCAACTCTTCTGCCATTTCCTTGTTCCCCATAATAATTTCAAATATTAATTTCATAATAATAAAGCCATAATAATATGTTCCTGGAATAGGTGCAGAGGCATCAGTAATGATAACAATGTGCATATTTAAACGTTTATTTTAAAAATTGCAATTAAAGTACACACAAAAAAACACATTTTCAGCTTTTACTTCCAACAGATAAGGCAAAGAAATCAAAGCTTACTTAAATTACACAATAGATTATTCGAGTTGCAGCAATCCCTCTCGAATCACTGTTCCTGTTCATTCATGGACCATCTACTCCTCTGTTTACTGTCAATTTGATATTCCACAGGTAACCCTGCATCATAACATTGTGTTCCCAATCTCACACTGTCAATGCTAAAGTGTAGTATTCTAATGGGCCTGTCCCACTTAGGGGATTTTTTCGGCGACTGTCATAGTCGTAGCAGGTCGCCGAAAAACCGGCGACTGGACCCCCCCCCTACGACAATGTCTACAACAACCTACCACCTAGTCGATGTCAGGCTACCGACAACCAGATTAGGACGTCCACCTACGACCACACCTACGACAACCTACGTCCCGGTACGACCCTGTCGGCGACAACCGAAGACATCTTAAGACAATTCAGTCGCTGGCACCTGTCGTAGGTTGACGCAGGTAGTCGCCAATGGAATTCACCGAAGTCAGCACCAGCGACAACCTACGTCATCCTGGCGACAACCTACCACAGCACCTACGTCAGGAGAAGTCAAGCTACGCTCATTGGCGTCAAGCCGATTGTCGCCGAAAAGTTCAAAATCCAGCGGCGACCAGAAAAACGCTACGATTCTTTGGGCGACAGGAGACTACCAGGATGTGCCCAAAGCGCTCCAAGCAAGAGAGAGTCCCAGCCCTCTCAACCTCTCCCTATAGCTCAGACAATCGGCCCTTCGAGCAGTGCTGGCTCAAAGGGCCGAATGGCCCATTCCTGCACCTATTGTCAAGCATGGAACATCCTCGTAAATCTTCTCTGCACCCTTTCCAGCATGACAACAGCATTCCTATAACATGGTGCCCAAAACTGAACACAATACTCTAAATGCAGCCTCATTAACGTCTTATACAACTGCAACATGACTTCTATACTCAATATAGACACAAAAAGTTGGAGTAACTCAGCAGGACAGGCAGCATCTCTGGAGAGAAGGAATGGGTGACGTTTCGGGTCGACTCTGACTGAGGAAGGCCAATGTGCCAAAGGCCCTTTTGACCACCTTATCTACTTGTGATGGCACTTTCAACAAACTGTGTATCTGATCATATGATCAGCGCCATATCCTGAGAAACATAGAAAATAAGTGCAGGAGTAGGTCATTCGGCCCTTCGAGCCAGCACCACCATTCAATATGATCATGGCTGATCATCCAAAAACAGTACCCCGTTCCTGTTTTCTCCCCATATCCCTTGATTCCGTTAGCCCTAAGAGCTAAATCTAACTCTCTCTTGAAAACATCCAGTGAATTGACTGACCTCCACTGCCTTCTGTGGCTGAGAATTCCACAAATTCACAACTCCCTGGGTGAAAAAGTTTTTCCTCATCTCAGTCCTAAATGGCCTACCCCCTTATTCTTAAACTGTGACCCCTGGTTTTGGACAACCCCAACATCGGGAACATTTTTCCTGCATCTAGCCTGTCCAATTCTTTAAGAATTTTATGTTTCTATAAGAACCCCTCTCATCCTTCTAAATTCGAGTGAATACAAGCCCAGTCGACCCATTCTTTGAATGAGTTTATTTAGAGATACTGCTTGGAAGCAGGACATTCGGCTCACGGATTCCACGCTGCCCATTCATCCCCTTCACATCGTTCTATCCTACACACGAGAGGACAATTTTACAGACGCCAATTAACCTACAAACCTGTACATCTTTGGAATGCGGGAGGAAACCGGAGCACCCGGAGGAAACCAATGCAATTTATTGCCACAGAAGGCTGTGGAGGCCACCAATGGATATGTTTAAGGTGGAGATTGATAGATTCTCGATAAGTACGGGTGTCAGGGGTGAAGGCAAGAGAATGGGTTTCAGAGGGAAAGATAGATCAGCCATGACTGAATGGCGGAGTTGACATGATTGACTGAATAGCCGAATTCTGCTCCTAACACTTATGAACTTATGAGAACCCATGCAGTCACGGGGAGAACGTAAAGACTCCGTACAGACAGCACCCGTAGTCAGGATCGAACCCGGGTCTCTAGCGCAGTAATGGGCCTGTCCCACTTAGGCGATTTTTTCAGCGACTACAGGCGACTGCCGTAAAATTTTCAACATGTTGACAATTTTTGCTCTCGTAGGTTGTCGCCAGGTGTCGTAGGTGAATTCCATTAAAACTAGTCCCTGGCAGTCTCCTAAAGAGTCGCCAAGTGGGACAGGCAGCAACTCTACCGCTGCGCCACTGTGCCGCCCTCAGCTAAAAATAACTCAATTGAAAGGATTGGTTTGGAGGGATACGGGCCAAACGCAGGCAGGTGGGACTAGTGTAGACGGGACATGTTGGCCAGCGTGGGCAAGTTGGGCCGAAGGGCCTGTTTCCATACTGAATGACTCGAAGTTCGACCGAATTGTAGCTGTGGGAAGCCAGTAAGCTAAACAATAGAAACTAAGAATGCGTAAACGAGAATCGTATTATGTACAATCAATACCCTGATAACCAATCTCAGACACGTGCAAATACAAATAAACAAATAATGCCAGTGTGTTCTCCAACATAAAGAGCAAAGTGGAAATTCAAAAGTCAAAACAGGACTCTAAATAAATTGACACGGAATAAAATGATTTCTGTAGAACATGAGTAACTTTGGTTAAAAAAAATGTTTTTTGAATAAAATGTCTCTCTCTTGTCGATTTGGTTTGCTTGCTCTTTGGGTGGTGAGAGATGTGGACGGTATCTGCTGGGGCTGCAGATATCGTTTTGTTTATTGTCACGTGTACCGAGGTACAGCGAAAAGCTTTTTTGTTGGGTGCTAACCAGCCAGCGGAAAGGCATGGATAAGATCATGAGAAGACTCGATCGGGTAGACGCACAGAGTCTGTTACCCAGATTCGAGGATCAGAGGACATGGGTTTTAAGATGACCGGGGAAAGATTTAACAGGAATTTTTGAGGGGTGCATTTTTCACACAAAGGGTGGTGGGTGTATGGAACGAGCTGACGGAGGAGGTAGTTGAGGCTGGGACTATCCCAACGTTTAAGAAACAGACAGGTACATGGATAGTGGACAAAAATGCTGGAGAAACTCAGCGGGTGAGGCAGCATCTGTGGTGCGATGGAAATAGGCAATGTTTCGGCCCGAAATGTTGCCTATTTCCTTCGCTCCATAGAATCTGCCTCACCCGCTGAGCTTCTTCACCATTTTTGTCTACCTTCGATTTTCCAGCATCCGCAGTTCCTTCTTAAACAGGTACATGGATAGGACAGGTTTGGAGGGACTTGGGCCAAACGTGGGCAGGTGGGACTAGTGCAGCTGGGAAATGTTGGCCGGTGTGGGCAAGTTGGGCTGAAGGGCCTGTTTCCACGCTGTATCACTCTGACTCTAATACATGATTACCATAGAGTCTTCCACAGTGTATAGATGTTGCTGCAGTAGCAGAGATTTAAGAAGGTGGAGCGATTGTAATGTGTGTTTATAGATCGGTTTCTGTGGCCAGCACGATAGAGACATTGGGCGTGGAGGCCACAGGCTGGTAGGAGAGCAAACCGGAGTAATGCCTCCAGCGCCTTCAAGGTCGGCTGCAGGACTTGCTGGGACACAAAGAGGACTGGAGAGTGGAGGAGCGTCTAGGACTAGAGGTCACAGCCTCAGAATTAAAGGACGTTCCTTTTGGAAGGAGATGAGGAGGAATTTCTTTAGTCAAAGGATGGTTATTCTGTGAAATTCTTTGCCACAGAAGGCTGTGGAGGCCAAGTCAATGGATATTTTTAAGGCAGAGATAGATAGATTCTTGATCAGTACGGGTGCCAGGAGTTATTGGGGAGCAGGCAGGAGAATGAGAGAGAGATCAACCATGATTGGGTGGCGGGGTAGACTCGATGGGCCGAATGGCCTAATTCTGCTCCTGCCACTTATGTGACCTGACGAGACAATAAATAACCATCGAACCAAACGGCCGCGTGGGTCGGGCGCCATCTTGTGGTCACAAGGAAGTGCTTTCTTGGATCTTATCCATGTGCCACCCTGCCACAGCCTTCAGCACGGGGCAGTTAGCGGAGCTGCCAACCGTAGTCCGTAATACCGCGGTGCGTGGCAGGGGCTTCGCTGTCAGAAGGCGGTGCTGACCGCGTTTCCCCGCCGTCCCGACAGCTGCACGATTTCCTCAGGGTCTTTGTCCAGCTGCTCGTAGGCCAAGCGCCCTTCTTCACCTGGGAAGCAACGTGGAACGTGAGGATGGTTATAGACAATAGACAATAGGTGCAGGAGTAGGCCATTTGGCCCTTCGAGCCAGCACTGCCAATCAATGTATCATGGCTGATCATCCCCAATCAGTACCCCGTTCCTGCCTTCTCCCCATATCCCCTGACTCCGCTATCTTTAACAGCCCTATCTAGCTCTCTCTTGAAAGCATCCAGAGAACCTGCCTCCACCGCCCTCTGAGGCAGAGAATTCCACAGACTCACCACTCTCTGTGAGAAAAAGTGTTTCCTCGTCTCCGTTCTAAATGGCTTGCTCCTTATTCTTAAACTGAACTATTTTTCCCTCTCAATCCCGTTCTGCTTTTTCACCATAAACTGTGTCTCATTCTATACATTACAGAAGGCAGGTGCAGAGTGACTGCATTATTAACTGAGAAAGGAGATAACTTGCCCAGTGCAAGGCCAGGACTCTTAACCCCAAAACTGACACCCTTACTAGCCAAGAATCTGTCAATCACCGCCTTTAAATTCACCACTGACTTGGCCTCCACAGCCATCGGTGGCAATGAATTCCACAGATTCACCGCCCTCTGACTAAAGAAATTCCTCCTCATCTCCTTCCTGATGGTACGTCCTTTTATTCTGAGAATTCACAGTGGAGCAGACAAAATGAGTAGGGAGGAACCGCAGATGCTGCCTAACACCGAAGATGGACACAAAATGCTGGAGTAACTCAGTGGGACAGGCAGCATCGCTGGAGAGGAGGAATGGGTGACTTTTCGGGTCATTCTGAAGAAGGGTCTTGACCAGAAATGTCACCCGTTCCTTAATGCCAGAGACGCTGCCTGTCCCGTTGAGTTACTCCAGCATTTTGTGTCTATTTGCAGTTTAAACCAGCATCTGCAGTTCCTTCCTACTTGAGGGTCAGGCAGGCAGGGTCCATTTTAGATTTGGTTTTCGAGATACACTGTGGAAACAGGCCCTTCGGCCCATCAAGTCCGCTCCTCATGGAGAGACAATACTCACCAAGAGAGAGGAGTGATTCAGTGGCTGCTTGTCGTAGGACATCTCTTTCCGACCGGCACAGACCCACCAGAACATCGATACTTTCATAAGCCTGGCGAGCAGAGTGGAATCCATTGCGTTAATCAAATACGCATTCAAAAACATCCAGCAACCGTAGGAAGCATTTTATCAGGACGGAACACACTTGGTTTGGGAACAGCTCCATCCAAGACCGCAAGAAATAGACAATAGATAGACAATAGATAGACAATAGGTGCAGGAGTAGGCCATTCGGCCCTTCGAGCCAGCACCGCCATTCAATGTGATCATGGCTGATCATCCCCAATCAGTACCCCGTTCCTGCCTTCTCCCCATATCCCCTGACTCCACTATTTTTAAGTGCCCTATCTAGCTCTCTCTTGAAAGCATCCAGAGAACCTGCCTCCACCGCCCTCTGAGGCAGAGAATTCCACAGACTCACCACTCTCTGTGAGAAAAAGTGTTTCCTCGTCTCCGTTCTAAATGGCTTACTCCTTATTCTTAAACTGTGGCCCCTGGTTCTGGACTCCCCCAACATCGGGAACACGTTTCCTGCGTCTAGCGTGTCCAAACCCTTAACAATCTTATATGTTTCAATGAGATTCACTCTCATCCTTCTAAACCCCAGAGAGTACAAGCCCAGCTGCTCCATTCTCTCAGCATATGACAGTCCAGCCATCCCGGGAATTAACCTTGTAAACCTATGCTGGGCTCCCTCAATAGCAGGAATGTCCTTCCTCAAATTAGGGGAGCAAAACTGCACACAATACTCCAGGTGTGGTCTCACTAGGGCTCTGTACAACTGCAGAAGGACCTCTTTGCTCCTATATTCGATTCCACTTGTTATAAAGAGAATGGCAGAGAGTTTTGGACGCAGCCCAGACTATCACACCAACCCTAACCTCCCTCCCTTCCATTGATTCCACTTACACCTCACGCTGCCTCGGCAAGGCCTGCAGCATAATCACAGACGGGTCCACTCAACACTCCCTGTACAGGTACAGCGCGGAAACAGGCCCTTCGGCCCACCGAATCTGTGCCTACCAGCGATCACCCCGTACACTAAATCTATCCTACGCACTAGGGACAATATACAACTAATTAACCTACAAAACTGTACATCTTTGGAGTGTGGGAGGAAACCGGAGCACCCAGAGAAACATAGAAAATAGGTGCAGGAGTAGGCCATTCGCCCCTTCGAGCCAGCACCGCCATTCAATATGAACATGGCTGATCATTCAAAATCAGTACCCCGTTCCTGCTTTTTTTCCCCATATCCCTTAATTCCGTTAGCCCTAAGAGCTAAATCTAACGCTCTCTTCAATACATCCAGTGAATTGGCCCCCACTGCCTTCTGTGGGAGAGAATTTCACAGATTCACAACTCTCTGGGTGAAAATGTTTTTCCTCATCTCAGTCCCAAATGACCCACCCCTTATTCTTAGACTGTGACCCCTGGTTCTGCATTTCCCCGACATGGGGACTATTTTTCCTGCCTCTAGCCCGCCCAATCTCTTAAGAATTTTATGTTTCTATATGATCCCCTCTAGTCCTTCTAAATTCCAGTGAATACAAACCCACGCTGATAACGGGAAAACGTACAAACTCCATACAGACAAGCACCTGTAGTCAGGGTCGAACCTGGGTCTCCGGTGCTGTGAGGCAGCAACTCTACCGCTGCGCCACAGTGCCGTTCCAGTGATACAATCCTACCCAGTAAATGACATTTGTGCAACATACAGTATATGCATCACAGCCTTGTTTGGGAACAGCTCCATCCAAGACCGCAAGAAATTGCAGAGTGTTTAGTTTAGTTTAGATAGACACAAAGTGCTGGATTAACTCAGCGGCTCACATAGTATATAGTCATAGAGACTTGCAGTGGAAACAGGCCCTTCGGCCCAACTCGCCCACATCGACCAACCAGTCCCGTCTACACTGATCCCGCCAGCCTGCATTTGGCCCATATCCCTCCAAACCTGTCCTATCCAGGTACCTGTCTAAATGTTCCTCAAATTGTAAATTGTCGCAAGTGTGTAGGATAGTGTTAGTGTGCAAGGTGATCATTGGTTGGCGTGGACTCCAAGGGCTGAGGGGCCTGTTTCCGTCTCTGAAGTTTAAAATTAAACTCAAGTAAAACAGATGAAACAAAAGTGAAAATACAGTGCAGAACATAGTTCTCAGCATTGTAGCAGCTCAGTCTCAGAGACAAAGTCCAATGTCCGCAATGGGGTAGAGGTGAATCAGACAGTACTCTAGTTTATGGAAGGACCGTTCAGCAGCCTGAGAACGGAGGGGAAGCCGTTGTTCCCGAGTCCGATCCTGATTACGGGTGCTGTCTGTACGGAGTTTGTCCGTTCTCCCTGTGACCACGTGGGTTTTCTCCAGGTACATAGAAACATAGAAAATAGGTGCAGGAGGAGGCCATTCTGCCCTTCGAGCCAGCACCGCCATTCATTGTGATCATGGCTGATCGTCCCCAATCAATAACCCGTGCCTGGCTTCTCCCCATATCTCTTGATTCCACTAGTCCCTAGAACTCTACCTAACGCTCTCTTAAATCCATCCAGTGATTTGGCCTCCACTGCCGTCTGTGGCAGGGAATTCCACAAATTCACAACTCTCTGGGTGAAAACGTTTTTTATCACCTCAGTGTTAAAAGGCCTCCCCTTTATTATAAGACTGTGGCCCCTGGTCCTTTTATAATTTTATATGTTTCTATAAAATCGCCCCTCATCCTTCTAAACTCTAGTGAATACAAGCCCAGTCTTTTCAATCTTTCCTCATATGGCAGTCCCGCCATCCCAGGGATCAATCTTGTGAATCTGCCTCCATCACAAGGATGTCCTTCCTCAAATTAGGAGACCAAAACTGTACACAATACTCCAGATGTGGTCTTACCAGAGCCCTATACAACTGCAGAAGAACCTCTTTACTCCTATACTGAAATCCTCTTGTTATGAAGGCCAACATTCCATTAGCTTTCTTCACTGCCTGCTGTACCTGCACGCCAACTTTCAGTGACTGATGTACAAGGACACCCAGATCTCGCTGCACCTCCCCCTTACCTAACCTAGCCCCATTGAGATAATAATCTGCCCCCTTGTTTTTGCCGCCAAAGTGGATAACCTCACATTTATCTATATTATACTGCATCTGCCACACAACTGCCCACTCACTCAACCTGTCCAGGTCACCCTGCAATCTCCTAGCATCCTCTTCACAGTTCACACTGCCACCCAGCTTTGTGTCATCCACAAACTTGCTAGTATTGCTCCTAATTCCCTCTTCCAAATCATTAATATATATGGTAAACAGTTGCAGCCCCAACACCGAGCCTTACGGCACTCCACTCGCCACTGCCTGCCATTCTGAAAAGGACCCGTTCACTCCTACTCTTTGCTTCCTGTCTGCCAACCAATTTTCTATCCATGTCAACACCCTACCCCCAATACCATGTGCTCTAATTTTAGTCACCAGTCTCCAGTGCGGAACCTTATCAAAGGCTTTCTGAAAGTCTAGATGCACTACATCCACTGGCACCCCTTCATCCATTTTACTTGTCAAATCCTCAAAAAATTCCAGAAGATTAGTCAAGCATGATATCCCTTACATAAATCCATGTTGACTTGGACTAATCCTTTTACTGCTATCCAAATGCCCCATTATTACCTCTTTAATAATTGACTCCAGCATCTTTCCCACCACCGAAGTCAGGCTAACTGGTTTGTAATTCCCCGTTTTCTCTCTCGCTCCTTTCTTGAAAAGTGGGATAACATTAGCTATCCTCCAATCCACAGGAACTGATCCTGAATCTATTGAACATTGGAAAATGATCACCAATGCATCCACTATTTCTAGAGCCACCTCCCTGAGGACCCAGGGATGCAGACCATCCGGCCCAGGAGATTTATCATCCTTCAGTCCCATTAGCCTACCCAATACTATTTCTCGCCTGATGAAAATTTCTTTCAGTTCCTCTACCCCCTTAGATCCTCTGTCCTCCAGTACATCTGGGAGATTGTTTGTGTCTTCCTTAGTGAAGACAGATCCGAAGTACCTATTCAACTCTTCTGCCATTTCCTTGTTGCCCATAATAATTTCACCCGTGTCTGCCTTCAACGGATCCACATTTGACTTTGCTACTCTTTTTCCCTTAACATATCTAAAGAAGCTGTTACTGTCCTTCTTTATATTCCTGGCCAGCTTCCCCTCGTACTTCATCTTTTCAGCCCGTATTGCCCGTTTTGTTTCCTTCTGTTGTCCTATGAAAGTTTCCCATTCCTCTGGCTTTCGGCTACTCTTTGCTGTGTTATACATCTTTTCTTTTAGTTTTATTCTATCCCTAACTTCTCTTGTCAGCCACGGTAGAATCTTTCTTCCTTTTTGGAATGAAATGATCCTGCATCTTCCGGATTATGCCCAGAAATTCCTGCCATTGCTCGTTCCACCGTCATTCCTGCTAGGATCCCTTTCCAGTCTACCTTGGTCCGGTTTCCACCCACACTACAAAGGTGTGCAGGTTTGTAGGCCAATTAGCTTCTGTAAATTGTCCCCAGTGTGTAGGAAAGAACTAGTGTAGGGGTGATCGCTGGTCTGCGTGGACTAAGTGGGCCGAAAGGCCTGTTTCCACTCTCTCTCTCTAAACTAAAAGGATCTTAGGCTGCAGTCCTGACATAGAGCACTAGATGGAGCCATTCACCAAGTGTAACAGTGATGGGCCTGTCCCACTTAGGCGTTTTTTTAGGCGACTGCTGGCGACTACGACAATGGAATTCACCGAAGTCAGCACCGGCGACAACCTACGTAACCTGGCGACAACCTACGACATCCTGGCAACAACCTACAACCTGTACAAACTCTGTACAGACAGCACCCGTAGTGGGGATCGAACCTGGGTCTCTGGCGCTGTGAGAGCTGTAAGTCAGCGACTCTACCGCTGCGCCACCGTGACGGTGTGTGATTACCTTCTACCGGACGGGATCAAGGTGGGGAAGGTGGAAGGGTGAACTGTTCCATTATTGTGCATTAAACAGAGGCAGTACTTACGTTGATGCATTTCAGGGCCGCACAAGCCGCTCTCTGGAGCTTGACGTTGGGTTCGAGGACGGCCTTGGTGTAATACAGCAATGCCTGGGGAAGGAAGATAATGGTCATTCAGATGGGCGTTTGGCTTCGGTTGCAAAGCGAACATGCCTGTTCTTGAATAAGCTCTGAACTACATCGACTTGAAGCTGTTACTTAGATCCTGATTATGGTTCTGAGCATGTCATAAGGTCGTTTATGATAGGAGTAGAATCAGGCCCTCTCGTCCTGGACTCTCCCACTAGTGGAAACATCCTCTCCACATCCGCTCTATCCAGGCCTTTCACTGTTCGGTAAGTTTCAATGAGGTCCCAAGAGAGAGGAGTAAAATTAGGCAATTCGGCCCATCGAGCCTACTTCGCCATTCAATCATGGCTGATCTCTGCCTCCGAAGATGTGGAGAGGATGTTTCCACTAGTAGGAGAGGCTGGGACTAGAGGCCACAGCCTCAGAATTAAAGGGACATTCTTCGAGGAAGGAGATGAGAAGAAATGTCAAAGACAGATAGTTGGTGATATACACCCACTGAGCATTTTCTCTATTCTATTGTTTACAATGCCCTATGTTTGCATATTTTGTTGTGCTGCTGCAGGTAAGAATTTCGTTGTTCTATCTGGGACACATAACAATAAAACACTCTTGACTTGACCTGAGAGAATTATACACAAAATCGGAACAAATCCTACAGATACACATTCCCACTTCTGTCAGTATTTGCTTTCAGCGGGAAACAGGCCCTTCGGCCCACTGAGTCTACGCCGACAAGCAGTTTTGGGCCCCGTATATCTGAGGAAGGATGAGCTGGCTCTGTAGAGGGTCCAGAGGAGGTTTACAAGAATAATCCCAGGAATGAGTGGGTTTAACATATGATGAGCGTTTGACGGCACTGGGAACTGTACTCGCTGGAGTTTAGAAGGATGAGGGGGTACCTCATGGAAACTTACCGAATAGTGAAAGGCCTGGATAGAGTGGATGTGGGGAGGATGTTTCCACTAGTGGGAGAGTCTAGGACTAGAGGGCTAATTCTACTCCTTTCACATATGACCTTATGACATACTCAGAACAATCATCAGGACCTAAGCAACAGCTTAAAAATAACTAAGATTTTTTTTAAAAGAGCGGTAGAAACAAGGAACTGCAGATGCTGGTTAAGACACAAAAGGACACAAGAGTGCTGGAGGAACTCAGGATTTCTGGAGAACATGGATAGTGGGAGGGTCTAGGACCAGAGGCCGTAGCCTCAGAATAAAAGGACGTTCCTTTAGGAAGGAAGTGGAGGAGGAATTTCTTTAGTCAGAGGGTGGTGAATCTGAGGAATTCATTGCCACAGAAGGCTGTGGAGGCCAAGTCAATGGGTATTTTTAAGGCAGAGATTCTTGATTAGTACGGGTATCAAGGGTTTATGGGGAGAAGGCAGGAGAATGAGGTTGAGAGGGAAAGATAGATCAGTCATGATTGAACGGTGGGGTAGACGTGATGGGCTGAAAGGCCTAATTCTGCTCCTATCACTTATGAACCCCGTACACCAGCACTATCCTACACACTAGCGACAATTTCCAAACTACAGAAGCCATTTAACCTACAAAACCTGCAGGTCTTTTGAGTGTGGGACGAAACTGGAGCACCCGGAGAAAACCCACGCAGGTCACGGGGAGAACGTGCAAGCCTGATGAGACAGAATGGAGAGCAGAAACGAGGGTCTGGTGAGATGAAAGAGAGGACAGGAACCACGGCCAACTTCATGGATATTTTTAAGGCAGAGATTACTAGACTCTTGATCAGGATGGATGTCAGGGTTTATGGGGAGAAGGCAGGAGAACGGGGTTAAGAGGGAACGATAGATCAGCCATGATTGAATGGTGGAGTGGACTTGGGTGGATGGAGTGGAGTGGCGATCACGGTAGAGTTGCTGCCTTACAGCGAATGCAGCGCTGGAGACCCGGGTTCGATCCCGACTACAGGGGAGCTGTCTGTATGGAGTTTGTACGTTCTCCCCGTGACCTGAGTGGGATCCTCCATTTTATGGTGTCTTTAATTTGGTCAATATTAACACTCCCAGTGACCTGCGTGGGTTTTCTCCGAGATCTTCGGTTTCCTCCCACACTCCAAAGACGTACAGGTTTGTAGGTTAATTGGCTTGGTGTAAATGTAAAAATTGTCCCTGGTGGGTGTAGGATGGTGTAGACGTGCGGGGATCGCTGGTCGGCACGGACCCAGTAGGCCGAAGGGCCTGTTTCCGTGCTGTATCTCTCAACTAAACTAGAATGACGGGCTGAATGGCCTAATTCTGCTCAGAGAACTTGTGAACTGGACGACACAGAAATGAAATATCTCTCAACAACACAGGTGAGTTTGTACCTTTTCTCTGAAGGTGTTGTCCATTGAAGCTGTGGTCAGGTAGGAGGAGGTGGCTTGCACCAGCTCACTGCTGGCTTCCAGCAGAAGGAAAGCTATCATCCTCAACGTCTCCTCCAGGGGATGGAGGCTCCGGGCTGGCTGTGCTTCCAACATTTCCAATTTCTCTTCTGGACACATGGAACGAAGTGACTGCTCCAATAACACTAGGATGGAGGACAAAGAAACACGTGTCAGTCGCATGGTTTCACCACGGCTTGTGTGCAGTTTTGGTCCCCTAATTTGAGGAAGGACATTCTTGCTATTGAGGGAGTACAGCGTAGGTTTACAAGGTTAATTCCCGGGATGGCGGGACTGTCATATGCTGAGAGAATGGAGCAGCTGGGCTTGTACACTCTGGAGTTTTTAAGGAGAGGGAATCTCATTGAAACATATAAGATTGTTAAGGGTTTGGACACACTAGAGGCAGGAAACATGTTCCTGATGTTGGGAGAGTCCAGAACCAGGGGCCACAGTTTAAGAATAAGGAGTAAGCCATTTAGAACGGAGACGAGGAAACACTTTTTCTCACAGAGAGTGGTGAGTCTGTGGAATTGTCTGCCTCAGAGGGCAGTGGGGGCAGGTTCTCTGGATGCTTTCAAGAGAGAGCTAGATAGGGCTCTTAATAATAGCGGAGTCAGGGGATATGGGGAGAAGGCAGGAACGGGGTACTGATTGGGGATGATCAGCCATGATCACATTGGCTCGAGGGGCCGAATGGCCTACTCCTGCACCTATTGTCTATTGTCAAAGGCTCAAGACACAACCATTGGTGTAGGAAGTGACTGCAGATGCTGGTTTACACCGAAGGTAGACACAAAATGCTGGAGCAACTCAGCGGGACAGGCGAGATGTCCGTCGGGGAATGTTGCCGACTGGCCCGCTGCAGACTGCAGGAGCACTTGCTGAGGTACGCACTGAAGCTCGGTGCAGCCAACGCCAAGGCTCGGTGGGGGAGGTCCACAGTCCTTCCGATGTTAGACATGGGGGACAGGGTGTGGTGGAGACGTCCCTCAAAAAGAAGGGAAGGGATTTCACGCCAGTGGGCCACATGAGTGGCAAGGGTGGGGGGTAAATTTATGTAATCTGTGTAAGCAGTATTGAATGGATGTATAGCCTTAGAGAATGTCGGACGGAGGTTTGTAAGGATCATGTATTGTATATATTTATTTCTCGAATAAAGTATATTTTGAAATTTTTTTTAAAACTCAGTGGGACAAAAACTCATCTCTGGAGAAAAGGAATGGGTGGCGTTTCAGGTCCAGACCCTTCTTCGGATTGAGTTAGGGGAGAGGGAAACGAGAGATATAGTAGGTACATAGAATGAATGAACACAATACTCAATTCCTTCTTCTTATTGTGTAGGAAGGAACTGCAGATGCTGCTTTACACTGAAGATAGACGCAAAATGCTGGAGTAACTCAGCGGGACAGGCAGCATCTCTGGAGAGAAAGGAATGGGTGGCGTTTCGGGTCGAGACCCTTCTTGAGTCACTGTACAACACAAGTATGACCTCCTTGCTCCTAAACTCAAATCCTCTCGCAATGAAAGCCAACATGGCAGCAGCTTTCTTCACTGCCACCCTGTACCTGCATACTTAAGAAGGGCCTGTCCCACTTGCATGCGTTTGGCGCGACCAACCGGAAGCGGAGGTCGCGCTAAGTTTGCGTTTTCTCGCTAAGTTCGCGCGTGACATAATTTACGTCATGCTTACAAATCAGCTGGGCAGGAGGCGGGCCGACTGAATTTGACGTCATCACGCAACGCCACGCCGGGCGGTGACGTCATCACGCAACGCCACACGCTAGGCGTACGCCGTCAAGACGCTGCGTACGATGTCAAGACGCTGCGTACGCCGTCAAGATGCTGCGTATGACCGCAATGCGCCTGCGTGCGTATGCAGGCCGACAGGCCGTTGGCGCGCGAAGATTTCGGCCACTGCAAGAATTTCGGAGCCCCGCGCGATGTCGGGACCAGCCCCGCACAACTCCATACCCCTCCGCGCTTCTAAGTGAGACCGGCCCCACGCAGCCATACGGTGCCCGTACGCCTCAAGCGACCACGAGGTCGCGTAATTTGCGAGCCAAGGTCACGTAAGTGGGACAGGCCCTTTACTTTAAAAAAAAATCTCAGTTTGCTTTGTTGTCACCCCCTCCCAGCTAACAATGATCTATTCTACATTTATCCTTGATCCCCGTCTCTTTTGATGTATCATTTTCACACCTTGCCCTTTCTTGTCTCCATCTCCCCTGACGCTCAGTCTGAGGAAGGGCCTCGACCCGAAAAGTCACCCATTCCTTCTCTCCAGAGATGCTGCCTGACCCGCTGAGTTACTCCAGCAGTTTGTGTCCATCCATTGACTTGGCCTCCACAGCCTTCTGTGACTCAGTCATAGTTGATAAGTTAGTTCATGGACAATGTTGCTGAATGAAAGAACAAATTATCTCTTACCTTCGTTTGCCAGCCGCGCAAGGTGACTTCCCAGGTCTGATGTGTCGAGGCAGGTCAAGAAGTTGGAGAATTGCCAGATAGTTATCACCTCGTCTACAGTGGGACTGGGGAACAGCTCTGGTTTATCCAACATCTGATTCATGGCTATTTGAAAGACTGGGTAACAGAAACTCTAAAAATCAGCACGACTCAAGAGTGTTTCATTGTCCTATGTCCCGAAACGGAACAATGAAATTCTTACTTGCAGCTGCTCAACCCGTACTAATCAAGAATCTATCCATCTCTGCCTTAAAAATATACACTGACTTGGCCTCCACAGCCTTCTGTGGCAATGAACTCCACAGATTCACCACCCTCTGACTAAGGAACTTCCTCTTCATCTCCTTCCTAAAGCCACGCCCTTTTATTCTGAGGCTGTGCGCTCTGGACCAAGACACTCCCACTAGTGGAATCATCCTCTCCACATCCTCTCTTTCCAAGCCTCACACTTTTCAATCTGGTTCATTCTTCATAAGTTTATAAGTTCTAGGAGCAGAATTAGGCCATTCGGCCCATCAAGTCTACTCTGCCATTCAATCATGGCTGATCTATCTCTCCCTCCTAACCCCGTTCTGCTGCCTTCTCCTCATAACCCCTGATGCCCGTATTAAAACACTCCAATTTTATTGTCACGTGTCCCGAAAGGGAACAACGAAATTCTTGCTTGCAGCAGCACAACAGAATATGTAAACGTAACAATTGAGGGTTGATCTTGTAGAGGTGTTTCAAATTATAAGAGGAATAGATCGGGGAGACGCGCAGAGTCTCTTGCCCAGAGTAGGAGAATCGAGAATCAGAGGACATAGTTTTAAGGTGAAGGGGAAAAGATTTTATCGGAATCTGAGGGGTAACTTTTCCACACAAAGGGTGGTGGGTGTATGGAATGAGCTGCCGGAGGAGGTGCATAGATACATAGAAAATAGGCGCTGGAGTAGGCCATTTGGCCCTTTGAGCCAGCATCGCCATTCAATATGATCAAAAGTGAAAAGGTGGTTGAGGCAGGTACCATTGCAATGTTTGAGAAATATTTGGACAAGTGCATTGTCAGGACAGATTTAGAGGGATATGGGTCATAGGCAGGCAGGTGGGACTAGCGTAGATGGGACATGTTGGCTGGTGTGGGCAAGTTGGGCCGAAGGGCCTGTTTCCACATTGTACGTCTCCATGGCTTTAACTATGACTCTGAGAGTATACACGGCAGTGGACATTTGGTGTACCTGTCTCGCGATGACTTGGACTTGTCTCGTCCACACTTTGGCCAAAATGGCTGCTGAGTTGCTCCGCCAGTCTGCGCGCGGGCACGTAAAATGCACTCCCGGTGGTGGAGCTCCCTAACCAGCTGGACTGCAACGCCTGGTGTATTTGTAGCAGCGCGGGAACTAGAAGTAGAGGAGTAAATAATACAGGTCAGTATTTAAAAAATCTGGGATCCAAGATGGCGCCCAACCCAGGTGACTCTTTGTGCGCTGGTCATTGAAGTGGATCTGCAATCACGCGTTACAATCGCTCCACTCTTTCAGGTAGACACAAAGTGCTGGAGTAACTCTGCGGGACAGGCAGCATCTCTGGAGAGAAGGAATGGGTGACGTTTCGGGTCGAGACCCTTCTTCAGCTCCACTCTTTTAAATCCGTACTCCTACACTGTGGATAGCTCGATTGCCCAGACCATCACACAAACCAACCTCCCTCCCATTGTCTGAATCAAGATCAGTCTGAAGAATAGACAATAGACAATAGGTGCAGGAGTAGGCCATTCGGCCTTCGAGCCATTCAATGTGATCATGGCTGATCATCCCCGTTCCTGCCTTCTCCCCAAATCCCCTGAAGGGTCTCGACCCGAAACGTCACCCATTTCCTTCTTGGATTTTTGCTGGTACTAACCCTCTAAAATAGGATCGTTGCTCCTCAATTTCTCCGTGTTCATCTCCGCCACGTTTTCCAGCACATTGATCTGTTGGGAGATCTTATCCAGGAGATTATCTCGAAGGACTGGATATTCTTCAAATGCCAGAAGTTGCTGTTAAGCGAAACAAAAAATCTTGTTAGGATGACTTTCTTCATTTTTAATGCCCTTGCTATAATGTGAGTTATTAAAGAATGAATGAATAATGAATAAGTTTATTGGCCAAGTATTCACATACAAGTAATTTGCCTTGGTGCTCCGCCCGCAAGTGACAACATGACATGCAGTGACAGTTAGGAATGACACATAAAACATTAAACATTAACAATAAAACATTATCGATTAAACATGTGAATTAAATATAATACCAGAGCTAAAGGAGGCTACAGATTTTTGGTTATTGAGTAGAGCTACTACTCGTGGAAAAAAACAGTTTTTATGTCTGGCTGTAGCAGCTTCGCCTTCCAGAGGGTAGTGATTCAAAGAGATTCTACACAAATAGAAAACCTTTAGGCTAGCAGGCGATGACACACGTTACATTGCACATTTCCACTGCTTCCAGTCATAGTCATAAAGCCATTGTCACAGAGTAATACAGCACGGAAACAGGCCCTTTGGCCCAACTTGCCCACACCGACCAACATGTCACATCTACACTAGTCCCACCAGCTTGGGTTTGGCCCATATCCCTCTAAACTTGTCCTATCCATGTACGTGTCTTAAAGGTGGTGATAGTACCTAATCTAATAATTCTAATAAACATTCGAATAAATCAATTTTGTTTTTGCAGTGGGCTGAAAGGCCTGTTTCAATGCTATATCTCTCAAGTATAAAGTGTAGGATACAACTAGTGCACTGGTGATCATGGATCGGTGCGGACACAGTGGGACAAAGGACCTGTTTCCACACTTTATCTCTTAAGTCTAAAGTGTAGGATAAACTAGAGTATGGTCTGAAGATGCGTTTGGGCCCGAAACGTTGCCTATTTCCTTCGCTCCATAGATGCTGCTGCACCCGCTGAGTTTCTCCAGCATTTTTGTGTACCTTAGAGTACGGGTGATCACTGGTCAGCGTGGACTCGGTGGGCTGAATGGCCTGTGTCTCTGAACTAAACTAATCTAAACGAGTGACTGCACGATAGATCTGGCCTGGCCACCGCTCTTTACAAACTGGAATGAAATAATGAAAATCTCAATCAAAATGTCAACTAATAGCTCTTCAGTTCAGGGTAGACACAAAATGCCGGAGTAACTCAGCGGGACAGGCAGCATCTGTGGAGAGAAGGAATGGGTGACGATTCGGGTCGAGACCCTTCTTCAGACTGATGTCAGCGAAGTGGGCGTTTCAGGGATAGGATGTAGTCGGAGACAGCAAGACTGGTGGGAGAACTGGGAAGGGGGAGGGGATGGAGAGAGAGAGAGCAAGGGCTACTTGAAGTTAGAGAAGTCAATGTTCATACCGCTGGGGTGTAATCTACCCAAGTGAAATATGAGGTGCCGTTCCTCCAATTTGGGCTAGGCCTCACTCTGACAACGGAGGAGGCCCAGGACAGAAAGGTCAGTGTGGGAATGGGAGGGGGAGTTGAAGTGCTGAGCCACCGGGAGATCAGGTAGGTTAAGGCGGACTGGGCGGAGGTGTTCAGTGAAACGATCGCCGAGCCTGCGCTTGGTCTCGCCGATGTAGAGAAGTTGACACCTGGAACAGCGGATACAGTAGATGAGGTTGGAAGAGGTGCAAGTGAACTTCTGCCTCACCTGGAAAGATTGTTTGGGTCCTTGGATTGAATCGAGGGGGGAGGTAAAGGGACAAGCGTCTCCTCTGGTTGCAGGGGAAAGTACCTGGGGAGGGGGTGGTTTGGGTGGGAAGGGATGAGTTGACCAGGAAGTTTCGGAGGGAACGGTCTCTGCGGAAAGCAGAAAGGGGTGGAGGTGGGAAGATGTGGCCACTAGTGGGATTCCGTTGGAGGTGACGAAAATGTTGGAGGATTATATGCTGTATGCGACAGCGGATGGGGTGGAAGGTGAGGATAAGGGGGACTGTCCTTGTTACGAATGGGGGGAGGGGAAGCAAGAGCGGAGCTGCGGGATATCGAGGAGACCCCAGTGAGAGCCTCATCCAGAATGGAAGAGGGGAACCCCCGTTTCCTAAAGAATGATTCTTTAGTTCTTCAGTTCAGTTTAGTTCAGTTCAGTTTAGTTTATTGTCAAGTGTACTGAGGTACAGTGAAAAGCAGTGTACCAGTGTACAGTGAAATAGTGTAGGAAAGAACTGCAGATGCTTGGTTTAAATCGAAGGTAGACACAAAATGCTGGAGTAACTCAGTGGGACAGGCAGCATCTCTGGAGAGAAGGAATGGGTGACACTTCGAGTCGAGGCCCTTCTTCACACTGATGTCAGGGGAGTGGCCGGTACAGAGATGAAATGTAACAGTGAAATAGTGGTTGCTTTACCTGAAGCAAGTGCTCAGACAGCTGCAAGTGCTTAATGATGGCCAGGTCCAGGGATTCATTGCCCGTGGTCAGTGGTAGTGGACTTCCAGCAACACTAGAGCCAACTCCTGTGTCTTCTGTCCAAGCCTCACTCACGTGACCTCTGGCAGCCCGATGTGCTGAACTGATTTCATGTAAGGCAAAGAATTAATCATATCAATCATTATAAATCATGACTATCATTGTTGCTATTACAGTATATAACCCAGACAAGAATAGTCCAGTTTATAGACATAAAAAAAAAAAAAAAAAAAAAACACACACACACACACACACACACACACACACACACACACACACACACACACACACACACACACACACACACACACACACACACACACACACACACACACACACACACACACACACACACACACACACACACGTGAATGAATGAATGAATGGGAAAGTTTATTGGCCAAGTATTCACATACAAGGAATTTGCCTTGGTGCTCCGCCCACAAGTGACAACATGACATACAGTGACAGTTAGGAATGACACATAAAACATTAAACATTAATAATAAAACATTATTGATTAAACATGTGAATTAAATAAAATACCAGAGCAAAAGGAGGCTACAGATTTTTGGCTATTGTGGCTGTATAAATGTATATATAGTGTTTATACTGTATATATGTGGGTGCATCTTATATATATAGTTCAGTATATACAGTATATATGCGTGTGTGTGTGTGTGTGTGTACATATTGTTATTGCATATATATTGTAGCGGCACCCAGTGGTTAAACTATGTTATGCAGAACCCTCGTCAGAAGTTGGGACTGTCATGTGGCAGGGTTTTTTGAGTTAGGTGTGTTCAGTTAGCTAGTGCTCTTTGCAACGACAACAACTTATAACCGCTTCTCTCGACCAAGTGCACGTGTATTTCAAATGTCGTGTTGTTAATAAAACTTTTTGCTCTCTGCAATATAGTCGGCCCCCCTCGGTCATGACTGACCATGGGTGATGCATCCTGGTCGGATGCAAGCCTGGAGATGTCATATGGAGGACAGGCTGTTGCCCATGCAGCACGTCCCCCCCTCTCCACGTCGCTGATCGATCCAAAGGAACAGCAGGGCCGTTACAGTTTGGCACCAGCGCCGTCGCAGGAGCTGCCAGAGCGAGGTTGTAGACAACGACGAACTGCCTTAGGGGCTCCGACTCCGGATTTACTTGAGGTTTACTCCTGGAGCCTTTTCCATGACTGGATATGGCCACAAGGCAGTGGGGGTTTTAAATCAGAGTTTTCCCTCTCCTAGATGGACTGCCTTCCCAGGCTGACGAGCCCCATCTGCCCGAGACTCGTGGGGGCGGGAGCGTCTACCTTCCCGTGCAGGGCTATAGAACCTGCCCATATATATTGTTATATATATGTGTATATACATATAGACACACACATATATACATATATAATACTACTATATGTTGTGTATATATATATATATATAACACACAATATAACAATATAACACACAATAAATATAAATATATATATAAGGTAGACACAAAATGCTGGAGTATCTAAGCGAGACTGGCAGCATCTCTGCAGAGAAGGAGTGGGTGACGTTTCGGTTCGAGTCTGAAGAAGGGTCTCGACCCGAAACGTCACCCATTCCTTCTCTCCAGAGACGCTGCCTGTCCCGCTGAGTTACTCCAGCATTTTGTGTCTCCCTTTGATTTAAACCAGCATCTGCAGTTCTTTCCTACACATCCTATATATATAAATATATGTGTGTGTGTGTGTGTGTGTCATATATGGCTCAGGGTGAATATATACATAGATACATAGATACATAGAAAATAGGTGCAGGAGTAGGCCATTCAGCCCTTCGAGCCTGCACCGCCATTCAATATGATCATGGCTGATCATCCAACTCAGTATCCCGTCCCTGCCTTCTCTCCATACCCCCTGATCCCTTTAGCCACAAGGGCCACATCTAACTCCCTCTTAAATATAGCCAATGAACTGGCGTCAACTACCCTCTGCGGCAGAGAGTTCCAGAGATTCACCACTCTCTGTGTGAAAAAGTTTTTCCTCATCTCGGTCTTAAAGGATTTCCCCCTTATCCTTAAGCTGTGACCCCTTGTCCTGGACTTCCCCAACATCGGGAACAATCTTCCTGCATCTAGCCTGTCCAACCCCATAAGAATTTTGTACGTTTCTATAAGATCCCCTCTCAATCTCCTAAATTCTAGCGAGTATAAGCCAAGTCTATCCAGTCTTTCTTCATATGAAAGTCCTGACATCCCAGGAATCAGTCTGGTGAACCTTCTCTGCACTCCCTCTATGGCTATAATGTCCTTCCTCAGATTTGGAGACCAAAACTGTACGCAATACTCCAGGTGTGGTCTCACCAAGACCCTGTACAACTGCAGTAGAACCTCCCTGCTCCTATACTCAAATCCTCTTGCTATGAAGGCCAACATACATTCGCTTTCTTCACTGCCTGCTGCACCTGCATGCCTACTTTCAATGACTGGTGTACCATGACACCCAGGTCTCGCTGCACCTCCCCATTTCCTAATCGGCCACCATTTAGATAATAGTCTGCCTTCCCGTTTTTGCCACCAAAGTGGATAACCTCACATTTATCCACATTATACTGCATCTGCCAAACATTTGCCCACTCACCCAGCCTATCCAAGTCACCTTGCAGTCTCCTAGCATCCTCCTCACAGCTAACACTGCCCCCCAGCTTAGTGTCATCCGCAAACTTGGAGATGTTGCTTTCAATTCCCTCGTCCAGATCATTAATATAAATTGTAAATAGCTGGGGTCCCAGCACTGAGCCTTGCGGTACCCCACTAGTCACTGCCTGCCATTGTGAAAAGGACCCGTTTACTCCTACTCTTTGCTTCCTGTTTGCCAGCCAGTTCTCTATCCACATCAATACTGAACCCCCAATACCGTGTGATTTAAGCTTGTATCCTAATCTCTTATGTGGTACCTTGTCGAAAGCCTTCTGAAAGTCCAGATACAACACATCCACTGGTTCTCCCCTATCCACTCTACTAGTTACATCCTCGAAAAATTCTATAAGATTCGTCAGACATGATTTACCTTTCGTAAATCCATGCTGACTTTGTCCAATGATTTCACCACTTTCCAAATGTGCTGCTATCCCATCTTTAATAACTGACTCTAGCAGTTTCCCCACTACCGATGTTAGACTAACTGGTCTGTAATTCCCCGTTTTTTCTCTCCCCCCCTTCTTAAAAAGTGGGGTTATGTTTGCTACCCTCCAATCCTCAGGAACTACTCCAGAATCTAAAGAATTTTGAAAAATTATCACTAATGCATCCACTATTTCTGGAGCTACTTCCTTAAGTACTCTGGGATGCAGCCTATCTGGCCCTGGTGATTTATCGGCCTTTAATCCATTCAATTTACCCAACACCACTTCCCGACTAACCTGGATTTCACTCAGTTCCTCCATCTCCTTTGACCCGCGGCCCCCTGCTATTTTCGGCAGATTATTTATGTCTTCCTTAGTGAAGACGGAACCAAAGTAGTTATTCAATTGGTCCGCCATATCCTTGTTCCCCATGATCAACTCACCTGTTTCTGACTGCAAGGGACCTACATTTGTTTTAACTAATCTCTTTCTCTTCACATATCTATAAAAACTTTTGCAGTCAGTTTTTATGTTCCCTGCCAGTTTCCTTTCATAATCTATTTTCCCTTTCCTAATTAAGCCCTTTGTCCTCCTCTGCTGGTCTCTGAATTTCTCCCAGTCCTCTGGTATGCTGCTTTTTCTGGCTAATTTGTACGCAACATCTTTTGCTTTGATACTATCCCTGATTTCCCTTGTTATCCACGGATGCACTACCTTCCCTGATTTATTCTTTTGCCAAACTGGGATGAACATTTTTTGTAGTTCATCCATGCAGTCTTTAAATGCCTTCCATTGCATATCCACCGTCAACCCTTTTAGAACTAATTGCCAGTCAATCTTGACCAATTCACGTCTCATATCCTCAAAGTTACCTTTCTTTAAGTTCAGAACCGTTGTTTCTGAATTAACAATGTCACTCTCCATCCTAATGAAGAACTCAACCATATTATGGTCACTCTTGCCCAAGGGGGCACGCACAACAAGTCTGCTAACTAACCCTTCCTCATTACTCAATACCCAGTCTAGAATAGCCTGCTCTCTCGTTGGTTCCTCTACATGTTGGTTTAGATAACTATCCCTCATACATTCCAAGAAATCCTCTTCCTCAGCACCCCTGCCAATTTGATTCACCCAATCTATATGTAGATTGAAGTCACCCATTATAACTGTTTTGCCTTTGTTGCACGCATTTCTAATTTCCTGTTTGATGCCGTCCCCAACTTCACTACTACTGCTAGGTGGCCTGTACACAACACCCACCAGCGTTTTCTGCCCCTTAGTATTTCGTAGCTCTACCCATACCGATTCCACATCCTCCAAGCTAATGTCCTTCCTTTCCACTGCGTTAATCTCCTCTCTAACCAGCAACGCTACCCCACCTCCTTTTCCTTTCTCTCTATCCCTCCTGAATATTGAATATCCCTGGATGTTCAGCTCCCAGCCTTGGTCACCCTGGAGCCATGTCTCCGTGATCCCAACTATATCATAATCATTAATTGCTATCTGCACGTTCAACTCATCGACCTTATTACGAATGCTCCTTGCATTGAGACACAAAGCCTTCAGGCTTGTTTTTACAACGCTCTTACCCCTTATACAATTATGTTGGAAAGTGGCTCTTTTTGATTTTTGCCCTGGATTTGTCTGCCTGCCACTTTTACTTTTCACCTTGCTACCTATTGCTTCCGCCCGCATTTTGCACCCCTCTGTTTCTCTGCTCATCCATTTAAGAACCCCACCACCTCTTATTCTCTGTTTATTATTGTTTTCTTCTTTCCCCCCTACATGTTGGGTCTGAGTGCTTTCCTTCTCTGCCTCCTGCCTCACACACTGTCTAATAGCATTCTCTATTTGAGTCCCTCCCCACAACCATTCTAGTTTAAAGTCTCCCCAGTAGCCTTTGCAGATCTCCCTGCCAGGATATCGGTCCCCCTTAGGTTCAAGTGCAACCCATCCTTTTTGTACAGGTCGTACCTTCCACAAAAGAGGTCCCAATGATCCAGAAATTTGAATCCCTGCCTTCTGCACCAGTCCTTCAGCCACGCATTTATCCTCCACCTCGCTCCATTCCTACTCTCACTGTCGCGTGGCACAGGCAGTAATCCCGAGATTGTTACCTTCGCTGTCCTTCTCTTTAACTCCCCTCCTAACTCCCTAAATTCTCCTTTCAGGACCTCTTCTCTTTTTTACCTATGTCATTGGTACCTATATGTATCACGACTTCGGGCTCCTCTCCCTGCCCTTTCAGGATGTCTTGGACACGTTGAGACACATCACAGACCCTGGCACCAGGGAGGCAAACTACCATCCGGGTCTCCCGACTGCGTCCACAGAATCGCCTGTCTGACCCCCTAACTATAGAGTCCCCTATTAATATTGCCCTCCTCTTCTTTTCCTTACCCTTCTGAGCAACAGGACCGGTCTCTATACCGGAGGCCCGGCCGCTGTCGCTACCCCCAGGTAGGCTGTCCACCCCAACAGTGCTCAAACAGGAGTACTTATTGTCAAGGTGTACAGCCACCGGGGTACTCTCTAGTCCCTGCCTGTGCCCCTTGCCTCTCCCAACCGTGATCCACTTGCCTGCCTCCTGTGGTGTTGGAGTGACCACATCCCTGTAACTCCTCTCGATGACTTCCTCGCTCTCCCTGACCAGACGGAGGTCATCGAGCTGCTGCTCCAGGTTCCTAATACGGTCCATTAGGAGCCCCATCTCGATACACCTGACGCAGATGTGGACGTCTGGAGGGCTATCAGACTCCATGACTTCCCACATCTGACATCCAGAACAGTAAACTGCCCTGGCCTTCATACTCCCCTTACCCTGGATAGAATATAAAACAAACTGCTACAATACAAAACAAACTGATACAATACAAAACAAACTGCTACAATACAAAACAAACTGCTACAATACAAAACAAACTGATACAATACAAATCAAACTGCTACAATACAGTACAATCAGCAGGGATCCCCACTCTCCCCTGACTCTCAGTCTGAAGAAGGGTCTCGACCCGAAACGTCACCCATTCCTTCTCTCCAGAGATGCTGCCTGTCCCGCTGAGTTACTCCAGCATTTTGTGTCTACCTTCAGTTTAAACCAGCATCTGCAGTTCCTTCCTACACATTTAGAGAAATCTCTGCGACCATCAGTGGAATCGGCTGCAGTTCCTAATGTGGCCTTGAGAGGGAGCCCTTGTCTCAGATGGACCACTCTACTTTTTTTGTTCACCCATTATAACATTAGTTGTGGATAAATATGGCTTCGGGACTGAGAGAGATACAAGAGACAAAACAAAACGGCCATTTATTGGAAGGAAATATGGATGCTCCAGGCGATTAAAGGGTGGTGAGCCACTTAAGGAAGTAGCTCCAGAAATAGTGGATGCATTAGTGATAATTTTTCAAAACTCTTTAGATTCTGGAGTAGTTCCTGAGGATTGGAGGGTAGCAAACGTAACCCCACTTTTTAAGAAGGGAGGGAGAGAGAAAACGGGGAATTACAGACCAGTTAGTCTAACATCGGTAGTGGGGAAACTGCTAGAGTCAGTTATTAAAGATGGGATAGCAGCACATTTGGAAAGTGGTGAAATCATTGGACAAAGTCAGCATGGATTTACGAAAGGTAAATCGTGTATGACGAATCTTATAGAATTTTTCGAGGATGTAACTAGTAGAGTGGATAGGGGAGAACCAGTGGATGTGTTGTATCTGGACTTTCAGAAGGCTTTCGACAAGGTACCACATAAGAGATTAGGAGACAAACTTAAATCACACGGTATTGGGGGTTCAGTATTGATGTGGATAGAGAACTGGCTGGCAAACAGGAAGCAAAGAGTAGGAGTAAACGGGTCCTTTTCACAATGGCAGGCAGTGACTAGTGGGGTACCGCAAGGCTGGGACCCCAGCTATTTACAATTTATATTAATGATCTGGACGAGGGAATTGAAAGCAACATCTCCAAGTTTGCGGATGACACTAAGCTGGGGGGCAGTGTTAGCTGTGAGGAGGATGCTAGGAGACTGCAAGGTGACTTGGATAGGCTGGGTGAGTGGGCAAATGTTTGGCAGATGCAGTATAATGTGGATAAATGTGAGGTTATCCACTTTGGTGGCAAAAACGGGAAGGCAGACTATTATCTAAATGGTGGACGATTAGGAAATGGGGAGATGCAGCGAGACCTGGGTGTCATGGTACACCAGTCATTGAAAGTAGGCATGCAGGTGCAGCAGGCAGTGAAGAAAGCGAATAGTATGTTGGCCTTCATAGCAAGAGGATTTGAGTATAGGAGCAGGGAGGTTCTACTGCAGTTGTACAGGGTCTTGGTGAGACCACACCTGGAGTATTGCATACAGTTTTGGTCTCCAAATCTGAGGAAGGACATTATAGCCATAGAGGGAGTGCAGAGAAGGTTCACCAGACTGATTACTGGGATGTCAGGACTTTCATATGAAGAAAAGACTGGATAGACTTGGCTTATACTCGCTAGAATTTAGGAGAATGAGAGGGGATCTTATAGAAACGTACAAAATTCTTATGGGGTTGGACAGGCTAGATGCAGGAAGATTGTTCCCGATGTTGGGGAAGTCCAGGACAAGGGGTCACAGCTTAAGGATAAGGGGGAAATCCTTTAAGACCGAGATGAGGAAAAACTTTTTCACACAGAGAGTGGTGAATCTCTGGAACTCTCTGCCACAGAGGGTAGTTGAGGCCAGTTCATTGGCTATATTTAAGAGGGAGTTAGATGTGGCCCTTGTGGCTAAAGGGATCAGGGGGTATGGAGAGAAGGCAGGTACGGGATACTGAGTTAGATGATCAGCCATGATCATATTGAATGGCGGTGCAGGCTCGAAGGGCCGAATGGCCTACTCCTGCACCTATTTTCTATGTTTCTATGTTTCTATGTTTCAAACAGTGAGAGGATCCCAGAGGTAATGAAAGCTTTAAGGGCCTGTCCCAATCAGTCGCGTAAAAAGTCGTAGCGTCTTTCTGGTCTCCGCTAAATTTTCAACATGTTCGACAGTGGGTTTGACGCCAATGAGCGTAGCTTGACCTCTCCTGACATAGGTGCTGTCGTAGGTTGTCGCCAGTTTTTTCGGCAACCTGCTACGACTATGACGGTGGCCGGTAGTTGCCAAAAAGTGGGACAGGCCCTTTAGACTTTGGAGATACAGCGAGGAAACTGGCCCTTCGGCCCACCGAGTCCGTGCCGGCCGGTGATCTCCACGTACACTAGCACTATCCTACACACTAGGGACAATTTTACCGAAGCCAATTAACCTACAAACGTGTACATCTTTGGAATGTGGAAGGAAAGTGGAGCACCCAAAAGATTTCAACTCATTTTACAGGAGTATTCATTATTTAGTTTGTTTAAATTAGTTCAGTTTAGTTTATTGTCACCTGTACCGAGGTACAGTGAAAAGCTTTTGTTGCATGCTAGCCAGTCAGCGGAAAGACAACACATGATTACAATCGAGCCATTTACAGTGTACAGATACTTGATAAGGGAATAACGTTTAGTGCAAGATAAAGCCAGTGAAGTCCGATCAAGGATAGTCCGAGGGTCGCCAATGAGGTAGATAGTAGTTCAGGACCGCTCTCTAGTTGTGGTAGGATGGTTCAATTGCCTGATAACAGCTGGGAAGAAACTGTCCCTGAATCTGGAGGTGTGCGTTTTCACACTTCTATACCTCTTCCCGATGGGAGAGGGGAGAAGAGGGAGTGGCCGGGGTGTGACTGGTCCTTGATTATGCTGCTGGCCTTGCCGAGGCAGCGTGAGGTGTAGATGGAGCCAATGGAAGGGAAGTTGTGTTGTGTGATGGTCTGGGCTGTACAGGAAATATTAACATTTAAGGCATTTGTACTCCGAAAAAGACCCTATGCTTTAGTTGAGTTTATTGCCATGTGTACCGAGGTACAGTGAAAAGCTTTTGTTGTGTGTTAACCAGTCAGCGGAAAGACAATACATGATTACAATCAAGCCGGTCCACTGTGTACAGATACAGGATAAAGGGAATAACGTTTATTGCAAGATAAAGATTAAAGATAGTCCGAGGGTCACCAACGAGGTAGATAGTAGCTCAGGACCGCTCTCTAGAGCTGCTGGACTGTGGAGCGGTCAGCTGCGGGCGGTGGCGCTGAACTTTACATCGGGAGCCTGGGATCTCGCGACGAGATCGCCAGTGGTGGAGCTCCATCGAGCGCGGCCTGTCGGCTTCGGAAGCCGCGGACTCCGGTAGGGAGACGGCCGTTCCAGGTGTCCCAAGCTGCTGAGAGGGTTCTCCCGACGCCGGAGCACCATCACCCGGCGAAGAAGGGCCTGTAACATCGGCCCCCGTAGCGGCGACTGTGGAGGCCTATATAGGCCAGACTATGGGTGGACAAGGGGATATGGACTGGACTTTGTGCCTTCACCCACAGTGGGAACCATTGTGGGGGGATGTTTTTATGTTTTATGTTAAATTTCTTTAATGTTGTGTCTATTTGTGCTGCATGGCAAGAACAAATTTCACTACACCATTTGGTGTATGTGACAATAAATGTCCTTTGACCTTTGTCCTTTAGTTGTTGACAGGATGGTTCAGTTGCCTGATAAAAGCTGGGAAGAAACTAATATTGTGCTGGATCTTTAGATAGCCTGCTTCCCTGTCCACATCTCTTATACTATTGGTCAAATCTGCAGACATACTCACCAACCCATCTAAAAACATAGAAACACAGAAAGATAGAAAATAGGTGCAGGAGTAGGCCATTCGAGCCAGCACCGCCATTCATTATGATCATGGCTGATCATCCAATATCAGTACCCCGTTCCTGCTTTCTCCCCATTTCCCTTGATTTCGTTAGCCCTAAGAACTATATCTAACTTCCTCTTGGGATGTCAGGACTTTCATATGAAGAAAGACTGGATAGACTTGGCTTATACTCGCTAGAATTTAGGAGATTGAGGGGGATCTTATAGAAACGTACAAAATTCTTATGGGGTTGATGCAGGAAGATTGTTCCCGATGTTGGGGAAGTCCAGGACAAGGGGTCACAGCTTAAGGATAAGGGGGAAATCCTTTAAGACCGAGATGAGGAAAAACTTTTTCACACAGAGAGTGGTGAATCTCTGGAACTCTCTGCCACAGAGGGTAGTTGAGGCCAGTTCATTGGCTATATTTAAGAGGGAGTTAGATGTGGCCCTTGTGGCTAAGGGGATCAGGGGGTATGGAGAGAAGGCAGGTACGGGATACTGAGTTGGATGATCAGCCATGATCATATTGAATGGCGGTGCAGGCTCGAAGGGCCGAATGGCCTACTCCTGCACCTATTTTCTATGTATCTATGTATCTATGAATCTACATTTATGTCCAGGTCATTTTATACATATCACAAATAACAGAGGTCCCAGCAAGTGTATGGAAGTGCGTGGGAATAGAGGATATGGATCGTGGAAAATAGGTGGGAGGGGCAGGTAGTGTAGAGAAAGCAGGGACTCTGGAGAAGGACTTGGACAGGTTGGGATAGAGGGCAGAGAAGTGGCAGATGGAATATCGTGTAGCAATGTGCGGAGTCATGCATTTTGGTCGTAGGAATAAAGGTGTAGACTATTTTCTAAATAGAGAGAGAATCCAGAAATCAGAGGTGCAAAGGGACTTGGGAATGCTGGTGCAGGATTCCCCAAAAGATAATCTGCAAGTCAAATCGGTAGTAAAGAATGCCAACAATGCTAGCATTTATTATGAGAGGGCTTGTATACAAAAACAGGGGTGTAATGCTAAGGCTCTATAAGCCACTGGTCAGGCCGCATTTGGAATATTGTGAGCAATTTTAGGCACCATAACTGAGGAAGGATGTGCCGGCTCTGGAGAATGATCCCAGGGATGAGCAGGTTAACATATGATGAGCGTTTGATAGCACTGGGCCTGTACTCGCTGGAGTTTAGAAGAATGAGGGGGGACCTCATTGAAACGTACAGAATAGAGTGGATGTGGAGAGGATGTTTCCACTAGTGAGAGAGTCCAAGACTAGAGGTCATAGCCTCAGAATTAAAGGACGTTCTGGTAGGAAGGAGATGAGGAAAAATGTCTTTAGTCAGAGGGTGGTGAATCTGTGGAATTCTTTGCCACAGAAGGCTGTGGAGGCCAAGTCAATGGATATATTTAAGACAGAGATAGATAGATTCTTGATTAGTACAGGTGTCAGAGGTGATGGGGAGAAGGCAGGAGAATGGGGTGAGGAGGGAGAGATAGATCAGCCATTATTGCATGTTGGTGTAGACTTGATGGGCCGAATGGCCTAATTCTACTCCTATCTCTCATACTCTTACGATGTGCAGGCAGGTGAGATCAGTTTAACTTGGTATTGTGTTCGGCACAAAGATTGTGGGCCGAAGGGCCCATTCCTGTGCTGTACTATCTAATCACCTTCATCATAGATACATAGACAGCAGGTGCAGGAGTAGGCCATTCGGCCCTTCGAGCCAGCACCCCCATTCAATGTGATCATGGCTGATCAATCATAATCAGTACCCCGTTCCTGCCTTCTCCCCATATCCCTTGATTCCGCTAGCCCTAAGAGCTCTATCTAACTCTCTTTTGAATGCGTCCAGTGAATCAGCTTCCACCGCCCTCTGGAGGCAGCTCTCTGGGTGATTCCACAAATCCGCAACTCCTCTATAACCCCAAAATGAAGGGTGTTAGGGGTATGGAACGAGCTGTGGGAGGCAGTAGTTTAGGCTGGTGCTATCTCAATGTTTAAGAGACATTTAGGTGCATGGATAGGACAGGTTTAGAGTGATTGTTTTCTTGCAAGCTGTCCAGTGGAGTGTCAACTGGACATCTACTGGAGTAGCTACTCGAGCCCTACCTAAGCATATCCCCAATCCGCAAATTGTACAGAAAATGTCTACTGATCCCGCTTTCAAGAGACGCCATGTTTTGGCGCCATTTTCAAAGTCCAGCCCGCGCTCTAATTGTTATGAGCGGTGCCGCTGTAAGGCAGCAACTCTACCGCTGCGCCACCGTGCCGCCCCGAATTCGAAAAAAAAACTTGGAGAGGTACATGGATAGTATAGGTTTAGATAGAGGGATATGGGCCAACGCAGGCAGGCGGGACTAGTGTAGATGGGATATGCTGGGCAAGTTGGGCCGAAGGGCCTGTTTCCACGCTGTGTGACCCGACGACTCTCTCACAGTGACTAAACCTTAAGCTAAGCGCTAATTACGTGTGACCGGAGGGAAACAGCATCAGACCCTTTGACCAGTCCAGACGCGATCTCTGACATTTACACGATTTTTAACAATGACCCATGATTCAGAAGTTCGAAGAAACCTCCAATTTCTTACAAAGAACCATTTAAAAATAAATTTGTGTCAAATTATCCTTGCTAAAAAATGTTGAAGTTTAAGAAGACATTTAGACAATAGACAACAGACAATAGGTGCAGGAATAGGCCATTCGCCCCTTCGAGCCAGCACCGCCATTCATTGTGATCATGGCTGATCATCCCCAATCAGTACCCCGTTCCTGCCTTCTCCCCATATCCCTTGACTCCGCTATTTTTAAGAGCTCTATCTAACTCTCTTTTGAAAACTTCTAGAGAATCGGCCAATGCCTTCTGAGGCAGAGAATTCCACAGATTCACAACTCTCTGGGTGAAAAAAAATGTCTTCATCTCCGTTCTAAATGGCCGACCCCTTGGTCTTAAATGGTGGCCCCTGGTTGTGGACTCCCCCAACATCGGGAACATGTTCCTTGCCTCTAGCGTGTCCAATCTTACAATGTTTAAATAAGATGCGCTGCCTGTACGGAGTTTGCACGTTCTCCCCCGTGAACTGCGTCGGTTTTCACCGAGATCTTCGGTTTCCTCCCACACTCCAGAGACGTGCAGGTTTTTTAGGTTAATTGGCTTGGTATAAACGTAAAATTGTCCCTAGTGTGTGTGCGGGGATAGTGTTAATGTGCGGGGATCGCCAGTCGGCGTGGACCCGGTGGGCCGAAGGGCCTGTTTCCACGCTGTATCTCTAAACTAAACTAAAATAAACCAACAAACTAATCCGTCTGCTTCCAGATAAGAACTTAAATATTATAATTGCAATTAAATTTGCTTTTTGCAACGTATTCAACCAAAAGAGGAAATTGCCTGGTGGACCTGAACTTAGGAAACAGATAAAAACCAAGAACAGTATTGTGTTATATATAATGTGTCAACAAACCAGTGTCACTTTAGTATAGTTTAATTTAGTATCGTTTATTATTGTCATGTACCGTGCTACAGTGAAAACCTTTTGTTTGTCTGCTTACCAGTCAAATAAAAGACTATTTATGCTTACAATCACGCTGTCCGCAGAACACAGATAAAGGATAAAGGGCACAATATTTAATGCCAGATAAAATCCAATCAAGTCCGATTAATGATAAATCAAAGGTCTCCAAATAGGTAGATGGGAAGTCAGGACCGCAATCTCGCTGATTGGAGGACAGTTCACTTGCCCGACAACAGCTGGGAAGAAACTGTCCCTGAATCGGGAGGTGTGCGTTTTCACACTTCTGTACCCCTTTGCCTGGTGGGAGAGGGAGAAGAGGGTGCGACTGGTCCTTGATTATGCTGCTGGCCTTGCCGAGGCAGCGTGAGGTGTAAATGGAGTCGATGGAAGGGAGGTTGGTTTGTGTGATGGTCTGGGCTGCGTCCACAACTCTCACCAGCTACCGAGCGGTCCTGACCTCCAATCTACCTTTGAATGATCTTTACTGGACTTTATGTTGCACTAAACGTGATTCCCTTTATCCTGTATCTGTACACTGTGGATGGCTTGAGTGTAATCGCGTATAGTCAATGCACGTGACAATTATAAAGTAAATTAAAACTTGTACCACTGTAACATCACATCCCAACCTTTATGTGTAGGGTGGAACTGCAGATGCTGGTTTACACCGAAGATAGATACAAAATGCTGGAGTAACTCTGCGGGACAGGCAACAAGCATCTTGTAACTGGTTATAGACACACAGTCAGGCAGCCTCTCTGGAGTGAAGGAATAGGTGACGTTTTGGGTCGAGACCGTTCTTCAGACTGAGAGTCAGGGGAGAGGGAAACTAGAGGTACGGAACAAATCAGAGCCGGCACCGATGACCAAGGAAAGGTGGAGCCCACAATGGTCCATTGTTGGCTGGGGAAGAGATGGTAACCAAGGGATACGAACAGTGAGAGTAGCAGGATGGGGGAGGGACAGAGAGAGAGGGAAAGCAAAGGTGACTTGAACTTGGAGAAAGTAGAGGCGTCCGATTGAGGAGAGCTGGCTAAGCTTCCATGGGGTCAGATCCAGGAGGACATCAATGGGTCGATGGTGGAGAGGGTCAAGAACTTCAAATTCCTGGGTGTGCATATTTCCGAAGATCTCTCCTGCTCCCAGAACACTGATGCAATCATAAAGAAAGCACATCAGCGCCTCTACTTCCTGAGAAGATTACGGAGAGTCGGCATGTCAAGGAGGACTCTCTCGAACTTCTACAGGTGCACAGTAGAGAGCATGCTGACCGGTTGCATCGTGGCTTGGTTCGGCAACTTGAGTGCCCAGGAGCGAAAAAGACTGCAAAAAGTAATAACCACTGCCCAGTCCATCATCGGCTCTGACCTCCCTTCCATCGAGGGGATCTATCGCAGTCGTTGCCTCAAAAAGGCTGGCAGCATCATCAAGGACCCACACCATCCTGGCCACACACTCATCTCCCCACTACCTTCAGGTAGAAGGTACAGGAGCCTGAAATCTGCAACATCCAGGTTCAGGAATAGCTACTTCCCCACAGCCATCAGACTATTAAACACAACTTCAAACAAACTCCGAACTATAACAGCCTATTGCACTTTATCTGTTTATATATATATATATATATATATATTCTATGGTATATGGACACACTGATCTGATATGGTTTTTTTTTTTTTTTTTTTTTAATTTTTTTTTTATTTTTTTTAATATTTTTATTTTATTAGAAGTAAGTACAATTGTATACAATCATATTTTCATAATACCTTTTATGTACAGCTTCTTATTTAAATTTTTTTTTGAAATAAAGAAGAAAAAGAAAAAAGTTAGATAATGAAAAATAGAAAAATGTGAGATATATAGTGTGTGAAAAATAAAAATAAAGAATGAAATAAGAAAGTTGAGACATAGAAAATAGAAGAAAGAGAATAAATGAAAAGAAAAGAAGAAAAGAAAATAGAAGGAGATCATTTATAATCTTGACCATCCGCAGTCACGGATTAGCTTTACACCTGTTTTGCACCATACGTTTCCAAAAAGACGACAAATGGAGACCAACTCGTTATGAATTGGTCAAATTTATCTATTAGGAGGAATCGCATTTCCTCAAGATGTGCGGTATCCAACATACTTGCAATCCACATTTTGAGCGTTGGTATTGGTGTATTTTTCCAAAATTTCAATATTAATTTTTTTGCTATTATTAAAATTTAAAAATTGACTTTTGAGATGAGCTCAATTTATTCCCGTCTTCCATTACCCCAAATATAATCAATTCATTATTGGGTTCCATTTTTGTCTTAAATAATTTTGTAAATATTTCGAAAATATCACTCCAAATGATATGTATTTATGCCTACAATATTCTGTTGTGCTGCAGCAAGCAAGAATTTCATTGTCCTATCTGGGACACATGACAATAAACTCTCTTGACTTGAATGAGACAAGTGGGAAGGGGGAAGGAGAGTAAAACCATTAACTTATGGTAAAAGGGAAATTCCATCCACATGCAGCAGCCTGGGACTGGGCTGGACCGGGCGCCACTACAAGAGGCCGAGCACGTGGACCGGACGCGGCCTACAGCGGTGGTGCAGTGGTGGAGGACACCACGGCTACGCTTGGCCAGGCCGGGATCGTGAACTTGATGAAATGGCACCTAACATGTTATGCAAAATGAATTTCACTGTGTAACGTCTATTTGCAGGAAAAATGTTCCCATGTTGGGGGAGTCCAGAACCAGGGGTCACACAGTTTAAGCATAAGGGGTAGGCCATTTAGGACTGAGACGTTTTCACCCAAGAGAGTTGTGAATCTATGGAATTCTCTGCCACTTTCAATCGAGAGTTAGGTATAGCTGTTAGGGCTAACGGAATTAAGGGAAATGAGGGGAAAGCAGGAACAGGATACTGATTGTGGATGATCAGCCATGATCATATTGAATGGCCGAAGGGCTCGAAGGGCCGAATGGCTTACTCCTATTTTCTATGTTTTTATGTTTCTAATTGCATAAAGGTATAGAAGTGTGAAAACGCACACCTCCTGATTCAGGGAGAGTTTCTTCCCAGCTGTTATCAGGCAACTGAATCACCCTACCACAACCAGAGAGCAGTCCTGAGCTACTATCTACCTCATTGGAGACCCTCGGACTATCCTTGATCGGACTTTGCTGGCTTTATCTTACACTAAACGTTATTTCCTTATCATGTATCTGTACACTGCGAATGGCTCGACTGTAATCATGTATTGTCTTTCCGCTGACTGGATAGCACGCAACAAAAGCTTTTCGCTGTACCTCGGTACAGGTGACAATAAACTAAACTGATATGTGACAATAGGTATCCATCACACCGGAGAAAATCCACGTGGTCACACAGGGAGAACGTGCAAACTCCGCACCCGAGGTCGGGATCGAACCGGAGTCCCAGGCGCCGTGAGGCAGCAGCACTACCGGCGCTTATTCCTATTAAATATTCATATAATTCATATAATTAATATTCACTATTCTATTACATGTTAATATAATTAATTATAATTACTAGCAGATTCCTATGAAATATTCTCCCCCTTCACCTCAAACCGATGAGAGAATGGAGCAGCTGGGTTTGTACACTCTGGAGTTTAGAAGGATGAGAGGGGATCTCATTGAAACATATAAGATTGTTAAGGGTTTGGACACGCTAGAGGCAGGAAACATGTTCCCGATGTTGGGGGAGTCCAGAACCAGGGGCCACCGTTTAAGAATAAGGAGTAAGCCATTTAGAACGGAGATGAGGAAACACTTTTTCTCACAGAGAGTGGTGAGTCTGTGGAATTCTCTGCCTCAGAGGGCGGTGGAGGCAGGTTCTCTGGATGCTTTCAAGAGAGAGCTAGATAGGGCTCTTAAAAATAGCGGAGTCAGGGGATATGGGGAGAAGGCAGGAACGGGGTACTGATTGGGGATGATCAGCCATGATCACATTGAATGGCGGTGCTGGCTCGAAGGGCCGAATGGCCTACTCCTGCACCTATTGTCTATTGTCTATTGTCTATCTCCTTAAACCATATTGTCACGTGTACCGAGGTGCAGTGAAAAGCTTTTTTGCTGCATGCTATCCAGTCAGCGGAAAGACAATACATGATTACAATCAGGCCATCCACAGTGTACAGATACAGGATAAAGGGAATAACATTTAGTGCAAGATAGAGTCTAGTAAAGTCTCCTTTAAATGTTGTTATAGTACCTGCCTCAGTTTAGCTTAGTTTCGAGATACAGCATGGAAACAGGCCCTTCGGCCCACTGTGTCCACACCGACCAGCGATCCCTTTACACTAATGCTACTCTACACACTAGGGTTACTTTACCATCTTTACCAAAGTGTCCCACTTAGGCGATGTTTTAGGCAACTGCCGGCGACTGTCATAGTCGTAGCAGGTCGCCGAAAAACCGGCGACTGGACCCCCCCCCCCCCCCCCCACGACAATGTCTAGAACAACCAACCACCTAGTCGACGTCAAGCTACGGCAAGCTACCGACAACCGGCGACCATTAGGACGTCCACCTATGAGCACACCTACGACCCCCTACGACCACACCTATGACCACATAGGCGACAACCTACGACAACCCGAAGTCAACCTACGTCCACAAGTTACGACCAGCTACGACCCTGTCTGCGACAACTGAAGACAATTCAGTCGCCGGTACCTGTTGCCGGTTGACGTAGGTTGACGTAGGTAGTCGCCGATGGAATTCACCGAAGTCAGCGCTGGTGACAACCTACGTCACCCGGCGACAGCACCTACGTCAGCACCTACATCAGGAGAAGCCAAGCTACGCTCATTGGCGTCAAACCCACTGTCGCCGACTGTCGTAGAAATCTTTTGAACATGTTGAAAACCCAGCGGCGACCAGAAAAACGCTACGACTCTTTGGGCGACTGAGGAGACTACTCACGACCATACAGGCGACACCCTGGCGACGATGTGCGACAGCCTAGTCGCCTGAAGTCACCTAAAAAATAACCTGTGGGACCTACAAACATATATGTCCAGTAAAGTGTCCTTTAAATGTTGTTATAGTTCCTGTCTCGGTTTAGTTTAATTTAGAGACTACGATATTTTGTCACCTAAAGGTCCAGTATCTGGATCACCGTTTTAATTCTAGCTTTAACCTTGCCTTGGCCTCAATTTAGACTTTACTTTGGAGATACAGCGCGAAAAACAGACCCTTTACCCCATCAATTCCACACCGACCCCCGATCCCTGCACACTGTCTGTTTTACCAGAAGGTTGAGTGGGCTGGGAGTCTATTCCCTGGAGCGCAGGAGGATGAGGGGTGATCTTACCGAGGTGTATAAAATCAAGAGAGGAATAGATCGGGTAGACGCACAGAGTCTCTTGCCCAGAGTGGGGGAATCGAGGACCAGAGGACATAGGTTGAAGGTGAAGGGGAAAAGATTTAATAGGAATCTGAGGGGTAACTTTTTCACGCAAAGGGTGGTGGGTGCCGGAGGAGGTAGTTGAGGCTGGGACTAAACCAATGTTCAACAAAGGCACATGGATAGGACAGGTTTGGAGGGATATGGACCAAGCGCAGGCAGGTGGGACGAGTGTAGCTGGGATATGTTGGCCGGTGTGGGCGTCGGGCCGAAGGGCCTGTTCCCTCACTGTATCTCTCTATGACTCTATTGTTGTTGCACTTACACAGTGGCCTTCCTGGCCTCCAGGTCCGAGCATTCGGAGCCTCCGTCAATTTCCCTGTCGTCCTCCAGGTCTGACATGTTGAGGAAATCGAAGCTTTCCAGCACGCTCTCCACGGTCAGGCTGACGCTGGCCGCCCGGCTTCCGCTCACACTCGCTTTGCGCTGCAAGCAGAATACATCAGAGAAGATCATGGAACCAAACTCCGAGTCTGCCGGCTACAAGAGAAAACAAGTTATCACCATGTTAGAGGCAATAGAGTCATACAGCGTGGAGACACAGGCCCTTCGTCCCAATTTTCCCCACACACACCGGCCAACATGTCCCAGCTACACTAGCCCCACCTGCCCACATTTGGTCCATATCCCTCCAAACCTGTCCTAACCTAACACCTAAGGTCGACAAAAATGTTGGAGAAACTCAGCGGGTGAGGCAGCATCTGTGGAGCGAAGGAATAGGTGACGTTTCGGGTCAAAACTGAAGAAGGGTCTCGACCCGAAATATCACCTAGTCATTCGCTCCATAGATGCTGCCTCACCCGCTGAGTTTCTCCAGCATTTTTGTCTACCTTAGATTTTTTCCAGCATCTGCAGTTCTTTCTTAAACTAACCTAACACCTGTTAGGTTTAGCTCTTAGGGCTAACAAAATCAGAGGATATGGGGAGAAAGCAGGAACGGGGTACTGATTTTGGATGATCAGCCATGATCATATTGAATGGCGGTGCTGGCTTGAAGGGCCGAATGGCCTACCCCTTCACCTATTGTCTATGTTTCTATACATGTCCCATGTTTCTTAAACGTTGGGATTGTCCCAGCCTCGACTCCCTCCTCCGGCAACTCGTTCCATACTTGTGTGTAAAAGTTACCACTCAGGTTCCCATTAAATCTTTTCCCCCTTCATCTTAAACCTATGTCCTCTGGTCCTTGATTCACCTACTCTGGGCACGAGACTGTGTTTACCAGATTGTTGTTTTTAACGGAAAGAATATGTCGCAGAAACAGGAACAAAAATCAATTTAAAGACAAGGCTGGAACTGCTGCAATTCGACCCTTGAAAAACACTCGAGGGTCGCTTGGTTCAACACTGTATGGGATATAACTAGTGGTGGACACCGGCTGTTCTTTGGAAGACCTGATAGAAGTATATAAAACAGCACCTCTATTTTGTTTGAGGCAGCTTACAATACAGCGACATGAATATTGGTTTCTCTAATTTCAATTAACCCTAGCTTGGATAGAGTGGATGTGGAGAGGATGCTTCCACCAGTGGGAGAGTCTAGGACCAGAGGTCAAAGCCTCAGAATTAAAGGACGTTCCTTTAGGAAGGAGATGAGGAGGAATTTCTTTAGTCAGAGGCTGGTGAATATGTGGAATTCTTTGCCGCAAAATATTTTTAAGGGAGCGATAGATAGATTCTTCATAGGAGCGGGTGTCAGGGATTATGGGGAAAGGCAGGAGAATGGGGTTAGGAGGGAGAGATAGATCAACCAATGTTAAATGATGGAGTAGACTTGATGGGCCGAATGGCCTAATTCTACTCCTACCACTTATGACCTTATGACCTGCAGATCTTTCCTAAAATAAACTAAACCATTACTTGTCATAAGCTTTATCCGTCCATTCCCTTCATTCCATGTGCCTATCTAAAATAAATATATAACTTAGAATAATTCCATGTTGAGGGCACACATTATTGAACAGAAGCGTTTGAAAGCACTAAAAGTTATTCCCTTATAGAATAACTCAAATTTCACTGTACCTTAACTGGTTAAGTGACAATAAATGCGAACTTGAGCTTGAACTTGAAATCTAGAAACGTAGAAAAATAGGTGCGGGAGTAGGCCATTCGGCACCACCATTCAACATGATCACGGCTGATCATTCACAATCAGTGTCCCGTTCCTGCTTTCTCACCATATCCCTTGAGTCCCTTAGCCCTAAGAGCTAAATCTAACTCTCTCTTGAAAACATCCAGCGAATTGGCCTCCACTGCCTTCTGTGGCAGAGATTTCCGCAGATTCACAACTCTCTGGGTGGAAAAGATTTTCCTCATTTCAGTCCTATTCTTAAATCCCTTATTCTTAAAACGTGACCCCTGGTTCTGGACTACCCCAACATGGGGAACATTTTTCCTGCATCTAGCCTGTCCAATCCCTCAAGAATTTTATATGTTCTATAAGATCTCCTCTCATCCTTCTAAATTCCAGTAAGGAATATAAGCCCAGTCGATCCATCAGATTCACAACTCTCCGGGTGAAAAAGGTTTTTCCTCATCTCAGTAGGGTTGCCAACTTTCTCACTCCCAAATAAGGGACAAAAGGTCAAAATAAGGGACAAATTCCCGACGGCAATTCGTTGACTGACTGGGCCGTGGCTGGGTGAATGATGAGTTGGCCCGGGTGCTGGACTGCACACAAAGCCCAGCCGGCGGGCCAGCTGAGGAGTTTTGGCCCGGGAGCCCGCGACGTCGCGCCCAAAGTCCGGCACCCAGTCCAACTCATGAACTGACGATCGGCCATGAGAAGGAGGGGTGGTGGTGGTGTTGGCGGTAAGCGAAGGACCGAAGGTCGGACAGCTGGCCGGGCTGCCGACCGACGGGGCCACGGGCGATGCCCTGCTGCTGCTGCTGCTGCACTCCATGGGCTGCACTACGTCGGGACGGGTGAGGCGGGGACGTTCCCCTCTACCCGAGTAGTAGCAGTCAAATACGGGACAAGGGCGGTTCTGTATGGGACAAACTAATTTAGCCCAATATACGGGATATCCCGGCTAATACGGGACAGTTGGCAACCCTATTCTCAGTCCTAAATGGCCTACCCCTTATTCTTAAACTATGACCCCTGGTTCTGGATCATATATCTATATACACTGCAAATGTATCGATTGTAATCATGTATTGTCTTTTCCGCTGACTGGTTAGCACGCAACAAAAAGCTTTTCACTGTACCTCGGTACACGTGACGATAAACTGAACTCAAACTGACCTTCAGCAAGTCCTCCAGTCGCATGACCTCCTGATCCAAGTCGTGAAGTTCCTTGTAGTGCTCCTTGTGCGGTTCCAGCGAGAGAAGAAGACTTTGCAGAGCTTCCTCCAGGCTCATCGTCGAGGCGGGCCGGGTTCCCGCGTAATCGCCGTGGACGAAGCGCCCGGAGTCTTGGCCGTCGGACGAGGCCAGCCCGCCTTCCGTGGACTTCAACCTCTTCACCAGCTGCTTGGTCAGATTCCCTTCGTCGGGGCCCAGCTCCACGGGCCTCAGGTAGGACGCCTCCTCTGCGTCCTGAAGGATCCCCACGGGGACGTTGGTCTCCAGCAACAACATGTCCCCTTCCCGGCCGACCGGCGGGTGGCCGCACGTCGACGTCTCTCCAGTGTCCGTGGTCTCCTCCTGAACCGTGTCCGATACCAGCGCCACTGGATCGCCCATTCCCTCGACCGTCTGAGTTTGCGGAGGCTGAGATACCTCCTCCTCCTCCTCCTCCTCCTCCTCCTCCTCTTGAAACTCGGGTGGAGTCAACGTGATTTCGGGGCGGGTGTAGACGCGATCGCTGGACGCCTTGCTGGGCTGTGGGAGAGAGCCGCCGTCTACCAGACACCGCTGGCTGAGAGAGGTGGATGATTTGCCAAGCGAGCATCCGTCGTCTGAGATATCGTCCTCAAGCTGCGAAGGCTGCAACAGGTAAAGTCCTAGTTAGCAAACCATCATCAGGTGAATCAGTCGACAGAGAGTGTGTACCTCAGCATACAAGATGGCCGCCTTGGCGAACTGCTGATCAAAATGGACCATCATTACGCCTGTAATCCATATGCCAGGCAGCCATTTTACCAGGCAGTATGTATACTCTGGAATTTAGAAGGATGAGAGGGAATCTCATTGAGACATATAAGATTATTAAGGGTTTGGACACGCTAGAGGCAGGAAACATGTTCCCGATGTTGGGGGAGTCCAGAACCAGGGGCCGCAGTTTAAGAATAAGGGGGAGGCCATTTAGAACGGAGACGAGGAAAAACTTTTTCTCACAGAGAGTGGTGAGTCTGTGGAAATCTCTGCCTCAGAAGGCAGTGGAAGCCGATTCTCTGGATGCTTTCAAGAGAGAGCTAGACAGAGTCAAGTGACATGGGGGAAAAAAGGCAGGAACGGGGTACCGAGTGTGGATGATCAGCCATGATCACCGTGAATGGCGGTGCTGGCTCGCAGGGCCGAATGGCCTACTCCTGCACCTATTGTCTCTTGAGAATGACCCCAGGAGATGATTGGGTTAACGTACGATGAGCCAATTATCCGCTGTAACCCAGTGAGCTTTGTAAGGCGCTGGTCTGACCAACACCAATCAAGAATCTGTCTATCTCTGCCTTAAAAATATCCACTGACTTGGCCTCTAGATTCACCACCCTCTGTCTAAAGAAATTTCTCCTCATCGACTTCCTAAAAGAACGTCCTTTAATTCTGATGCTATGACCTCTCGATCTAGACTCTCCCACTAGATCCTCTCCACATCCACTCTATCCAAGCCTTTCACTATTCTGTATGTTTCAATGAGGTCCCCCCTCATTCTTCTAAACTCCAGCGAGTACAGGCCCAGTGCCGACAAGCGTTCATCATATGTTAACCCACTCATTCCTGGGATCATTTGGAGTATTGTGAGAGGTTTGGGGCCCCATATCTGAGGAAGGATGTGCTGGCATTGGAAAGGGTCCAGAGGAGGTTTACAAGCATGATCCTGGGGATGAGTGGGTTAACATATGATGAGCGTTTGACGGCACTTTGCCTGTGCTCACTGGAGTTTAGAAGGATGAGGGAGGACCTCATTGAAACTTACCGAATAGTGAAAGGCCTGGATAGAGTGGATGTGCAGGGGATGTTTCCATTAGTGAGAGAGCCTAGGACCAGAGGGCACAGCTTCAGAACAAAAGGACGTACTTTCAGAAAGGAGATGAGGAGGACGTTCTTTTAGGATAAATTTCTTCAGTCAGAGGGTGGTGAATCTGTGGAATTCATTACCACAGACTGCTGCGGAGGCCACGTCAATGGATATTATTAAGGTTTATTAGATTGATAGATTCTTGATTAGTACGGGTGTCAGGGGTTACGGGGAGAAGGCAGGGGAATGGGGTTAGGAGGGAGAGATAGATGAGCCATGATTGAATGGCAGAGTATACTTGATGGGCTGAACGGCCTACTTCTGCTCCTAGAACATGAAATTATGATGTTTAATGATGTGGGTTTTTTTTTACACTTAGAGAGTGGTGGCTGCCTGGAATGTGATGCCAGGGGGTGGTGGTGGAGTCATATACGATCGAAATGATCCGTAGGGAATTGGGGGATATGGATCATGTGCAGGCAGATGCGATTAGTTGAACTTGGCATTATGTTCGGCACGGCTAATGTGGGCTGAAGGGCCTGTTCATGTGCTGTACTGTTCCATGTTTCTGTGTCAGGCAATTCCATTGTCCTATCTGGGACACATGACAATAAACTCTCTTGACTTGACTTATTGATTAACGTACAGAATAATGAAAGGCATAGATAGAGTGGATGTGGAGAGGATGTTTCCACTGGTGGGAGAGTCGAGGACCAGAGGTCATAGCCTCAAAATTGAAGGGCGCTCTTTTAGAAAGGAGGTGAGGAGGAACTTCTTTACTCAGACGGCAGTTAATCTGCGGAACACATTGCCACAGAGGGCAGTGGATGCCAAGGGAGTGGGTATTTTTAAGGCCGAGATCGACAAATTCTTGATTAGAACGGGTGTCAAGGGTTATGGGGAGAAGGCGGGAAAATGGGAGTAGGAGGCAGAGATCAGCCATGATTGAATGGCGGAGTGGGCTCGATGGGCCGAATGGCCTAATTCTCCTCCTATAACTTGTGAACGTGAAATGAGCGGCTGGGAGGTGCCGCAGGTCGGGTTGGTGTTTGTTCTTCAAAGGTGGGCAAACGTTTGGGCAATGCACATGTGCCGTTAACGTGCGTGGGGTACAGGTCGGAAACTGATCCATGAATCTCAGTCGCCAAGGCCAATGAAGGAAAAGAGCCATCTCCGTTCTCAAAAGAAGGAACCATAGAAACGCACACAGTGTCATTATTCATGAGCCAGTCTTCTAGCATAAATAATGATATAAACAAACTTGATGACTCGCTTCTCGAAGAAGCAAAACGTGAAGAGGCACACATCTGTCTCTAAAACCTGCATCGTTAGTAACTCGAATCGGCATTCAAATCAAAGGCCTGTCACGGGTGGTATATTCCTTCAAGACCATTCTTGCCATTGAGGGAGTGCAGCGTGGGTTCACCAGATTAATTCCCGGGATGGGGGAGTCCAGAACCAGGGGCCACAGTTTAAGAATAAGGAGTAAGCCATTTTGAACGGAGATGAGGAAACACTTTTTTACCCAGAGAGTTGTGAGTCTGTGGAATTCTCGGCCTCAGAGGGTGGTGGAGGCGGGTTCCCTGGATGCTTTCAAGAGAGAGTTAGACAGAGGTCTTAAAGATAGCGGAGTCAGGGGATATGGGGAGAAGGCAGGAACGGGGTACTGATTGTGGATGATCAGCCATGATCACATTGAATTCCTGGCTCGAAGGGTCAAATGGCCTACTCCTGCACCTATTGTCTGTTGTCTATTGTATTCACTGGAATTTAGAAGGATGAGCGGGTATCTTATAGAAACATATAAAATTATTAAGGGATTGGACACGGCAGATGCAGGAAACATGTTCCCGATGTTGGGGGAGTTCAGAACCAAGAGTCACAGTTTAACAATTTAGAACTGAGATGAGGAAAAACATTTTCACCCAGAGAGATGTGAATTTGTGGAATTCTCTGCCACAGAGGGCAGTGGAGGCCGATTCACTGGATGCATTCAAAAGAGAGTTAGATAGAGCTCATAGGGCTAGCGGAATCAAGGGATATGGGGAGAAGGCAGGAACGGGGTACTGATTGTGGATGATCAGCCATGATCACAGTGAATGGCGGTGCTGGCTCGAAGTGCCAAATGGCCTGCTCCTGCACCCATTTCCTATGAGACATATAACGAACCTCCATCCAAATTTGGAGATGCATAAGCTCACACAAACAGCTAGCAGGGTGGCGCAGTGGTAGTGTTGCTGCCTTACAGCGCGTACAGCGGGCTTCCTGTTTCCACCCACGCTCCAAAGATGTACAGGTTTGTAGGTTAATTGCTTCGGTAAAATTGTTAAATTGTCCCGAGTGTGTGTAGGATAGTGCTAGTGGGCCAGGTGATGGCTGGGCTGGGCTGGGTCGGGTCGGTGGGCCGAAGGTCCTGTTTCCAAGCTGTATCTCTAACGTCTAGAATTCTAAAGTCTACAGTGAAAAGCCTTTTGTTGCACGCTAACCGGTCAGTGGAAAGACTGGACACGATTACAATCATGTGTGTCCACAGTGTACAGATATAGGATAAAGGGCTACAGAGAATGCTTTTAGTCTTTTAGACTTCTCAGTGTTGGTTACTCACTGGGGCCAAACAATGGAGGGACCTTTTGATTGAATATGAAAAAAATAATTTAGTTTGATTTACTTTAATTTACAGATACAGCACAGAAACAGGCCCTTCGGCCCACCAGGTCCACGCCATCCAGCGATCACCCCGTACACTAGCACCATCCTACACACACGAGGGGCAATTTACTATTTTTATTGAAGCCAATTAACGTCTTTGCAGTGCGGGAGGAAACCGGAGCACCCGGCGAAAACCCACGCAGGTCACAGGGAGAACGTACAAACTCCGTACAGACAGCACCCGTGGTCGGGATCGAACCCGGGTTCTCCGGTGCTGGGAGGCAGCGACTCTACCGCTGCGCCTCCGTGCCACTGCTTTGCACCTGGTTGACATTCACAAGGAACAGCAGATGCTGGATTACACCAAAGATAGACACAAAGTGCCGGAGTAACTCAGCGGGTCAGGCAGCAACCCTGGAGAGCGTGGGAAGGCAATGTTTAGAGTCGGGACCCTTCTTCAGACTGATTGCCGGGCAGTGGGAAAGAAAGCTGCAAATGAGATTTTCATTTCGAAAAAGGTCCCGATCTGAAACAATGCCTTTCCATGTTCTCCACGGATGCTGCCAGACACGCTAGTTATTCCAGCACTTTGTGTCTTTTTTTGTAAACCAGCACCTGCAGTTCCTTGGCTCCACTATCTAGAGTCTAACGGCCTGGAATATCGAGATGTGACATTTAGTGATGAAGGAAAATGAGATGCTTATATCTTGACGGAAAAATTGGGAATTAGGTTTAATGTCATCTGTAATTGTTCTGCAGTGGTTGTCACTTATACAAGAAGATGCCTGTCTATCTCCAGTTTTTGCTTCTTCACCCAAACACGAGAATTGAAATGGAACACGCACACACATGCACACACTCACACATGCACACACACACACACACACGCGCACACATGCACACACGCACATGCACACTCACATACGTGCACAAATGCACTCACTCACATATGCACATACACACACTCACATTCACACACACTCACACTCACACACACACACACACACACACTCACACACACACACACACACACACACTCACACAAACACACTCACACAGCACACACACAAACACACACACGCACACTCACACTCACACACACACTCACACACTCACACACACACACACTCACACACAAACACAAACACACTCACGAAGCATGCTCTCACTCACACACACTCACTCACACACACACACACACACACACACACACTCATTCACACACACACACACACTCACTCACACTCACACTCACACTCACACACTCACACACACACACACTCACACTCATTCACACACACACACACTCACACACTCACACACACTCACGTATAGTTCCAGCCTTTCGCTAGGCCACAGCCTAAGTGACGGCAGGTCACTGAATGAACGACTCCGTTGCAGTTTGTCACAGAAGGTGTCCCGCAGAGCATCTATAAATGACAGCCGCAGCCTGTTTGCTGACGGCTTCAAGCATTTCTTGGATGCCAGAATTCACAGTTAATACATGTCATAAAGGGTTACCAGAAGCAGCGAAACACTTAAAAATGTCCATTATATAAAAAGGTCCAATTGAAGCATGTATACAGATGCGCCGCAGAAAGCATTTTATCGGGATGCATCGCAGCATGGTTTGGGAACAGCTTCATCCAAGACCGCAAGACATTGCAGCAAATTGTGGACGCAGCCCAGACCATCACACAAACCAACGTCCCTTCCATTGACTCCATTTATACCTCATGCTGCCCTCGGCAAGGCCAGCAGCATTGTCTCTACTGTCCCTGGAGTGTATAGGGTAGTGTTAGTTTAGCTTAGAAATACAGCGCGGAAACAGGCCCTTCGGCCCTGTAAGTCCGCACCGACCAGCGATCCCCGCACACTAACACTATCCTACACACCAGGGACAATTTACACTTATACCAAGCCGATTAACCTACAAACCTGTACGTCTTGGGAGGGTGGTAGGAAACCGGAGATCCCGGAGAAAACCCACGCAGGTCACGGGGAGGACGTACAAACCCCACGCAGGCAGCACCCGTAGTCGGGATCGAACCCGGGTCTCAGGCGCTGCAAGCGCTGTTAGGCGGCGACTCTACCGCTGCGCCACCGTGCCGCACTAAAGTGCGAGGGTCGCTGGTCGGTGCGGATCAGTGGACCGGAGGGCCTGTTTCCGCGCACTATTTCTAAACTAAACTAATCTGTGGAATTTATCTGTGGAATTCTCTGCCACAGAAGGTAGTTGAGGCCAGTTCATTGGCTATATTTAAGAGGGAGTTAGATGTGGCCCTTGTGGCTAAAGGGATCAGGGGGTATGGAGAGAAGGCAGGTACAGGATACTGAGTTGGATGATCAGCCATGATCATATTGAATGGCGGTGCAGGCTCGAAGGGCCGAATGGCCTACTCCTGCACCTATTTTCTATGTTTCTATGTTTCTATGTTTCTAAAGATGATCAGCCATGATCACATTGAATGGTGGTGCTGGCTCGAAGGGCTGAATGGCCTACTCCTGCACCTATTGTCTATTGTCTAAACTAAGCTAAACACAGCAACAAAAGACAGCAGTTAAACGCAGAAAACAAGGAAGGTTAGAACCTACAAACGGGCTACAGACACGCTCTTTAAATGGGGCTTATCTAGCGCTGGGCATAACAATTTGATCTTGACATCTTGTTAAGAGAGCACTTTACTTACCCAGAAGGAGAAGGCTTCAAAGGTGGGAGTTTCCGGTGTACCCTGGCTGCATATGGAACTACGACGCTGGAGATTGGAGGCTTTGTGCAGATTGCCAGTGGACGGCGTCAGCTCCTCTTTATCGAATGGACTGAAGATAACACACTTCAAGAGTCAAGACTGGGGACTAGGTGGACTGATTGTCATTTATTCTCATTTGTCCCAGATACAACATTTAAATTCTTACTTGAAGCAGCACAACAGAATATGTGAACACAGTGCACTGTAAACAATATATTGAACACACACATAATATATACGCACACATGTATATATTATGTTTGTGTGTGTATGTATGGGTCAGACTGAAGAAGTGTCTCGACACGAAACTTCACCCATTCCTTCTCTCCAGAGATGTTGCCTATTTCCTTCGCTCCATAGATGCTGCTTCACCCGCTGAGTTACTCCAGCATTTTTGTCTACCTTCGATTTTCCAGCATCTGCAGTTCCTTCTTAAACATGTTGCCTGTCTCACTGAGTTTCTCCAGCATTTTGTGTCTCTCTTCTATGTTCTTTCAAGTTCAGAGTTCAGAGATACAGCGCGGAAACAGGCCCTTCGGCCCACCGAGTCCTTGCCGACCAGCGATCCCTGCACATTAACACTATCCTACACGCACTAGGGACAATTTACACATGCACCAAGCCAATTAACCGACAAACCTGCACGTCTTTGGAGTGTGGGAGGAGACCTGAGATCCCGGAGAAAACCCACGCAGGTCACGGGGAGAACGTACAAACTCCGTACAGACGGCGCCCGTAGTCGGGATCGAACCCGGGTCTCTGGCGCTGTAAGGCAGCACTAACTCTACCGCTGCACCACCGTGGCCGCCTAACTAAAACTCAAAGCTAATTCCACAGTAGCTGAGATACACTGCGGACATTTCCGGGATAATAGCAATCAACGACCAATACTTACTACCAGATGACCTCCAGGTTTAGCTTCACAGTTCCAAGGTCATTGACGTCCACGGCCACCATTTGAGGCTGGGTGGTGAACAGGTCTTTTGTTTCACAGGTGACACTGCCAACCAGGAGATGTGTTGCCAATCCCTTCAACTCTGATACCTGGACAAAGAGAGAGAGAGAGAGACATTGGGTGGAGAAACAATGTCAACCTCCTTCAGGCTCGTCCTGAAGTCATGCCAAAAGTGATAGGAGCAGAATTAGGCCAGACCAGTTAGTCTAACATCGGTGGTACACAAAAATGCTGGAGAAACTCAGCGGGTGCAGCAGCATCTATGGAGCGAAGGAAATAGGCAACGTTTCGGGTCGAAACCCTTCTTCAGACTGGTAGTGACTAACATCGGTAGTGGGGAAACTGCTAGAGTTAGTTATTAAAGATGGGATAGCAGCACATTTGGAAAGTGGTGAAATCATTGGACAAAGTCAGCATGGATTTATGAAAGGTAAATCATGTCTGACGAATCTTATAGAATTTTTCGAGGATGTAACTAGTAGAGTGGATAAGGGAGAACCAGTGGATATGTTATATCTGGACTTTCAGAAGGCTTTCGACAAGGTCCCACATAAGAGATTAGTATACATACTTAAAGCACACGGTATCGGAGGTTCAGTATTGATGTGGATAGAGAACTGGCTGGCAGACAGGAAGCAAAGAGTAGGAGTAAACGGGTCCTTCTCAGAATGGCAGGCAGTGACTAGTGGGGTACCGCAAGGCTCAGTGCTGGGACCCCAGCTATTTACAATATATATTAATGATCTGGACGAGGAAATTGAATGCAACATCTCCAAGTTTGCGGATGACACGAAGCTGGGAGGATGCTAGGAGGCTGCAAGGTGACTTGGATAGGCTGGGTGAGTGGGCAAATGCATGGCAGATGCAGTATAATGTGGATAAATGTGAGGTTATCCACTTTGGTGGCAAAAACAGGAAAGTAGACTATTATCTGAATGGTGGCCGATTAGGAAAAGGGGAGATGCAACGAGACCTGGGTGTCATGGTACACCAGTCATTGAAAGTAGGCGTGCAGGTGCAGCAGGCAGTGAAGAAAGCGAATGGTATGTTAGCATTCATAGCAAAAGGATTTGAGTATAGGAGCAGAGGTTCTACTGCACTTGTACAGGGTCTTGGTGAGACCACACCTGGAGTATTGCGTACAGTTTTGGTCTCCTAATCTGAGGAAAGACATTCTTGCCATAGAGGGAGTACAGAGAAGGTTCACCAGACTGATTCCTGGGATGTCAGGACTTTCATATGAAGAAAGACTGGATAGACTTGGCTTGTACTCGCTAGAATTTAGAAGATTGAGGGGGGGATCATATAGAAACTTACAAAATTCTTAAGGGGTTGGACAGGCTAGATGCAGGAAGAATGTTCCCGATGTTGGGGAAGTCCAGAACCAGGGGTCACAGTTTAAGGATAAGAGGGAAATCTTTTAGGACCGAGATGAGAACAAAAAATTTCACACAGAGAGTGGTGAATCTCTGGAATTCTCTGCCACAGAAGGTAGTTGAGGCCAGTTCATTGGCTATATTTAAGAGGGAGTTAGATGTGGCCCTTGTGGCTAAAGGTATCAGGTGGTATGGAGAGAAGGCAGGTACAGGATACTGAGTTGGATGATCAGCCATGATCATATTGAATGGCGGTGCAGGCTCGAAGGGCCGAATGGCCTACTCCACCTATTTTCTATGTTTCTATTCGGCCCATCAAGTCTACACTGCCATTCAATCATGGCTGATCTATCTCTCCCTCCCAACCCCATTCTCCTCCCTTCTCCCCATAACCCACAACACCCGTACTAATCAAGAATCTATCTATCTCTGCCTTAAAAATATCCACTAATGGCCTCCACAGCCTTCTGTGGCAAAGAATTCCACAGATTCACCACCCTCTGACTAAATAAATTCATCCTCATCTCCTTCCTAAAAGAACATCCTTTAATTCTGAGGTCATAGCCACAAAATTAAAGGACGTTCTTTTCGGAAGGAGATGAGAAGGAATTTCTTTAGTCGGAGGGTGGTGAATCTGTGGGATTCTTTGCCACAGAAGGCTGTGGAGGCCAAGTCAGTGGATATATTTAAGGCAGAGATAGATAGATTCTTGATCGATTCTTACATCATTGACGTCAATTGGGTGTCAGAGGTTATGGGGAGAAGGCAGGAGAATGGGGTTAGAAGGGAGAGATACTGTAGATCAGCCGTGATTGAATGGTGGAGTAGACTTGATGGGCCGAATGGCCTAATTCTAGTCCTATCTCATGAACTTATGATCTGGAGAAAGCCCATGCAGTCACGGGGAGAACGTACAAACTCTGTGCAGACAGCACCTGTAGTCAAGATCGAACCCGGGTCTCTGACGCTGTGAGGCAGCTACTCTACCGCTGCGCCACCGTGCCATCCAAAGACGTACAGGTTTGTAGGTTAATTGGTTTTGGTAAAAGATATCGTAAATTGTCTCTAGTGTGGGATGGTGCTAGTGTACGGAGATGGCTGGTCGGCACGGACTCGGTAGGGTATAGGGCCTGTTTCAACACTGTAAGTCTAACGTCTACCTAAAGAACATCCATTGAACGCACAGCGATAAAAAATATACAGGATTCCTCAATGAGATCACGCTGAATTTATTGAAAACAGCCGGAGATGAGCAGAGACTCCTTCTAAGGAATTTTGAATCCTCCACTGACGTTATATCGTCTGATAGCTTAAAAGGCAGTTACTTCAACCACAGAATGTATTGCTGTATTTCTGCAGTGCACTGATAAGAACATAGGGCCTGTAGCAAATAATCGTTTAACGGCTTGATATTTTTTTCCCAATCGCAGCATCTAGCCTGCCTTTAAATTTACAGAAATAATTGGGTTACAGGGTGGTGCAGCGGTAGAGTTGCTGCCTTGCAGCGCTTACAGAGCCGGACACCCGGGTTCGATCCCGACTACGGGTGCTTGTGTGTTCGGAGTTTGTACGTTCTCCCCATTACCTGCGTGGGTTTTCTCCCAGATCTTCAGTTTCCTCCCACACTCCAAAGTTTGAGGGTTAATTGGCTTTGGTATAATTGTAAATTGTCCCTGGTGCGTGTAGGCTAGTGTTAATGCGCGGGGATAGCCGGTCGGCGCGGACTCGGTGGGCCGAAGGGCCTGTTTCCACGCTGTATCTCTAAACTAAACTACTCCAAAAAACTAAGTTGGGATTCCCTTCTCCCCCTCAACCCAAAAGGGGCGATCCTTAAGAGTGCTGTAGATAGGGTGACCAAGAAGGCTTTCAGCACGTTGGCCTTCATTAGTCAGTATTGAGTATAGAAGTTGGGAGGTCATGTTGTAGTTATATAAGACGTTAGTGAGGGCACCTTTGGAGTGTTGTGTGCTGCTTTTAGCACTATGCTATAGCAAAGATGTTGTCAAACTGGATGGACTGTCTCAAAAGTGAAAATGTTTTTCCTCATCTCAGTCCTAAAACCCCCTTATTCTTAAACTGTGTGGCCCCTGGTTCTGGACTTCCCCCAACATGGGAAACATTTTTCCTACATCTAGCCTGTCCGATCCCTTAAGAATTGTATTTGTTTGTATAAGATCTCCTCTCATCCTTCCAAATTCCAGTGAATATCTTTTTTGCTTTAGTCATAGAGTCATAGTGCAGGGAACCAGGCCCTTCAGCCCAACTAGCCCATGCTGACCAAGATGCCCCATCTAAGTTTGTCTCATTTGCCTACATTTGGTCCATATCCCTCTAATCCTTTGCTATCCATGTACTGCAACCGTTTATTTCAATGTTGTTATAGTACCTCCTCCAGCAGCTCGTTCCATACACCCACCACCTTCAACGTGAAAAAAGTTGGCCAAGCTGGCCATCCGCGAGTCACGGCGCCAGGCGGAAGAGGGCTCTGTCCGAGCCAGCTGCCTGCCTCATTTCCGGGGTTACGTCCGCGCCCCGGGTCGTGTTGGAGAGGGACTGCGCCTTGTCCACGGGCACCCTGGGGGATTTCCGGGATCGTTGGACACCGCGGGAGGGTTGAATGCATCCTGGACAAGGATTGTATTGTAGTTGTTTTGTAGTTTACGTGATGTATCTGTTTTGTCTTGTACTATGGTGGTGGGTTTCATTGTGTTGTAAATACTATTTTAATGTTTGAATAAATATTTTTGATTTTAAACAAATGTGAAAAAGTTGCCTCTCGGTTTCTTTTTAAATATTGTCCCACCCACCCCTAAACCTGTGGTTCCTGATTCCCCTACCTTGGGTAAAAGACTCCGTGCATTCACCCTGTCTGGTACCCTCATAGAAACATAGACAGTAGGTGCAGGAGGAGGCCATTTGGCCCTTCGAGCCAGCACCGCCGTTCATTGTGATCATGGCTGATCATCCACAATCAGTAACCTGTGCCTGCCTTCTCCCCATACCCCTTGACTCCACTAGCCCCTAGAGCTCTATCTAACTCTCTTTTAAATTCACCCAGTGAATTGGCCTTCACTGCCCTCTGTGGCAGGGAATTCCACAAATTCATGACTCTCTGGGTGAAAACGTTTTTTTCTCATCTCAGTATTAAATGGCCTCCCCTTTATTCTAAGACTGTGGCCCCTGGTTCTGGACTCGCCCAACATTGGGAACATTTTTCCTGCATCTAGCTTGTCCAGTCCTTTTATAATTTTATATGTTTCTATAAGATATCCCCTCATCCTTCTAAACTCCAGTGAATACAAGCCTAGTCTTTCCAATCTTTCCTCATATGACAGTCCCACCATCCCGGGGGTTAACCTCGTGAACCTACGCTGCACTGCCTCAATAGATCACCCTCGTCTTCCTGCGCTCTAGGAAATAACGTCCTCACCTGTTCAACCTCTCCCTGTAGCTCAGGCCCTTGAGTCCCGGGTCACATTATTGTATATCTTCATCGCACTCTTTCTAGTTTAACAGCATCCTTCCTAAAGGTGACTAAAACTGAACACAATACACGATATGTGGCCTCGCTAATGACTTGTACAACAACATCTTTCTTTACCAGTGTTATCTGGCTGAGCGTTACCAGAGGCTTCTTCTGACTCATTTGCAACGAGTTTGGGGAACTTTGTCAAATTCTTGCGTCTTTTTGTGATGTTTTATTCCGTGTATTCATTTATTTAAACATCTGCACGTCTTTGCGGGCGTGGGAGGAAACCGGAGCACCCGGAGAAAACCCACGCGGTCACAAGGTATCGATTGTTATCTCCCCGTGTCCTTTCCGCTGACTGGTTAGCACGCAACAAAAGCTTTTCACCGCACCTCGGTACACGTGACAATAAATCAAACTGAACTGAACCGGGGAACGTACAAACTCCGCACAGCCCGACACCCGTAGTGGGGACAGAACCCGGGTCTTTGGCGCTGTGTGGTGGCAAGTGGGGGCAGCACAGTGGCGCAGCGGTAGAGTTGCTGCCTTACATCCCTTGCAGCACCGGAGACCCGGGTTCGATCCCGACTACGGGTGCCTGTCTCTACGGAGTTTGTACGTTCTCCCCGTGACCTGTGTGGGTTTTCTCCGAGATCTTCGCTTTCCTCCCACACTCCAAAGACGTACAGGTTTGTAGGTTGATTGGCTTGGTATAAATGTAAATTGTCCCTACTGTATGTAGGGTAGCGTTAATGTGCGGGGATCGCTGGTCGGTGCGGGCTCGGTGGGCCGAAGGGCCTGTTTCCGCTCTGTATCTCTAACCTAAACCTGCGCCACCCCAACATGTCTCAACTACCTCAATGAAAAGCAAAGTGGTCTCTGAGTAGCCCTGTGCTTCCACAAGTGTGTTTCACGCACCTTAATAGAGAATAAATCATTAATGAGGGGAAAGAAAATGATATCTTCTCCGTCCCAGCTTTGTCGATCATTCACTTCAATCCTCCCTTTCAGTTTCCACTGTTGACGGCCATAACGCATAAAGATCTTGGTAAAGATGGGGAGAAAGAAATAGATTAGTCTGCATGCAGGCGTACATTTCAAACTCCATTTCAGCGCTCAGTAAACAGCCTCACGTTCTGTTCTCACACCACCGGCCTCTCCGAGACGTGTCACCGTTCGATTAGCACCATTGATCATTCACAACAGGAACATCACTCGAACTTGCAGGCTCAGCAAGTAAGTTAACGAGAAAAAAAATAATGTCGCAAAAAGCGCCAGACAGGGTTATTTTTACCATCGCGGAGCCGAGCTGACCCATTATCACCTCAGCGAGGATCAATACGTCCTCTCAAAGGCAATTAGAGTCATAGTCACAGAGTCCTTGCCCAGGCCGACCAACATGTCCCATCTACAATGTTGGAGGGAAGAAACATAGAAAGCAGGTGCAGGAGTAGGCCATTCGGCCCTTCGAGGCAGCACCGCCATTCAATGTGATCATGGTTGATCATCCAAAATCAGTACCCCATTCCTGCCTTCTCCCCATATCCCTTGATTCCTTTAGCCCCAAGAGCTAAATCTAACTCTCTCTTGAAAACATCCAGTGAATTGGCCTCCACCGCCCTCTGTGGCAGAGAATTCCACAGATTCACAACGCTCTGGGTGAAAACGTTTTTCCTCATCTCAGTTCTAAATGGCCTACCCCGTTATTCTTAAACTGTGTGATCCCTGGTTCTGGACTCCCCCAACATGGGGAAAATTTTTCCTGCATCTAGCCTGTTCAATCCCTTAAGAATTTTCTCTAAGATTCCCTCTCATCCTTCTAAATTCCAGTGACTACAAGTCCAGTCGACCCATTCTTTCATCATATGTCAGCCCTGCCATCCCGGGAGCCTTTCAGGCTCCTGTGCCTTCTTCCCGATGGCAGGGTGAAACGAGTGTGCGGCCAGCAGTGGTGTGGGTCTCCGATGATGCTGGCTGCCTTTCTGAGGCAGTGTCATAGAGTGATACAGCGTGGAAGCAGGCCCTTCAGCCCAACTTGCCCGAGCCGACCAACATGTCCAATCGACACTAGTCAAGTCAAGTCAAGTCACTTTTATTTATATAGCACATTTAAAAAACAACTCGTTGACCAAAGTGCTTAACGTTGGTATGAGAATAGTACCAATGTAAACCACTTTATCGGTATCGGAAAATGGCGGCGCACCTGAATGCAGCGGCTTTGCTCTCCCCCCGTGTGGATGTTGTTGTTTCTGTCTGTTTTGTCCGTTTGTCTGTGGACCTGCGACTCGAAATACAACCGGCAGGATCTTTTAAGGATTGGGATGCGGTGTAGCGAACTAGAGATCGTGAGAAGCTCGCACAACGATTCTATCCCGCCAGAAATCACCCGCCCAGCGGAGTCCGAGTGGATCACCATACCGAACGGACGGTGCGGGAGGCGGCGCAGACGGAGGCAGCAGAAGCGCGGTTGTCGAGCCGGCATTCACGCTAGGCTAAAGGAAGCTCCTTACAGACCGGCGCTACCCAGCATTTCTTTGACGAACGCCCGACCGCTCAGCAGCAAGATGGACGAGCTGGAGCTGATCAATGAAGAAAATACAACTGTGCAAACCTGCTCGATTATGGTGGTAACCGAGACCTGGCTTCACGCTGGGATCCCGGGTGAGGCCATTAGTCTGGTAGGTCGCACAGCACACCGGGCCGACAGGAGCAGTGACAGTAAGACCAGAGGAGGGGGGCTATGTATTTACTCTTATGACAAATGGTGCACAAATGTAAACGTTGTCGAGAGACATTGTTCACCAGACATACAGTTCATCACATTGAAATGCCGACCCTTCTATCTGCCGCGGGAGTTCACAGCTGTCGTTATTCTGGCTGTTTATATTCCACCAAGCATTAACGTCAAGCTAGCACTGAACACCCAGCTAGCATCAATCAACAAACTACAGACTGCGCACCCTGATGGGATTTTCATCGCGGCTGGAGACTTCAACCAGGCTAATCTAAAAACTGTCCTCCCTAAATTCCACCAGCAGGTCACGTGTCCGACGAGAGGTCAAAATACACTGGATCACGTATACAGCAACATCAAGGATGGATACAAAGCCTCCTCTCTCCCTCACCTCGGCCAGTCTGACCATCTATCACTCTTTCTCACCCCGGCATACAGACCTCTCATTATGAGAACTAATCCCAGCGTGAGAAACATAAAGACTTGGCCCGAGGGCGCTGCCGCCCAACTTCAGGACTGTTTTGAGCGCACCCAGTGGGATCTTTTTGTAAACCAGGACATACAAGAATACACATCCACAGTCATGTTCTATATACAGAACTGTATCAACAACGTCACTGTCGACAGGGAGGTCAGGTGCTATCCAAACAACAAACCATGGATGACCAGGGATGTCAGGAAGTTGCTGAGGGAACGCAACTCAGCCTTTAGATCTGGCAGTGATGAACTGTACAGCACTGCCAGATCTAAACTAAAGAGAGTCATTAAAGAGGCAAAGACAGCCTATGGAAGAAGGTTAGAGGGGCATTTTAACGAGAGGGACCCTCGGCGTGTCTGGCAGGGCATTCAGCAACTTACCAACTACAAGGGCAAGGGGGGGGGGCGACCATCAGCAGCAGTAACAACTCGCTAGCTGAGGAGCTCAACCACTTTTTCGCCCGTTTTGAGCTGAATGAGGCGGAGCCTGCACCTGCAGCCGCACCCGGCACTGACGACCCGGCACTCACTGTGAGTACGGAGGATGTCAGAAGAGCACTCCGCAGGGTCAACCCCAGGAAGGCTGCTGGCCCAGATGGCATCCCTGGGAGAGTATTGCGGGACTGTGCAGACCAGTTAGCGGAGGTTCTTAGCGACATCTTTAACCTCTCTCTGTCAACGTGCACTGTCCCTAAATGCTTCAAGACTGCTACTATCGTGCCTGTACCCAAACAAACATCCATTACCTGCCTGAATGACTACAGACCTGTTGCTCTCACTTCAACTGTGATGAAGTGTTTTGAACGGCTGGTCCTGGCCCACATTAAGTCCTCACTCCCATCCACCCTGGATCAGCATCAGTTTGCATACAGAGCAAATAGGTCAACGGAAGATGCCATCAACATAGCTCTACATTCCGCACTGACACATCTGGAGCGCCCTGGCTCATATGCGAGGATGTTATTTGTAGACTTTAGTTCTGCATTTAATACCATCATCCCCAGCAGAATGGTGGACAAACTGTCTGATCTGGGTGTCAATGCAAACACATGCAGATGGATTAAGGACTTCTTAACAGACCGCCCACAGCCTGTCAGGATGGGGTCCAATTACTCCCCAGTCCTGACGCTCAGCACAGGAGCGCCACAAGGTTGTGTGCTGAGTCCCATCTTGTATACAATATACACTTATGACTGCACACCGACACACAGTACAAACAGGATCATCAAGTTTGCGGACGACACGACTGTGGTGGGACTGATACACAACAACGACGAGTCTGCCTACAGAGATGAAGTCCAAAAACTGACTGTCTGGTGTACCAAAAACAACCTGGTACTCAACCCATCAAAGACAAAAGAACTGGTCGTTGACTTCAGGAGGAAGAGGAGAGAGGAACCTGCTCCTCTATACATCAAAGGAGACATGGTGGAGAGAGTCACTGGCTTTAAATTCCTGGGAATAAACATCTCCCAGGACCTCAAATGGCAAATGAACACCGTCACTCTCGTGAAGACGTCACAGCAGCGGCTGTATTTCCTGAGGTCTCTGCGGAGAGCAAACGTCTCACAGCCGCTGCTGCTGTCCTTCTACCGATGCGCCGTGGAAAGTATCCTCTCCTATAGCATCCTGGTGTGGTTTGCTAGCTGCACTGTGGCTGAGAGGAGGGTGCTGCAGAGAGTTATAAAAACTGCACAGAGCATCACAAACGCTCAACTGCCCTCCTTGGATGATATATATATAGGGCCCGATGCTTGCGCCGGGACACAAACATCAAGCAGGACACATCCCACCCTGCCAACCACCTTTTCACTCTGCTACCCTCTGGGAGGCGATTCGGGTCTCTGAAGGCTCGCACCGGTAGACTATAAAATAGTTTCTACCCATGTGCGATAAAATAACTTAATTCCAACAGACAACACTGGGGAAGCAAAATGTAATTCCAAGAAATGCAACATTCTTTTAAAATTCTTTTTAAATACTTATTTATTATTTTTACTAATAAGTGTACATATGTGTCAATGGTTGTCGTGCTTGTATTTTTTTAACCGGAGGAGATGCAATGGAATTTCGTTGCACAGTATTGTGCAATGACAATAAACGTATTCATTCATTCATTCATTCAGTATAACAAACAACAGTGGTTCATGGATTAAATACAAACATCACTACGTACATATAGTCCTTGCTCAGAGGACGTCAAGAAAGGCTTGGGAGTAGAGATGAGTTTTAAGTCTCGACTTAAAGGAATCGATGGAGGGGGCAATTCTGATGGGAAGAGGGATGCAGGTCCACAGTCCCACTTGCCTGCATTTGGCCCATATTCCTCCAAACCTGTCCTATCCATGTACATGTCTATTTGTTTCTTAAACGTTGAAATACGTTGCTCTGTCTCAAAGGAGGAGCTGACATTGGGGGGGGGGGGGACTGCCGGGAGGGGGATGGCGGAGAGAGAACAAAGGGGGACCCGGCGTGGGATACTTTGTAACTTTGTTAGCCCCCTTTACGTGGCGACTATTTGCATACCTTGGGAATGCAAGCAAAGAGTTTCACTGTGGGCTGTCACATGAGACAATAACGCATTTATCCATCCATCCATCCATCCATCCATCCATCCATTCATCCATCCATCCATCCATCCATCCATCCATCCATCCATCCTTCCATCCATCCATCCATCCATCCATCCATCCTTCCATCCATCCATCCACCCATCCATCCATCCATCCATCCATTCACTAATCCATCCATCCATCCATCCATCCTTCCATCCATCCATCCATCCATCCTTCCATCCATCCATCCACCCATCCATCCATCCATCCATCCATTCACTAATCCATCCATCCATCCATCCATCCATTCATTAATCCATCCATCCATCCATCCATCCATCCATCCATCCAGCCATCCATCCATTCATTAATCCATCCATCCATCCATTCATTAATCCATCCATCCATCCATCCATCCATCCATCCATTCATTAATCCATCCATCCATCCATCCATTTATAAATCCATCCATCCATCCATCCATTCATTCACTTGGGTGACCAATGTCACAATTGAATCCGCTCACCTCATATTGATCCCCTGGGCAAAGGCGTGCAAAGCCAGCTAAACCTGCAAAGTTGAAGGTAGACCAGGCCAAGAGTTAGAACTTCAAGACTGCATGGAACCAAGTTCAAAATTCATTCATTCATTCATCGTCGTTGAAGACATTAGCGACGCAGTGGTGCCGGTTTCCAACGGGAACGGTGACGGACGCACCACACATCTCTGTCCTCCAGTTCCTGCGGACTTCCGCCGCTGGAAGTACAGGATTTTGGTGTGTGTGTGCTTTATCATCGTTCCTCAAAATGCCGTGTAGGACAGTGATCGCAACTTCTACTGAAGTGTGGATGGCCGTTGGCTCGCTAGGAGCTCATCCGCCCTTTGACAAGTCTTGATTTTGGTCCTGCTGGGGGTCCACAGCCCCCTCCTCACCCGGCAAACCAGGTGGGGGAGATGGTTTAGTCGCCGACTATCCGACCATGGAGCAGGTAGCACGGGATCACATGGTACCCGTGGCGGGGGGAATCACCCCCCGACCTGAATTGAAAACCTTACATTTAAGCTGTTTGGAGTTTGGATCTCGGAATTTCAGCATGGAAGATAAATTGCAGCGAATTGTGGATGCAGCCCAGACCATCACACAGACCAACCTCCCTTCAATTGACCCCCATCTACAGCTCAGTCCATTCCCAGAATAAAATCCCAGCCTGCTCAACCTCTCCCGATAGCTCAGGCCCTCGAGTCTTGGCAACATCCTCGTACATCGTCTAAATACATTTGTATTTCCACGCGAAAGAACTTTCCCAGAACAAATCAATATTACTGAGGAATCATAATCTTCATAGGTTCATAGGTGATAGGAGCAGAATTAGGCCATTCGGCCCATCAAGTCTACTCTACCATTCGATCATGGCTATCTGTCTCTCCCTCCTAATCCCATTCTCCTGCCTTCTCCCCATGACCCCTGACACCCTTCACAATTGTTGCCACTATTACTGAGCAATATAAACCTGCTTTCCTGATGCCAGGTGCAGCCCGGGATGGGCCAGGCAGCATCTGTGGAAGGGAATGAACAGGCTATAGTTCGGGTCGGGACCATCAATACCGAAGAAGGGTCCTGATCCTTAACGTCGTTCATCAGTTCATAACTTCATCTGTCACAGGAGCAGGATTAGGCCATTCGGCCCATCAGGTCCATTCTGCCATTCGATCGTGGCTGATCTATCTTCCCCTCTCAACCCCTTTCTCCTGCCTTCTCCCCATAACCCCTGGCACCCATACTAATCAAGAATCTGTCAATCTCCACATTAAAATGATCCACTGACTTGGGAAAAATGTGAATAATTCTTAGTACAAGATAAAGCCAATAAAGTCCGATTATAGATAGTCAGAGGGTCTCCAATGAGGTAGATCGTAGTTCAGGACCGCTCTCAGGTTGTGGTAGGATGGTTCAGTTGCCTGATAACAGCTGGGAAGAAACTGTCTCTGGAGGTGTGCGTTTTCACACTTCTGTACCTCTTGCCTGATGGGAGAGGGGAGAAGAGGGAGTGGCCGGGGTGCGACTGGTCCTTGATTATGCTGCTGGCCTTGCCGAGGCAGCGTGAGGTGTAGATGGAGTCAATGGAAGGGAGTTTGGTTTGTGTGATGGTCTGGGCTGCGTCCACAATTCTCTGCAACTTCTTGCGGTCCTGGATGGAGCTGTTCCCAAACCGTGCTGTGATGCAGTTGTATAGGGCTCTGGTGAGACCACATCTGGAGTATTGTGTACAGTTTTGGTCTCCTAATTTGAGGAAGGACATCCTTGTGATTGAGGCAGTGCAGCGTAGGTTCACAAGATTGATCCCTGGGATGGCGGGACTGTCGTATGAGGAAAGATTGAAAGGACTAGGCTTGTATTCACTGGAGTTTAGAAGGATGAGGGGGGGATCTTATATAAACATATAAAATTATAAAAGGACTGGACAAGCTAGATGCAGGAAAAATATGCCCAATGTTGGGTGAGTCCAGAACCAGGGGCCACAGTCTTAGAATAAAGGGGAGATCATTTAAGACTGAGGTGAGAAAAAACGTTTTCACCCAGAGAGTTGTGAATTTGTGGAATTCCCTGCCACAGAGGGCAGTGGAGGCCAAATCACTGGATGGATTTAAGAGAGAGTTAGATAGAGCTCTAGGGGCTAGTGGAATCAAGGGATATGGGGAGAAGGCAGGCACGGGTTATTGATAGGGGACGATCAGCCATGATCACAATGAATGCCGGTGCTCGAAGGGCCGAATGGCCTCCTCCTGCGCCTATTTTCTAAGTTTCTATGTTTCTCTGATGCGTCCCGATATGATGCTTTCTCAGGCGCATCTGTAGAAGTCGGTGAGAGGTGTTGGGGACATGCCGAGCTTCCTAAGCCCTCTCAGGAACCAGAGGCGTTGGTGTGCTTTCAACTCGTGCTGCGTTTATGCAGCACTCTGTGTTATGATCAAGTTTCCAGCATCTGCAGCTCCTTGGGGCACCCGAGTTAACTTTGTGTCCATGTTATTGATGGGGATAATTCCCAGTTGGAGATAAACATCCAAAATACAAGCGAAAGGCTTTCTATTTTGGAGCAACGGTGATAGATATTAAACGTCAGAATTTCCATTTGAATTCAATTCACAACGCGCTATTCCGAGTGCACCTAAAATAGTCCTTTACCCGCACAGCTAACAGCATCATTCACACCAATCTTGTCCGGTTATTACTTGCCTTTCATCTTAATGTGAAATTCTCCAAGCAGTTTTCCAATTTCTACCTCCAGTGAACACAGCGCCTGGGAGACAAAGAGGTTACTTTAGACTTTGGAGATGCAGCGCGGAAACAGGCCCTTCAGGGAAAGGGCGGCACGGTGGCGCAGCGGCAGAGTTGCTGCCTCACAGCGCCAGAGTCCCGGGTTAGACCCTGACCACCGGTGCTGTCAGTACGGAGTTTGTACGTTCTCCCCGTGACCTGCGCGGGTTTTCTCATGGATCTTCGGTTTCCTCCCACACTCCAAAGACGTACAGGTTTGTAGGTTAATTGGCTTGGCAGAAGTGTACATTGTCCCCAGTGTGTGTAGGATGGCGTTAGTGTGCGGGGATCGCTGGTCGGTGCGGACTTGGTGGGCCGAAGGGCCTGTCTCTAAACTAAACTAAACATTAAGTGTGTTTCAGTGGTCCACTGGAATAGCTAAGCTGAAGGTCAGCATTACAAAAACAGCCATACAAGATTATTCACATGTCCTCCACCTCAAACAGTGCCAGAATAGATTCTGAATACCATTGCCACAGCTACTGGCAATCTTTCATGCAACAAATCCCTGACAATTATTATCAATTGTTTTCAAGAGAGAGTTAGATTTAGCTCTTCGGGCTAACGGAATCAAGGGATATGGGGAGAAAGCAGGAACGGGGGACTGATTTTGGATGATCAGCCATGATCATATTGACAATAGACAATAGGTGCAGGAGTAGGCCATTCGGCCCTTCGAGCCAGCACCGCCATTCAATGTGATCATGGCTGATCATCCACAATCAGTACCCCGTTCCCACCTTCTCCCCATATCACCTGACTCCGCTATCTTTAAGAGCCCTATCTAGCTCTCTCTTGAAAGTATCCAGAGAACCAGCCTTCACCGCCCTCTGAGGCAGAGAATTCCACAGACTCACAACTCTCTGTGTGATAAAGTGTTTCCTCGTCTCCGTTCTAAATGGCTTACTCCTTATTCTTAAACTGTGGCCCCTGGTTCTGGACTCCCCCAACTTCGGGAACATGTTTCCTGCCTCTAGCGTGTCCAAACCCCTAACAATCTTATATGTTTCAATGAGATCCCCTCTCATCCTTCTAAATTCCAGAGTGTGCAAACCCAGCCGCTCCATTCTCTCAGCATTTGACAGTCCCGCCATCCCGAGAATTAACCGTAAACCTACGCTGCACTCCCTCAATAGCAAGAATGTCCTTCCTCAAATTAGGGGACCAAAACTGCACACAATACTCCAGGTGTGGTCTCACTAGGGCTCTGTACAACTGCAGAAGGACCTCTTTGCTCCTTGAATGACGGTGCTGGCTCGAAGGGCCGAATGGCCTACTCTTGCACCTCTTGTCTATGTTTCAATCCTCAACCCTCCACACTGCGGCATTCAGCAATAGACACGTTTCTTTCTCCCTTCACCTTTCCTATGTACAAAATAGTATTAGGGCGGCATGGTGGCTCAGCGGTAAAGTTGCTGCGTTACAGCGCCCAAGAACCGGGTTCGATTCTGACTATTTTTTCATACATGATGCTTTTATTCAGAACTAACAAAAATAGAAAGTAGTAACACGATCAAAGAATGCCTATATTGTCATTTTACAAACAAAGTTATCAAATTAAAATATTAACATTTTTATCAACAATACAATCGACCTCCCGCGGTGACCAGCGTTCGCCGTCCAGGGACACGCGGGCACGGACGTAACCCCGGAAAAGGGGCAGGAAGCCGACCGCTGTGCGGCCGTCGACTGCCCGCTGCCTGGACCCGCGAATGGCCATCTTGGCCGGGCCCAGGAGCAGACCGACAGGGAGACCCCCCTCCTCCATCCCGACCTTCCCCCCTCTGTACCGGGTGCCCAAATATCAATAGCGTCGGACTAAAGTGGAGCCAAAACTTGAGGAGCAGCCCCTTCAGATATTCGAACAGGGGCTGCAACCTCTCACACTCCATGTAGACGTGGAACACGGTCTCTTCCTCGCCGCAGAAGTGACAGGCGGTGGACGAGTCCGTGAACCGGCTCAAGTACCTGTTGCAGGCCACGGCTTTGTGCAACACTCTCCACCCCAGGTCCCCGATGTAAAGGGGGAGGACTCCCTTGTAGAGAGACCTCCACTGGGGACCGCTCCCCTTGATTCCGACTATGTGTGCTGTCTGTACTGGGCTTGTACACATGGGCAAGTTGGGCCGAAGGGCCTGTTTCTGTGCTGTACGGCACTAAGACTGCTGGTGGACTCATTAAAGTAAAGAACATACCTCTGTGGTTTCTTTATAAGTCTTGATTATTTCCACCAGGCTTTCTCTGGTACTTTTCGTGGAAGGCGACATTTCAAAGGCCTGTTTCATCTTGGAGGCTCCGTCCCGTAGCCTTTTCATCATGCAAAATGTCTCGTACAACTCATCCACCTGCCAAGGGAACAGGAGTGAAAAATCCTTCAATCAAATTCAACGCTCGCATTTGTATCAACACGACTGGAATATGAAAAACAGGGATGTAATGCTGAGCCTCTAGGAGGCGCTGGTCAGGCCACATTTGGAGTACTTCGAGCAAATTTGATCCCCGTATCTGAGGAAGGATGTGCCGGCTCTGGAGAGGGTCCAGAGGAGGTTTACAAGAATGATCCCAGGAATGAGTGGGTTAACATATGATGAGTGTTTGACAGCACTGGGCCTGTACTCGCTGGAGTTTAGAAGATTGAGGGGGGACCTCATTGAAACTTACAGAATAGTGAAAGGCTTAGATAGTGTGGATGTGGAGAGGATGTTTCCACTGGTGGGAGAATCTAGGATCAGAGGTCACAGCTTCAGAATTAAAGGGCGCTCTTTCAGAAAGGAGTGCAGTTAATCTGTGGAACTCATTGCCACAGAGGGCTGTGGAGGCCAAGTCAGTGGATATTTTTAAAGGAGAGATAGACTAATTCTGGATTAGAACAGATGTCAAGGGTTATGGGGAGAAAGGCAGGAAAACCCACCAGGAAAATGAGATTAGGAGGCAGAGATCAGCCATGATTGAATGTCGGAGTAGACTCGTTGGGCTGAATGGCCTAATTCTACTCCTCTAACTTGTGAACGTGTTGAGTTTTGGTCACCCTGCCACAAGAAGGCTGTTTGTTTATGTAAACCAGCATCTGCAGTTCCCTGTTTCTCGCTTTTATGTTGCCTATCTTTATATGGATCTTTAGCCGCAACTTGCAAGGGCGGCAGAGTCGCTGCCTCACAGCGCCAGAGACCCGGGTTCCATCCTGACCACGGGTGCTGCCAGTACGTTCTCCCCGCGACCTGCGTGGGTTTTCTCCGAGATCTTTGGTTTCCTCCCACACTCCAAAGACGTGCAGGTTTGTAGGTTAATTGGCTTCAGTAAAATTGTAAACCTGTCCCTATGTGCGTGGAGCACAGTGTTAGCGTACCAGCTTATGGCACGCCGGCATGACTGTGTTGGCTTTTGGTCACCCTGCCACGGGAAAGGGTGCAGAGAAGACGTTGCCAGCACTCAAGGGCCTGAGCTCTAGGGAGGAGGATGAGGGGTGATCTTATAGAGGTGTACAAAATCATGAGAGGAATAGATCGTATCGACACACAGGGTCTCTTGCAAACAGAGGTTATGGGGAGAAGGCAGGAGTTTAGAGTGGAAGAGGGTTAAGAGGGGAAGATAGATCAGCCATGATTGAATGGCGGGGTAGACTTGATGGGCCGAATGGCCTAATTCTACTCCTATCACTTATGACCTTATGACTGGGTTTCCGCGCAGTATCTCTAAGGTCTAAAAGATTGCATTTCTATACCACTCGGTTAATTCTCAGTGGTTAAAGTCTCTCAAAGAATGGGTCGACTGGGCTTGTATTCACTGGAATTCACAAGGATGAGATGGGATCTTATAGAAACGTATAAAATTCTTAAGCGATTGGACAGGCTAGCTGCAGGAAATATGTTCCCGATGTTGGGGGAGTCCAGAACCAAGGATCACAGTTTCAGAATAAGGGGTAAACAATTTAGGATTGAGATGTAGACGGCACGGTGGCGCAGTGGTAGAGTTGCTGCCTTACAACGAAGGTTCAGCGCCGGAGATAAGGGTTCAATCCCGTCTACAGGTGCTGTCTGTACAGAGTTTGTACGTTCTCCCCATGACTTGCGTGGGTTTTCTCCGAGATCTTCGGTTTCCTCCCGCACTCCAAAGACGTGCAGGTTTGTAGGTGAATTGGCTTGGTGTAAATGTAAAAATTATCCCCAGTGTGTGTAGGATAGTGTTAATATGCGGGGATCGCTGGTCGGCACGCACCCGGTGGGCCGAAGGGCCTGTTTCCGCGCTGTATCACTTACGTAACTAAATGAGCAAAAACCTTTCGACCCAGAGAGTTGTGAATCTGTGGAATTCTCTGCCACAGAAGGCAGTGGAGGTCAATTCACTGGATACATTCAAGAGAGCGTCAGATTTAGCTCTTAGGGCTAATGGAATCAAGGGATATGGGGAGAAAGCAGGAACGGGATACTGATTTTGGATGATCAGCCATGATCATATTGAATAGAATAAAGGGGAGGTCATTTAAGACTGAGGTGAGAAAAAACTTTTTCACCCAGAGAGTTGTGAATATATGGAATTCCCTGCCACAGAGGGCAGTGGAGGCCAAGTCACTGGATGGATTTAAGAGAGAGTTAGATAGAGCTCTAGGGGCTAGTGGAGTCAAGGGATATGGGGAGAAGGCAGGCACGGGTTATTGATAGGGGACGATCAGCCAATGAATGGCGGTGCTGGCTCGAAGGGCCGAATGGCCTTCTCCAAGCACCTACTTTCTATGTTTATATGTTTCTATGAATGGCGGTGCTGGCTCGAAGGGTCGAATGGCTTACTCCTGCACCTATTTACTATGTAACCCGCATTTAGTCTTCCCGGCTCAACAAATCTTCATGGTAGAAAAGAACTCACACGAGTTTAACCCATGAAATGGTAAACATGGCAGAAGTGGAAGTTAAATGAATCATTTTGGGTTTTTCAAATGACCACAGATGATGGGGTAAAGCTGTCACTAGACCACTAAACGTGGATCCAGCACAGGAAATGAAATAATGTGGAACTTAATTAGATCCTCTCATCAAGCAGCTGAAATGTTACGAAATAAGTGTCTTTTTTAAAAATAACTTTTTTCAGGCCAATTTTAAAACATGATCTAAGCTGGCAATCCTGGGCTAAACTATTGAAGAATTATACAGTGTGAGCAGGCACAAAGCCTGTCAGTGTAGTAGATAGTGATGAAGGTACATGGAACAGAAACTAATACAGCACAAGCACTGGCCCTTCGGCCCACATTGTTCAGTTTGCTGCAGTGAAACGGCGCGGAAACAGGCCCTCCGGCTCACCGAGTCCGCGCCGACCAGCGATCCCCGCACATTATCACTATCCTACACACACCAGGGACAATTTACATTTACACCAAGCCAATTCACCTACAAAACCTGTACGTCTTTGGAGTGTGGGAGGAAACCGAAGATCTCGGGGAAAACCGGCGCAGGTCACGGGGGGAACGTACAGACTCCGTAAGGACGGCACCCGAAGTCGGGATGGAACCCGGGTCTCTGGGGAAGTAGGGACAATTAACAATTTTTCAAATGTCATAGTGCCTCTACTTTAGACGTTACATGGTGCATGGTACATTTACATGGTGTGATACATGGATAGGACAGGTTTAGAGAGATATGGGGAACTTACAGGCAGGTGGGACCAGTGTTGCTGGGACATGTTGGCCTGTGTGGGCAAGTTGGGCCGAAGGGCCTGTTTCCACGCTGTATCACTCTATGACTCTATGACTTTAGGGATATTGGTAATTCGGCCCCACCGTGTCTGCACCGACCAGCAATCCCCGTACACGAGCGCTATCCAACACTCTTGGGAAAATATACAAACTTTACCAAAGCCAAATAACCTACAAACCTGCACGTCTTTGGAGCGTGGGAGGAAACCGGAGCACCTGGAGAAAACCCACGCAGTCACGGGGAGAAGGTACAAACCCCGTACAGACAGCACCCGCGGTCAGGATGGGACCCGGGTATCTGGCGCCGTGAGGCAGCAACTCTACCGCTGCGCCACCGTGCCGCCCATGTCCGTGACAACATGATGCCAAGATAGGCTAATCTCATCTGCCTGGACATGACCCATCACCCTCCATTCCCTACATATCCATGGATCTATCTAAAAGTGTGGTAAACACCACTATTGTATCCACCTCCCCACCACGCCAGGCAGCACGTTCTAGACAACCTCTGGCCTCTGGAAAGAAAGCTTGCTCTGCACATCTCCTTTGAACTTTCCCCCCCATCCCCTCACCCTAAAGCTAAGGCCTTCAGCTCCGACCACAACTACACACAAACCTCCAAACACGGCCTAACCACAGTCACTCTCACAGCTCCGGGGACCCGAGTTCGATCCTGACCACGGGTGCTGTCTGTACGGAGTTTGTACCTTCTCCCCGTGACCGCGCCTATTACAAATTAACCTACGTCTTTGGGGTGTGGGAGGAAACCGGAGCACCCGGAGGAGACCCGAACAGGTCACGGGGAGAACGTGCAAACTCCGTACAGACAGCACCCGTGGTCAGGATGGAACCCGGGTCTCCGGCGCCGTGAGGCAGCAACTCTCAGTATAAAAGCAGAATAAATACATTGATACATTAAAAAAAACTGCGATCCTTCACATTCATTCTGCATTTATACTGAGAATGGAGGTTCTTATTCTTAATGGCAAAGTTGGCTCATCTCATGTAAGCCCAATCTCATGTAAGCCCATCTCATGTGACTGTCATATGAGGAAAGATTGAAAAGACTAGGCTTGTATTCTCTGGAGTTTAGAAGGATGAGGGGGAATCTTATAGAAACATATAAAATTACAAAAGGACTGGACAAGCTAGATGCAGGAAAAATGTTCCCAATGTTGGGCGAGTCCAGAACCAGGGGCCACAGTCTTAGAATAAAGGGAAGGCCATTTAAGACTAAGGTGAGAAGAAACTTTTTCACCCAGAGGGTTGTGAATTTGTGGAATTCCCTGCCACAGAGGGCAGTGGAGGTCAAATCACTGGATGGATTTAAGAGAGAGTTAGATAGAGCTCCAGGGGCTAGTGGAGTCAAGGGATATGGGGAGAAGGCAGGCATGGGTTATTGATCGGGGATGATCAGCCATGATCGCAATGAATGGCGGTGCTGGCTCGAAGAGCCGAATGGCCTCCTCCTGCACCTATTTTCTATGTTTCTATGTCATGACAAAGAAGGCAGACACAAAATGCTGGAGTAACTCAGCGGGACAGGCAGCATCTCTGGAGAGAAATGGGTGTCGTTTGGGTCGAGACCCTTCTTCAGACTGAGTGTCGGGGGAAAGAGGTATGGAAGGGTAAGGTGTGAAAACGAGACAGCAAAGGGGACGATGTTCAAGGAAAATGTAGAGTAGATCATTGTTAGCGAGGGGAAGTTGACAACGAAGAATACAAAAATAAAATGTAATCAGGAGGACAGTCAGACTGGTCGGAGAACTAGGATGGAAGTGGGTTGGAGAGGGAGGGAAAGCAAGGGTTACTTGAAGTTGGAGAAGTCAATGTTCATACCGCTGGGGTGTAAGCTGCCCAAGTGAAATATGAGGTGCTGTTCCTCCAATTTGTGCTGGGCCTCACTCTGACAGTGGAGGAGGCCCAGGACAGAAAGGTCAGTGTGGGAATGGGAGGGGGAGTTAAAGTGTTTAGCAACCGGGAGATCAGGTAGGTTTAGGCGGAGGTGTTCAGCCAAACGACCGCCGAGTCTCGCTGATATACGGGAGTCCACGCCTGGAACAGCGGATACAGTAGATGAGGTTGGAGGAGGTGCAAGTGAACCTCTGTCTGCCTCACCTGAAAAGACTGTCGGGGTCCTTGGATGGAGTCGATGGGGGAGGTAAAGGGACGGGTGTTGCATCTCCTGCGGTTGCAGGGTGAGAATGCCTGGGGTGGGGGGTGGTTTGGGTGGGAAGGGATGAGTTGACCAGGGAGTTGCGGAGGGAACAGTCTCTGCAGAAGGCGGAAAGGGGTGGGGATGGGAAGATGTGGCTAGTGGTGGGAATCCGTTGGATGTGCCTCACTAAAAGGGATTGTCGGGGTCCTTGTACCGACATGTAACGACAAAGTTGTTTGTAGCTTGGCTGTGAAATTGGATAATTGCAAGTACTCGACAAGGGGGAGGAGGCACGGTGGCCCAGCGGTAGAGTTGCTGCCTTACAGCACTTGCTGCGCCAGAGATCTGGGTTCGATCCCGCCCAACGGGTGCTGTCTGTACAGAGTTTGCACGTTCTCCCCGTGACCTGCGTGGGTTTGCTCCGGGATCTTCGGTTTCCTCCCCCACGCTCCAAAGACGTACAGGTTTGTTGGTTAATTGGCTTGGGTTTGCAGACAATAGACAATAAACAATAGGTGCAGGAGTAGGCCATTCGGCCCTTCGAGTCAGCACTTATACTCGATATAAGTGTAAATTGTCCCTAGTGTGTGTAGGCTTGTATTAAAGTGCGGGGGTCGCAGGGCGGCGCGGACTCGGAGGGCCGAAGGGCCTGTTTCCGCGCTGTATCTCTAAACTAAACTAAACTAAACCGTAGATACAAAATGCTGGAGTAACTCAGCGGGACAGGCAGCATCTCTGGAGGGAAGGAACGGGTGACGTTTCGGGTCAAGACCCTTCTTCAGACTGATGTCAGGGGAGTGGGCGGGACAGAGATAGAATGTAAGTCGGAGACAGTAAGACTGGTGGGAGAACTGATAAGACGAAGGGGATGGAGAGAGAGAGAGAGGGGTGTGAATATTGAAAGCTTACACCCCAGCAGAATGAACATTGACTTCTCTAACTTCAAATAGCCCTTGCTTTCCCTCTCTCTCCATCCCCTCCCTCCCCCCCCTTCCCAGTTCTCCCACCAGTCTTGCTGTCTCCGACTTACATTCTATCCATGTCCCGCCCACTCCCCTGACATCAGTCTGAAGAAGGGTCTCGAAGATTACGGAGAGTCGGTTTGTCAAGGAGGACCCTCTCGAACTCTCGCTCTCGCACAGTAGAGAGCATGCTGACCGGTTGCATCGTGGCTTGGTTCGGCAACCTGAGCGTCCAGGAGCAGAAAAGGCTGCAAAAAGTAATAACCACTGCCCAGTCCATCATCGGCTCTGACCTCCCTACCATCGAGGGGATCTATCGCAGTCGCTGCCTCAAAAAGGCTGGCAGTATCATCAAGGACCCACACCATCCTGACCACACACTCATCTCGGGTAGAAGGTACAGGTGCCTGAAATCTGCAACATCCAGGTTCAGGAACGGCTACTTCCCCACAGCCATCAGACTATTAAACACAACTTCAAACAAACTATGAACTATAACAGCCTATTGCACTTTATCTGTGTATATATATATTCTATGGTATATTCTGTTGTGCTGATGCAAGGCAAGAATTTCATTGTCCTATCTGGGACACATGACAATAAACTCTCTTGACTCTTGACTCTTGACCCGAAACGTCACCCATTCCTTCTCTCCAGAGATGCTGCCAGTCCCGCTGAGTTACTCCAGCATTTTGTGTCTACCTTCGATTTCAAGCAGCATCTGCAGCTCTTTCCTAAACTAAGCTGTTGCCAGTCATTGGCAATTTCTACCACGTCTTACACCATTTCCTCTCAGCCACGGCCTGCTTCCTGTCACTAACTGTGCTGGTGACATTTGTTCCTTTGGTCAGGCATGTTCACTATAGATACGGCCGATGTGAATCTTACACAACGCAAGTTGTTGCCACATCCTACAAGCATCGCTATTCCCAATTCTCAAAGTCAAGGGAGGGTCAAGCAGATTGTGGCAATCCAAGCCGAGAATTTCAAGGAGTGCAGGCAATGAAATTTTATTTTTTTAATTCGCTTTTTAGTTTGGGTTTGGTTCAGTTTATTGTCACGTGTACCGAGGTACAGCGAAAGGCTTTTGTTGGGTGCTAACCAGTTAGCGGAAAGACAATACATGATTACCATCGAGCCATTTTTACAGTGTATAGATACATGATAAGGGAATAACTTTTAGTGCAAGGTAAAGTCCGATCAAGGATAGTCCGAGGGTCACCAATGAGGTAGATAGTCGTTTAGGACCGCTCTCTGGTTGGGCTAGGATGTTTCAGTTGCCTGACAGCAGCTGGGAAGAAACTGTCCCTGAATCTGTGGTTTTAGAGATACAGCCGGAATCAGGCCCTTCGGCCCATCGAATCCGCGCCGACCAGCAATTACCCTTTTGCACTAGTTCTATCCTACACACTAGGGACAATTTACTGAAGCCAATGGTCCTACAGACTCGCTCGCCTTTGGAATTAAACTTTAGACTTTACAATAGACAATAGACAATAGGTGCAGGAGTAGGCCATTCGGCCCTTTCATAGATACATAGATACATAGCAAATAGGTGCAGGAGTAGGCCATTCGGCCCTTCGAGCCTGCACCGCCATTCAATATGATCATGGCTGATCATCCAACTCAGTATCCCGTACCTGCCTTCTCTCCATACCCCCTGATCCCCTTAGCCTTTCGATCCAGCATTCATGGCTGATCATCCACAATCAGTACCCCGTTCCCGCCTTCTCCCCATATCTCCTGGCTCCGCTATCTTTAAGAACTTTAAAGATACAGAGTGGAAACAGGCCCTTCGGCCCACCGCGTCTGCTCCGACCTGCGATCAGCCCGTACACTAGTTCTATCCCACCCACACAAGGGACAACTTACAGATGCTACAAATAACCTACAAACCTGCGCGTGTTTGGAATTTGACTTTAAGCTTTAGAGATACAGATTTTTAGTTGAGACGGTGCCAATATCTATATTTACCTTGCTGATGTGGAACTCCAGCCTCCTCTTGTATCTTTCTATAGCTTTGATTTGCTGCAGAGAGAGAAGCAAATGTCTCATTAGACATCGCAACCTAACAAAAGGGGCAGAAGAGTAAATCACACTGATTGATCGAAAGGCGCAGCTAGAAACAGGCCCTTCTGTCCAGCAAGTCCATGCCGACCACTAGATCACCCATTTACACGAGATCGATCTGATCACACCTTTGCATCCACTCCCTACACACTAGGGGCAACTTACACCTCTTGCTCGAGTCTCTTGCCCAGAGTGGGTGAATCTGGGACGTAGGTTTAAGGTGAAGGGGAAAAGATTTAATAGGAATCTGAGGGGTAACTTTTTCCACACAAAGGGTGGTGGATGTGTGGAACAAGCTGCCGGTGGAGTTCGTTGAGGCAGGGACTATCGCAACGTTTTTTGTACTATTGAAACAGGTCCTTCAGCCCTACTTGCCCACGCCAACCAACATGCCCCATCTACACTAGTCCCACCTGCCTGCGTTTGGCCCGTATCCCTCTAAACCTGTCAAAATGTTTCTTAAACGTTGGGATAGTCCCAGCCTCAACTACCTCCTCTGGCAGCTCATTTCATACACCCACCACCCCACCACCCTTTGAGTGAAAAAGTTACCTCAGGTTCCCATTAAATCTTCCCCCCTCCCCACCTTAAATCCATGTCCTCTGGTTCTCAACTGGTGGCCTTGCTGAGGCAGCGTGAGGTGTAGATGGAGTCAATGGAAGGGAGGTTGGTTTGTGCGATGGTCTGGGCTGCGTCCGCAATTCTCTGCAATTTCTTGCGGGTCTTGGATGGAGCAGTTCCCAAACCAAGCTGTGATGCATCCTGATAAAATGCTTTCTACGGCGCAGCTGTAGGAGTTGGTGAGAGTTGTTGGCGACGAGCCGAACTTCCTATGCCTTCTCGGGAAATAGAGGCGTCGGTGTGCTTACTTGGCCATGGCTTCAATATGGGCAGTCCAGGAGAAGTCTTGGATGGGGCTGATCTCAAAACCATGCTGGTGAACGTACAGTTATTCAGCAGTTACTGTCGGTCAGAAGGAATGCTCAGTGCTACACTTCCGCAGTGCTATCTCCTGTGGCCAGATCCTACAACTTGACTCGCTTCCTGCCCAGGCAACCAGGAGTCATCAGGAGACAATCAGGAGGTCACACCCTTACAATTAAAGGACGTACCTTTGGGAAGGAGGCGAGGAGGAATTCCTTTAGTCAGAGGTTGGTGAATCTGTGGAATTCATTGCCACAGACGGCAGTGGAGGTCAAGTCGGTGGATATTTTTAAGGCAGAGATAGGTAAGATTCCTGATTAGTACGGGTGTCAGGGGTTATGGGGATAAGGTAGGAAAATGGGGTTAGGAGGGAGAGATAGATCAGCCATGATTGAATGGCGGTGTAGACTTGATGGGCCGAATGGCCTAATTCTGCTCCTATCACTTATGACCTTAGGAGTTATAGACTTCTCCGTTCAAGAGTGTGTGGTTGGCCTTGTTGGTATAAGTGTATAGGAATATTACACTGAGATAGTATACATGTTAATTTACTTTAATGGCAGAGTGGACTTGATGGGCTGAATGTTCTTATTCTGCTCCTATCCAATGAATATGAGCTCAGCGGGACAGGCAGCACCTCTGGAGAGAATACTCTGGTCGAGCAGCGGTAGAGTTGCTGCCCAACAGCGCTTGCTGTGCCGGAGACCCGGGTTCGATCACTACTACGGGTGCTGTCTGTACGGAGTTTGTACGTTCTCCCTGTGACCTGCGTGGGTTTTCTCTGAGATCTTCGGTTTCCTCCCACACTCCAAAGACGTACAGGTTAGTAGGTAAATTGGCTTGTATCAATGTAAATGTGTGTAGGATGGTGATAATTTCTTTAGTTTAGTTTAGTTTAGAGATACAGCGCGGAAACAGGCCATTCGGCCCACCGAGTCCGCGCTGACCAGCGATCCCCGCACATTAACATTATCCTACACACACTAAGGACAATTTTACACATACACCAAGCCAATTAATCTACAAACCTGTACGTATTTGGAGTGTGGGAGGATACTGAAGATCTCGGAGTAAACCCACGCAGGTCACGGGGAGAACGTACAAACTCCGTACAGACAGCACCCGTAGTCGGGATCGAACCCAAGTCTCTGGTGCAGCAAGCGCTGTAAGGCAGCGACTCTACCGCTGCGCCATTGTGCCGCCCTAATGTTAATGTGCGGGGATCGCTGGTCGGTGCGGGCCCAGTGTGCCGAAGGGGCCTGTTTCCGCGCTGTATCTCTAAACTAAACGAAACTAAAGAAGGAGTGGGTGACGTTTCGGGTCGAGACCCTTCTTCAGACTGACGTTTCGGGGTAACAGGGGAGCACACCTCCGATACACCAGAATATTCTGGGTCACGATGCCATGAAGCAAGATGCAATGTCACACTGCACAACGCCATCGAAACAAAGTCTCATCCCACAGATGAAAGAGTCACACTGTGATCACCCACCTTATCGAGTTCATACATAATACCCTGTGAAGAAAAGACATGAGTATTACTTGAAAATCAATAACAAACTGCAGAAGCTAGAAATAAAAACAGAAAATGCTCAAATTTCTTCTTCTTCTTCTTGCGTGCACAGCCTAAAGTTGTAGGACAACTTGGTCTATTTGATCTTATTTGATTGTGCTCGCCGGGTTGGTTGCATTCGTCGAAACAGGGCGGACCACATGAAGGTTGCAATCTCCCACCCCCTCAAATTACTTCAAATTACTCAAATACAAAAAGGGTTCCGAGAAGATTTACGAGGATGTTGCCAGGACTTGAGGGTCTGAGCTATAGGGAGAGGTTGATGCACACAGTCTCTTGCCCAGACAATGAGAATCGAGGACCAGAGGGCATAGGTTTAAGGTGAAGGGGAAGAGATTTAATAGGAATCTGAGGGATAACTTTTTTACACAAGGCGTGGTGGGTGTATGGAACGAGCTGCCAGAGGAGGTAGTTGAGGCTGGGACTATCCCAACGTTTAAGAAACAGTTAGACAGGTACATGGATAGGACAGGTTTGGAGGGATATGGGCCAACAGCAGGCAGGAAATGTAGTTCCTGGATTGTGCTGATCTCAGGCAGTCAGTTTGGGCAAGGTGGGCCGAAGGGCCTGTTTCCACACTGTATGAGACACAATAATGTCATCCATTTTGTTAAGGCGAGTGAGTGTGGGTTGCGTGGAGAGAAATCGCACAAAGGGTGGTGGGCGTACCGAACGAGCTGCCAGAGGGGGTGGTTGAGTCGGGGACTATCCCAACGTTTCAGAAACAGTTAGCCAGGTAGGTGGATAGGACCGGTTTGGAGAGTTATGGGCCAAACGCGGGGCAGGTGGGGCATGTTGGGTGTGGACAAGTTGGGCCGAAGGGTGATTACGCGCGAGGGTGATTTTCATTTTTACCGATACCAATTAACCTACAATACATGCACGTGTGGGAGGAAACCGATGATCTGGGACTGTCATATGCTGAGAGAATGGAGCGGATGGGCTTGTATAGCTCAGGCTCTCAAGTCCTGGCAATATTCCCACAAATCCTCTCTGCACTCTCTCCATCTTATCTGCGTCCTTTCTATAGCAGGGTGGCACAACACTCCAAATGCAGCCTCGCCAACTTCTTGTGTAACTGTAACATAACAGAAGTCTGAAGAAGGGTCTCGACTTCGGGTTTGTATACTCTGGAGTTTAGAAGGATGAGAGGTTATCTTAATGAAACATATAAGATTATTAAGGGTTTGGACACGCTAAAGGCAGGAAACATGTTCCCGATGTTGGGGGATTCCAGAACCAGGGGCCACAGTTTAAGAATAAGGGGTAAGCCATTTAGAACGGAGACGAGGAAACATTTTTTCTCACAGAGAGTGGTGAGTCTGTGGAATTATCTGCCTCGGAGGGCGGTGGAGGCTGGTTCTCTGGACGCTTTCAAGAGAGAGCTAGATAGAGCTCTTAATGGTAGCAGTCAGGGGATATGGGGAAAAGGCAGGAACGGGGTACTGATTGGGGATGATCAGCCATAATCACATTGAATGATGGTGCTGGCTCCAAGGGCCAAATGTCCTACTCCTGCGCCTATTGTCTATTGTCTATTGTCTTGCAGACGGCACCCGAGGTCAGGATCGAACCCGGGTCTCTGGCGCTGTAATGGCAGCAACTCTAACGCTGCGCCACCGTGCCGCCGATGTGTTCGAAGCAGATACTTTAGTAGCATTTAAGAGACTTTTGGATAGCTGCATGGAAATGAAGGGAATGAAGGGATCATGGGTTATGTTTAGGCAGCTAAGTGTCAGTCTTGGCATCATGTTCGGCACAGAGGTTGTGGGACGATTCTTGTGTCCTATCCTTGTGCTGTACTGTTCTACATTCAATGTGCTACATTCCAGGAAGACACAAACAAAATTGCTGGAGTAACTCAGCGGGTCAGGCAGCATCTCTGGAGAGAAGGAATGGGTGACGTTTCGGGTCGAGACCGTCAGACTGAGAGTCAGGGGAGAGGAGAAGGGAGAGGTATAGATAGCGATATAGGGAGATGTAGAACATCCTCGCAGGTCACGGGAGAATGTACAGTCAGCGCCCGTGGTCGGGATCGAACCCGGGAATAAGGAGTAAGCCATTAAGAACGGAGACGAGGAAACACTTTTTCTCACAGGTGGTGAGTCTGTGAATTCTCTGCCTCAGAGGGCGGTGGAGGCCCGGTTCTCTGGATGCTTTCAAGAGAGAGCTAGATAGGGCTCTTAAAGTTAGCGGAGTCAGGGGATATGGGGAGAAGGCAGGACGGGGTACTGATTGGGGATGATCAACCATGATCACATTGAATGGTGGTGCTGGCTCGAAGTTGCCGAATGGCCTACTCCTGCACCTATTGTCTATTGTCTATTGTCTATTGTCTCCAGCGCCGTAAGGCAGCAAATCTACCGCTGCGTCACCGTGCCCGCCAGCGTTTTACCTGGACCTCACTCACCAATCTGGAGGTGCCTCTCAGGTCGTGCAGCTGAATGGTCAGCTTGTCCAACTCTGCCTGGTTCACTTCCAGGTACTCCCTGTGTAAACGACAAAGCACAAGCTGTTTGCAACGGCAAATAGAACCTACTTTCAATGGACGCGACCCACCTTTAGACTGCTCGGATCATTCGAGGGCCTGTCCCACTTGGCGATTTTTTTCGGCGACTGCCGGCGTCATATCAGGGTCGCCAAAAGGTTTTGAACATTTCAAAATCCAACGGCGACTAAAAAAATGTTGCGACACTTGAGAAAACACCGCGCGTCAATACGTCATCACGCCGTGTAGCCGCCGTGTCATACGTCATCACGCCGCATCACGCCGCGTATTTTTCGGTGACCTGATACGTCAGTCAATGACGCTGTCAGTCGCCGAAAAAATCGGCAATCAACATGGGGAACATTTTTCCTGCATCTAGCCTGTCCAATCCCTTAAGAATTTTATATGTTTGTCTAAAATACCCTCTCATCCTTCTATTTTCCAGTGAGTACAAGCCCAGTTGACCCATTCTTTCATCGTATGTCAGTCCCACCATCCTGGGAATTAACCTGGTGAATCTACGCTGCAGTCCCTCAATAGCAAGAATTGTAATCATGTATGGTCTTTCCGCTGACTGGTTGGCGCACAACAAAAGCTTTCCACTGCACCTCGGGACAGGTGACAATAAACTAAAGATAGACACAAAATGCTGGAGTAATTCAGCGGGACAGGCAGCATCTCTGGAGAGAAGGAATGGGTGACGTTTCGGGTCGAGACCCTTCTTCAGACTGAACTAATGATGCTGCCTGTCCCGCTGAGTTACTCCAGCATTTTGTGTCTACCTTCGAATTAAGCCAGCATCTTCCTACACATCCTGACAATAAACTAAACTGGGATTGAATTGCCGGTCATTAATCTTTAGTGTGGGGAAGGAGATAATATTCATAATTTCTTACATTAATCCCCTCTTCAGCACCTCATACATTTCATCCATCCTCTTTGGATGTACGTCCTTTGGCATGCTGTTGTTCTTGTGGGCCGAAATGTTCATTTTCTTCAATTTTCCCTGCGGTTTTTTGAGGATTCCGTTATTTCCAACGAAGGAGTGACTCCTGATGGGAAAGAAATTGGAATGAAATGGGCCATAGTCTCACAGCGTGGAAACAGGCCATTTGGCCCAACTTGCCCACACCGACCAACATGTCCCAGCTACAATTGTCACACACACACTCATGCACACACGCATGCTAGCACGCAAACACAGACACACACATACGCGCACACACACACACGCGCACACACACACGCGCACACGTGCACACGCACACACACCCACACGCACACACACATAGGCGCACACACACATAGGCGCACACACACACGCACACACACACGCACGCACACACACACACCCACACACACGCACGCACACACACACACCCATACACACACACACGCCCACACGCACACACACACACCCACATGCACACACACATACGCGCACACACACACGCACACACACACACCCATACACACACACGGCCACACACACACACACATATACACACGCCCACACGCACACACACCCACCCACACGCACACACACACACCCACCCATACGCACACACGCGCACACACCTCATTGAAATGTACAGAACAGTGAAAGGCTTGGATAGAGTGGATGTGGAGAGGATGTTTCCACTGGTGGGAGAGTCTAGGAACGGAGGGCACAGCCTCAGAATTAAAGGACATTCTTTTAGGAAGGAGATGAAGAGACATTTCTTTAGTCAGAGGGTGATGAATCTGTGGAATTCTTTGTCACAGAAGGCTGTGGAGGCCAAGTCAATGGATATATTTAAAGCAGAGATAGATAGATTCTTGATTTGTACGGGTGTCAGAGGTTATGGGGAGAAGGCAGGGGAATGGGGTTAAGAGGGGAAGATAGATTGAATGGCGGAGTAGTCTTGATGGGCCGAATGGCCTAATTCTACTACAATCACGTGTGACCTTATACATACACACGCACCTGCAAATGCAAGCGCACACACACACACACACACACACACACGCGCGCGAGCCTGTGCTTGCCCCAAATCCCTCTAAACCATGTATGTCCCTCCAATCCAGGTACCTGTCAAAATGTTTCTTAAGCGTTGGGATAGTCCCTGCCTCAACTACCTCCTCTGGCAGCCCTTTCCATACACCCACCGTCCTTCATATAAAAAAAGTTGCCCCTCAGGATCCTATTAATTTCCCCCCCTCAAATTTATGTTAATGTTCTCTGGTTCTTGAATTCCCTACCCTGGGCATTTACCCGATCTATTCCTCTTATGATTTTGCATACCTTGATAAGATCACCCCTCATCCTCCTGCGCTCCAAGAAATAAAGTCTTAGCCTTAAGTCCTAGACTTAGGTCTCTTAGTCCATTAAGTACAAAGCAATTTTATCAAGCACAAAATAATTTTGTTCGTCCACACACATGGTAACGTCGACATAACATCGTAAATTCAACTAGCACTCGAAGGCTAGCGAGCAAAGCTGCCTGAGATATACCAGAATGAAGCCTCAATCACAGGGTATTAGCTACAAGCAGAGGTTGGAGAATCTTGGATTGTTTTCTCTGGATTTTCAGAGGCAGAAGGGAGGTCGATAGACGTATACATAGTTGTGAGATGCATAGAGAGGGTAGACAGTCAGAACCTTTTCCCCAGGGTTGTAAAATATCAAAGACTATAGGCCATAGCTTTAAGGCGAGAGTCTTAAAGCTAAACATTTTGACACGTTTCAAGTCTGGGATAAATGGGAAGGTGCAATGATACAGTGAAGAAAAAAAGTGAATCAGAGCAGCTGTAATTAGAAATTAATTATAATACACTAACACATGAATATTAATGAATAATATTTGATCTTAGTCTCTAATTTGAGAGAAGACTTCCTGCCAGAGCTTGGTTTGGGAACAGCTTCATCCAAGATGAGAAGAGATTGCAGAGAATTGTGGACGCAGCCCAGACCATCGCACGGTCCAACCTCCCTTCCATTGACTCCATCTACACCTCACGCTGCCTCGGCAAGGCCAGCAGCATAATCAAGGACGAGTCGCACCCTGGCCGCTCCCTCTTCTCCCCTCTCACATCAGGCAAGAGGTACAGAAATGTGAAAAACCACACCTCCAGATTCAGGGACAGTTTCTTCCCAGCTGTTATCAGGCAACTGAACCGTCCTACCACCAACTAGAGAGCGGTCCTGACCTCCCTTCTACCTCATTGGAGATCCTTGGACTATCTTTAATCAAACTTTATTGAACATTATCTGTGGAAGTTGGTGAGAGTAGGGTTGGGGACATGTCGATCTTCCTCAGCCATCTAATTTGTCCGTCCTTTGGAATTGAACTGGTTTGGACTGGATCGGAGAATAAAAAGGGTTGTGAGAATGGGTTCTTGAGACCTGGTGGGCCCAAGGGCCTGTTTCCATGCTGTATGGCAAGAGGGGTAAATTAAAAAAGATACGATACAATACGATAGAACTTTATTTATTCAAGGAGGGAAAGCGATCTGCCAACATTCATAACAACACAACTTACATGAAACATGAAATTAAAGAGTGGAAAGATTGGGGAGGAGTGGGGGTGGGGGGGGGGGAGAGTCAGTCTACCCCACGACAGAAGGAGGAGAAGTTGTACAGTTTGGTAGCCACAGGGAAGAAGGATATCCTGTGGCTTTCTGTCCTGCATCTTGGTGGAACCAGTCTGTTGCTGAAGGTGCTCCTCAGGTTGACCAGTGTGTCATGGAGGGGGTGAGCTGTATTGTCCAGGATGCTCCACAGTTTGAGGAGCATCCTCCCCCCCAAGACCAACCTCCCATGAAAAGAGATGTGAGGGTTAATTTTTTAATAAACTGAGAGACTGTTGGTGCCTGGAATGCGCTGCCAATGGTGGTGGTGGAAGCAGGCACGACAGTTGCGAATTTCACCGAAGCCGATTTGCCGACAAACCTGTACGTCTTTGGAGTGCGGGAGGAACCCGGAGCACCTGGAGGAAACCCACGCAGGTCACGGGGAGAAGGATCGGACTTTACTGGCTTTACCTTGCACTAAACGTTATTCCCTTATCATGTATCTGTACACTGCGAATGGCTCGATTGTAATCATGTATTGTCTTTCTAATGACTGGTTAGCACGCAAACAAATGCTTTTCACTGTACCTCGGTACACAATAGACAATAGACAATAGGTGCAGGAGTAGGCCATTTGAATCCTTCGAGCCAGCACCGCCATTCAATGTGATCATGGCTGATCATCCCCAATCAGTACCCCGTTCCTGCCTTCTCCCCATATCCCCTGACTCTGCTATCTTTAAGAGCCCTATCTAGCTCTCTCTTGAAAGCATCCAGAGAACCTGCCTCCGCCGCCCTCTGAGGCAGAGAATTCCACAGACTCACCACTCTCTGTGAGAAAAAAGTGTTTCCTCGTCTCCTTTCTAAATGGCTTACCCATTATTCTTAAACTGTGGCCCCTGGTTCTGGACTCCCCCCAACATCGGGAACATGTTTCCTGCCTCCACGTGTCCAAGCCCTTAACAATCTTATATGTTTCAATGAGATCCCCTCTCATCCTTCTAAACTCCAGAGTGTACAAGCCCAGCTGCTCCATTCTCTCAGCATATGACAGTCCCGCCATCCCGGGAATTAACCTTGTATACATGTGACAATAAACTAAACTATATTAAAATAAACAAGTCTAAACAAAACTAAACTAAATGAAACCAAACAAAATTAAGCCTGAAACAAAACAAAAATGAAAACTAGTCTGAAACTAAACGCAAAAAAAAAGTTTTCGCTGTACCTCAGTAAACATCATAGTAAACTGAACTAAACTAAACCTGAAACTTCAAAACATACAAACTCCGTACAGACAGCACCCATAGTCAGGATCGAACCGGGGTCTCTGGCGTCCTGAGGCAGCTACTCTAGCGCTGCGCCACCGTGTCTGTGTGTGTAAAGAGGCTCCACGATCTGAGAGTTGCTGCCTTACAGCGCTGGCAGCGCCGGAGCCCCGGGTTCGATCCCGACGGCAGGTAAATAGTTTGTACGTTCTCCCCTTCAGGCTATTGGGAGAAGGCGGGAGAATGGGGTTGAGAAGGAAAGATAGATCAGAGGTAGGGGTGGAGGATTGCAACCTTCACGTGGCCCGCCCTGTTTCGACTAATGCAATCAACTCGACGTGCACAAACGGAAGATCACATAGAACAAGTTGTCCAACAACTTTAGGCTGTGCGCGCCATACGCAAGAATAAGAAGATCAGAGGTAGACAAAAAATGCTGGAGAAACTCAGCGGGTGAGGCAGCATCTATGGAGAGAAGGAAAGGGATAGGCTTTTTTCGAAACTCTCTTCAGCCATGATTGAATGGCCGAGTGGACTAGATCGGCCAAATGGCCTCATTCTGCTCCGAGACGATATGACCTCCTGCGTTTTCCTGGGGTGCTCCGGTTTCCTCCCACGCTCCAAAGACATGCGGGTTCAAAGAATCATAGAAAGATAGAAAATAGGTGCAGGGAGTAGGCCATTCGGCCCTTCGAGCCTGCACAGCCATTCAATATAATCATGGCTGATCATCCTACTCAGTATCCTGTACCTGCCTTCTCTCCATACCCCCTGATCCCTTTAGCCACAAGGGCCACATCTAACTCCCTCTTAACTGAACTGGCCTCAACTACGTTCTGTGGCAGAGAATTCCACAGATTCACCACTCTCTGTGTAAAAAATGTTTTTCTCATCTCGGTCCTAAAGGATTTCCCCTTTATCCTTGAACTGTGACCCCTTGTCCTGGACTTCCCCAACATCGGGAACAATCTTCCTGCATCTAGCCTGTCCAACCCCTTAAGAATCTTGTAAGTTTCTATAAGATCCCCCCTCAATCTTCTAAATTCTAGCGAGTACAAGCCGAGTCTATCCAGTCCTTTCTTCATATGAAAGTCCTGACATCCCCAGGAATCAGTCTGGTGAACCTTCTCTGTACTCCCTCTATGGCAAGAATGTCTTTTCCTCAGATTAGGAGACCAAAACTGTACGCAATACTCCAGGTGTGGCTCACCAAGACCCTGTACAACTGCAGTAGGAACCTCCCTGCTCCGATACTCAAATCCTTAAATAGGTTAATTGGTTTCCGTATATTGTCCCCAGTGTGCGTGTGAGATAGTGCTGGCGGGCGGGGTGATCGCTGGTCGGCGCGGACCCGGCGGGCCGAAGGGCCTGTTTCCCGCGCTGTATCTCTGAACTAAACTGAAGGAAAGAGTTTACAAGCGAGGCTCCATACGCACCTGGACCTTCTCTCCTGCTGTGTGCTGAAGCCAGCGAAGGACTGGCTTCTAATGATACCGTTGGGGCCACCAGGGGAAGAGGGAGATCCTGCCGACATGATGACTGGAGACCTGGCCGAGATTTCTGCTCGAAAGAAAAAGAAAAAAAAACACAACTGAGCAAACACTAGCGGCTAGGAGTGGTCTCACGTTCCCGTCACCGCTATAATCCACGCTACCAATGCCGGTGGTCGAATAACCGCCCCCCCCCCCCCCCCCCGACCAAAGTGGTGCAGTATCAGTTCAGTATATTGTCACGTGGACCGAGGTACAGGAACCCAGTCAGAGAAAGACTGAATTATGAAGAAGGGTCTCGACCCGAAAGGAAAAGACATTCTTGCCATAGAGGGAGTACAGAGAAGGTTCACCAGACTGATTCCTGGGATGTCAGGACTTTCATATGAAGAAAGACTGGATAGACTCGGCTTGTACTCGCTAGAATTGAGAAGATTGAGGGGGGATCTTATAGAAACGTACAGAATTCTTAAGGGGTTGGACAGGCTAGATGCAGGAAAGATTGTTCCCGATGTTGGGGAAGTCCAGGACAAGGGGTCACAGTTTAAGGATAAAGGGGAAATCCTTTAGGACCGAGATGAGAAAACCATTTTTTCACACAGAGAGTGGTGAATCTGTGGAATTCTCTGCCACAGAAGGTAGTTGGGGCCAGGTTCATTGGCTATATTTAAGAGGAGTTAGATGTGGCCCTTGTGGCTAAAGGGTTCAGTGGGTATGGAGAGAAGGCAGGTACAGGATGAGTTGGATGATCAGCCATGATCATATTGAATGGCGGTGCAGGCTCGAAGGGCCAAATGGCCTACTCCTGCACCTATTTTCTATGGTTTTCTATGAAACGTCAGCCATTCCTTCTCTCCAGAGGTGCTGCCTGTCCCGCTGAGTTACTCCAGCGTTTTTGTGTCTGTCAGAGAAGAGACTGCACATGACTGCAATCAAGCCACACGGTGTGTAGATACACGATGAGGGAATGACATTTCGTGCAAGGTAAAGCCCGATCAAGGATAGTCCGAGGGTCACCAATGAGGTAGATGGTAGTTCAGCACTGCTCTCTGGTTGTGGTAGGATGGTTCCGTTGCCTGATAACAGCTGGGAAGAAACTGTCCCTGAATCTGGAGGTGTGCGTTTTCACACATCTGTAACCTCTTGCCTGATGGGAGCGGGAGAAGAGGGACTGGCCAGGGTGTGGCCTGTATCTCAGGGTAACTCAGTGGGTCAGGCAGCATCTCTGGAACTAGTCATCTTGAGCCAGGCACCAGCTCCCAGAAACCCCCTCGTACCAAAGGCAGACACAATAAGCTGGGGTAACCCCCCCTCCCTCTTGGCGGTGCTGGCTCGAAAGGGCCGAATGGCCTGCTCCTGCACCTATTGTCTAGTGTCTTATTGCAACTCAGCGTCTCTTGAGAAAAGGAATAGGTGACGGTTCGGGTTGGAAACCTTCTTGAGTCTGAAGTCTGAAGACCCTTCTCGAGGCTGAAGAAGGGTCCCGACCGGAAACGTCACATTGCAGGTGGGGACGATTGTGGCTGCGATATGTTGGTGGGTGTGAGCAAGATGGGCCGAAGGGCCTTTTTTCCAGGCTGTATCACCCTTGTTTCCACTAGTGGGAGAGTTCGGAACCAGAGGGCACAGCCTCAGCGTAAAGGACGCACCTTTAGAATTTCTGTGGAATTCACTGCCACGGACGGCTGTGGAGGCCAAGTCAATGGGTATTTTTAAAGCAGAGATTGATAGGTTCTTGATTAGTGCGGGTGTCAAAGGTTATGGGGCGAAGGCAGGAGAATGGGGTTTGAGAGGGAAAGATAGATCAGCCATGATTGAATGGGAGAGCAAACACTGTGGGCCTAATTCTGTTCCTAATGTCTTATTGATCTTATGATCTAGAAGATCATTTAGTTTAGTTTAGTATTGTCACGTGGGCTGTGGTACAGCGAAACAGCCATGATTGCATGGCAGAATAGACTAGATGGGCCGAATGGCCTAATTCAGCTCCATGTCTTATGAACTTGTAATGCAATGATCTGGATAGAATGAACATATAAGATTATTAAGGGATTGGACACACTAGAGGCAGGAAACATGTTTCCCGATGTTGGGGGTGTCCCAGAACCAGGGGCCACTGTTTAAGAATAAGGGGTAAGCCACTTAGAACGGAGATGAGGAAATAACTTTTTAACCCAGAGAGTTGTGAATCTGTGGAATTCTCTGCCTCAGAGGGCGGTGGAGGCAGGTTCTCTGGATGCTTTCAAGAGAGAGCTTGATAGGGCTCTTAAAGATAGCGGAGTCAGGGGATATGGGGAGAAGGCAGGAACGGGGTACTGATTGGGGATGATCAGCCATGATCACATTGAATGGTGGTGCTGGCTCGAAGGGCCGAATGGCCTACTCCTGCACCTTTTGTCTATTGTCTATTGAACAACTTTGAATAATTAGAATTGCAAAAATTTGACACGTGTCAAGTCTGGGATAAATGGGAAGGTGCAACGATACAGTGAAGAAAAAAAGTGGATCAGAGCAGATGTAATTAGAAATTGATTATAATACACTAACACATGAATATTGATGAATAACATTTGATCTTAGCCTCTCATTTGAGAGAAGACTTTCTGCAGAGGCTTGGTTTGGGAACAACTTCATCCAAGACGACAAGAAATTGCAGAGAATTGTGGACGCAGCCCAGACTATCGCACAAACCACCACCCTTCCATTGACTCCATCTACACCTCACGCTGCCTCGGCAAGCTCAGCAGCATAATAAAGTACGAGCCCCACCCCGGCTACTCCTCTTCTCCCCCTCCCATCCAGGCAAGAGGTACAGAAGTTGTGAAAACACACACCTCCAGATTCAGAGACAGTTTCTTCCCAGCTGTTATCAGGCAACTGAACCGTCCTACCACCAACTAGAGAGCTCCTTTCTACCTCCCTTCTACCTCATTGGAAGATCCTTGGACTATCTTTAATCAAACTTTATTGAACATTATCTGTGGAAAGTTGGTGAGAGTAGGGTTGGGGACATGTCGAACTTCCTCGGCCATCTAATTTGTCCGTCCTTTGGAATTGAAACTCGTTTGGACTGGATCGGAGAATATAAGACAATAGACAACAGACAATAGGTGCAGGAGTAGGCCATTTGGCCCTTCGAGCCAGCACCACCATTCAATGTGATCATGGCTGATCATCCCCAATCAGTACCCTGTTCCTGCCTTCTCCCCATATCCCCTGACTCTGCTATTTTTAAGAGCCCTTAAGGGGTTGTGAGAATGGGTTGTCGAGATTTGGCGTGGACCTGGTGGGCCCAAGGGCCTGGTTCCATGCTGTGTGTCCATGACAACTATGTTTACTGCTCGGTACTAACTCCCATTCACTGGCAATGTTATCCCTTGACCACCTTGGCTGAATCTGTTTGCAATAATCTTGGAGAAAGAGCTTGAAGGTGAGAGGGGCAAAGTTTAAAGGAGATGTAAATGAGGAAACAGGTTACAAGGCAATGGTCGGGAGGGGTGCGTTCACACACAGAGGGAGAAGAGGGAGTGTCCGGGGTGGGGCTCGTCCTTGATTGTGCTGTTGGCCTTGCCGAGGCAGCGTGAGGTGTGGATGGAGTCAACGGAAGGGGGGGTTGGTTTTAGCGTGACGGTCTGGGCGGGCTGCGCTCACAATTCTCTGCAAGTTTGATCATTTCATTAGCAAGGAGGAAACTCTGTGTACCGCAGTCTTGCAACAGTTGAAGCTGCAACAACACATGCGTGGCAGAGTCGACACAAATGCGCAGGTGCACTCGTGCCAGATTGAGACACAATGCACAAGTTTAGTTGAAGTTTGGTTTTAAGACAGGCACAAAATGCTGGAGTAACTCAGCATCTCTGGAGAGAAGGAATGGGTGACGTTTCGGGTCGACACCTTCCCTCCAGACCATCAGTTTAGTTAGTTTCGCTTAGTATAGTTTGCTTCATAGAGTCATAGAGTCACACAGCATGGAAACAGGCCCTTCGGCCCAACTTGACCGCACCGGCCAACATGCCCCCACCTACACTAGACCCGCCTGGCTGCGTTTGGCCCATATCCCTCTAAACCTGTCGTATGCATGTACGAATACTTAGATACATAGATACATAGAAATAGGTGCAGGAGTAGGCCATTCGGCCCTTCGAGGCCTGCACCGCCATTCAATATGATCATGGCTGATCATCCACTCAGTATCCCGTACCTGCCTTCTCTCCATACCCCCTGATCCCTTTAGCCACAAGGGCCACATCTAACTCCCTCTTAAATATAGCCAATGAACTGGCCTCAACTACCTTCTGTGGCAGAGAGTTCCAGAGATTCACCACTCTCTGTGTGAAAAAGTTTTTCCTCATCTCGGTCTTAAAGGATTTCCCCCTTATCCTTTAGCTGTGACCCCTTGTCCTGGACTTCCCCAACATCGGGAACAATCTTCCTGCATCTAGCCTGTCCAACCCCATAAGAATTTTGTACGTTTCTATAAGATCCCCCCTCAATCTCCTAAATTCTAGCGAGTATAAGCCAAGTCTATCCAGTCTTTCTTCATATGAAAGTCCTGACATCCCAGGAATCAGTCTGGTGAACCTTCTTTGCACTCCCTCTATGGCTATAATGTCCTTCCTCAGAATCCATGCTTAGTTTAGTTTAGGTTAGTTTAGTTGAGAGATGCAGCGCGGAAACAGGCCCTTCGGCCCACCGAGCTCGCCCTGCCGACCAGCGATCCCCGCACATTAACGCTATCTACACCCGCTAGTGACAATTTATAATGATACCAAGCCAATTGACCCACAAACCTGCACGTCTTTGGATTGTGGGAGGAAACCGCAGCACCCGGAGAAAACCCAACGCAGGTCACGGGGAGAGCGTGCAAACTCCGTACAGACAGCACCCATAGTCGGGGACGGACCCGGGCCTCTGGCGAGAGTTGGTGAGGCAGCAACTCTACCGCTGCACCACCGTGTACTGAGTTCAGTGAAGCAGCTTTTGTTGCGTGCTGAGCAGTCAGCGGAAAGACAATACGTGATTACAATCGAGCCATTCACAGAGCACAGATAGATACATGATAAAGGGAATAACGTTTAGTGTAAGATAAAGTCCAGTAACATCCAATGAGGTAGATAGTAGCTCGGGACTGCTCCCTAGTTGTGGTAGGATGGTTGAGCTGCCTGCATGGAAACACACCCTTTGCACTAAATGTTGCACCCTTTCTCGTTCACCTTTGCACCGTGGATGGCTCGATTGTATTCAAGAGAGAGTTAGATAGGGCTCTTAAAGAGGTAGCGGAGTCAAGGGATATGGTGGGAAGGCAGGAACGGGGTACTGATTGGGGATGATCAGCCATGATGACAGTGAATGGCGGTGCTGGCTCGAAGGGCCGAATGGCCTACTCCTGCACCTATTGTCTATTGTATTCATGCATTGTCTTTTTGACTGGATTCTCCTTAGGCCCCCTTCGTCGTGGCTGACCATGGGTGTCTCCAGCGTGCTATTCCCTATATGGAGGACGCATGTGCGTGACTTTATTTAACGTGGGGAGGCTGGTGCACAGACAGCCTCCCTTGACAGATCCGGGTCAGGATCCAGTAGCATGAAGTCCAAGACGACCGGAGACCCTTTTCTGCTGCAGCCTTCGTCCGCCTTCCCAGCCGTTGTGACGCTCCACTAAGGTCAGCTATCGTCCTCCGCCTGTTCCACCGTTGAGGTCTTGGTTGGATTGCTCTCTGTCCGAAACCTCCCCTCGACCTTACCGCCATGGGTGGCCCTACCAGGAGCATAGCTCCAGGCGGCATCGCTCTCAGGATCTCAGGAGACAAGCTTCTCCACCACGACAAGGTGACAATCCACGGTTAGCACACAAACAAAAGCTTTTCACCGTATCTCGGTACAAGTGACAATAATAAACTGAACAAAACTAACTAAGAAATAGGGTTGAGGTAGGTCAACCACGATTGAATGTTGGAGCACTCGATGGGCTGAATGGCCTAACTCAGTCTTACCGAGCCCATGCCGACCATCAATCACCCATTCACATTATTTCCATGTTATCCCACTTTCGTATCCACTGACTACACACCAGGAGCATTTTACAGAAGCCAATTAACCCACAAATCCACCCGTCTTTGGGAAGTGGGAGGAAACCGGAGCACCCGGCAAAATGTCACACGGAGAACCTGCAAACTCCACACAGACAGCACTGGAGGTCAGAATCAAAGCTGGGTCTCAGACGCTGTGAGGCAGCGGTTCTGTCAGCTGCACTACTGTGCTGCACAGGAGTCTGAAAGCCGTGACCACCAGGATGAAGAATCGCTTCTTCCCGGCAACACCAGGGAGCACCACGGCATGGATTGGGATCAGCTCCATCCAAAGCCGCAATAAATTGTAGAGAATTGTGGACACAGCCCAGACCATCACACAAACCAACCTCCTTTCCATTGAAGATAGGCACAAAACGTTGGAGTAACTCAGCGGGACAGGCAGCATCTCTGGAGAGAAGGAATGGGTCTGAAGAAGGGTCTCAACCCGAAACGTCACCCATTCCTTCTCTCCAGAGATGCTGCCTGTCCCACTGAGTTACTCCAGCATATTATGTCCATCATCGACATAAACCAGCATCTGCAGTTCCTTCCTACACGTAAAGGTAGGGATGTTATGTTACAGCTGTATAAGTTTTAATTTACAGCACTTTATTATTGCCTTTGCATTGACTCCATCTACACCTCACGCTGCCTCGGCAAGGCCAGCAGCATAATCAAGGACGAGTCGCACCCCAGCCACACCCTCTTCTCCCCTCTCCCATCGGGCAAGAGTTGGAGAAGTGTGAAAACTCACACCTCCAGATTCGGGAGCAGTTTCTTCCCAGCTGTTATCAGGCAACTGAACCATCCTACCACAACCAGAGAGCAGTGCTGAACTACTATCTACCTCGTTGATGACCCCCGGACTTGATCGGACTTTACAGGCTTTACCTTGCACTAAACGTTATTCCCTTATCATGTATCTGTACACTGTTACTGGATCGATTGTGATCGTGTTTTGTGCTTCTGCCAACTGATGTCAAGGACCAGTCTCTCCTGCCATGCAACCGGGAGGATGGAGCCGGCGATGACGGCGGACGGGAGAGGCGAGGAGTGAGGCCGGAGGAGAGGAGAGGGAAGCGGGGTCTGGCCCACCGTGCCCTCAAAGGTCGGCTGCGGGAGGCTCCCACCCCCCGGGGAACAAAGGTGGATGGGCGAGGAGAGGAGAAGGACGTGGGGTCGCTGGTCGACCAAGGAAGGCAACGGCTGGAGGCCCTGCAGTAGCCTGGGGCTTGCCTGGATCGGGCACCGCTCATAACAACTGGAGCGCGGACTTTGGAAAGTTCACAATTTCTCGCAGCAGAAATAGGCCATTCGGAACATCAAGTCTACTCCGCCATTCAATCATGGCTGATCTATCTCTCTCTCTCAACCCCATTCTCCTGCCTTCTCCCCATAACCCCTGACACCCGCACTAATCAAGAATCTAGCAATCTCCGTCTTAAAAATATCCACTGACTTGGCCTCCACAGCCGTCTGTGGCAAAGAATTCCACAGATTCACCACCCTCTGGCAAAAGAAGTTCCTCCTCATTTCCTTCCTAAAGGTAGGTCCTTTTATTCTGAGGCGGTGCTCCCTGGTCCTAGACTATCCCAAAAGATGGCGCCTCTCACAAGCGGGCTCAGTGGACCACTTCTGCGCACTTGCTAATCGGGGATTGGTGGGTCAGGCAATACTCTACTGAACAGTTTGTAAGATAAAGAATATCAAAGTGTTAGCATTTCACACACGTGGCTATAAAATCATCCTGGAACTATCATTAAATTAGCAGCAGCATACGTTCTCATCCCTGGACTTGTTTCCTGCCATGAAAATAAAGTGGGCTGAAAATCAAGAGCAAAAGGAAATATAATAAAATACTCGACCAACATTAGTAATCGCATTGTATGTTCTTCAGATGTGTCCATGGATAACTATTTATTCCATCCATCTACATTACTGCTTGCTTACACCACATAAGATCTGTAGCCTCCTTTTGCTCTGGTATTTTATTTAAATCACATGTTTAATCGATAATGTTTTATTATTAATGTTTAATGTTTTATGTGTCATTCCTAACTGTCACTGTACGTCATGTTGTCACTTGTGGGCAGAGCACCAAGGCAAATTCCTTGTATGTGAATATACTTGGCCAATAAAATTATTAATTATTCATTATTATTGATTATTATTCCCGGGATGGCGGGACTGTCATATGCTGAGAGAATGGAGCAGCTGGGCTTGTACACTCTGGAGTTTAGAAGGATGAGAGTGGATCTCATTGAAACATATAAGATTGTTAAGGGCTTGGACACGCTAGAGGCAGGAAACATATTCCCGGTGTTGGGGGAGTCCAGAACCAGGGGCCACAGTTTAAGAATATGGGGTAAGCCATTTAGAACAGAGACAAGGAAACACTTTTTCTCACAGAGAGTGGTGAGTCTGTGGAATTCTCTGCCTCAGAGGGCGGTGGAGGCCGGTTCTCTGGATGCTTTCAAGAGAGAGCTAGATAGGGCTCTTAAAAATAGCGGAGTCAGGGGATATGGGGAGAAGGCAAGAACGGGGTACTGATTGGGGATGATCAGCCATGATCACATTGAATGGCGGTGCTGGCTCGAAGGGCCGAATGGCCTACTCCTGCACCTATTGTCTATTGTCTATTGTCTTATATTCTCCGATCCAGTCCAAACCAGTTCAATTCCAAAGGACGGACAAATTAGATGGCCGAGGAATTTCGACATGTCCCCAACCCTACTCACCAACTTCCACTGATAATGTTCAATAAAGTTTGATTATTATTAAGAGATTGGTGCAGAATGAGGCCATTTGGCCCATCAAGTCTACTCCGCCATTCAATCATGGCTGATCTACCTCTTCCTCCCAACCTCCTATCTCTTTCTCCCACTTTCTCCCCATAACCTCCGAAACCCGTACTAATCAAAAAAGGGAAGGTAGACACAGAATGCTGGAGTAACTCAGCGGGACAGGCAGCATCTCTGGGGAGAAGGAATGGAGGATGTATCGGGCCGAGACACTTCTTCGGACTTTCCTAGAAATCTAGTCAAGAAAGGGAATGAATTATATGGAAAGACATCGCAGAGATCTTTAAAATGCATTTAGTCTCAATCTTCAATTGATCATTTGATTTTTTTCCTTTTTGTTCTGCAATTGAATTAAATTTACTTTTAAACCCAGTTAAACCAAGCTGACTGGTTATAGACGGTTTACTGGTTGCAGCAGTAGATTTGTTGCCTTACAGCGCCAGAGACCCAGGGTCGATCCTGACTACGGGTGCTGTCTGTACGTAGTCTGTACGTCTTCTCCGGGTGCTCCGGTTTCCTCCCACACTCCAAAGACGCGCAGGTTTGTAGGTTAATTGGCTTCGGTAAAAATTGTCAATTGTCCTTCAGGGTGTGTAGGATAATGCTCGTGCGCGGGGATCGCTGGCCGGCGCGGACTCGGTGGGCCGAAGGGCCCGTTTCTGCGCTGAATCTCTAAACTAATCTACACGAAAGACTGGTGGGGAGAGGATAGGGAACTCAGCAAGGAAACGGGTCCTTTGAACCACCGAGTCCACGCCGACCGTCGATCACCCATTCACGCTAGTTTATATTATCCCACTTTCGCATCCACTCCCAACACCGATGCTGTTCATCGACTATAGCTCAGCATTTAACACCATTATCCCCTCAAAACTGATCACCAAACTCAGCGACCTGGGCATCAACCCCTCCCTCTGCAACTGGTTACTGGACTTTCTAACCAACAGACCCCAGTCTGTTAGGTTGGACAAGCACACCTCTTCAACCCTCACCCTGAACACCGGCGTTCCACAGGGCTGTGTGCTGAGCCCCCTCCTCTACTCCCTCTTCACCTACGACTGCACACCTGTACATGGTACTAACACCATCATCAAGTATGCAGATGATACAACGGTGATTGGCCTCATCAGCGACAACGATGAGTCGGCCTATAGGGAGGAGGTTCAGCTCCTAGCAGCATGGTGCGCTGACAACAACCTGGCCCTTAACTCCAAGAAGACCAAGGAGCTCATTGTAGACTTCAGGAAGTCTAGGGGCGGCACGCACACCCCCATCCACATTAACGGGACGGAGGTGGAACGTGTTTCCAGCTTCAGGTTCCTGGGGGTCAACATCTCTGATGACCTATCTTGGACCAACAATACCTCAACTCTGGTCAAGAAGGCTCACCAGCGTCTCATCTTCCTGAGGAGACTAAAGAAGGTCCATCTGTCTCCTCAGATTCCGGTGAACTTCTACCGCTGCACCATCGAGAGCATCCTTACCAACTGTATCACAGTATGGTACGGCAACTGCTCTGTCTCCGACCGGAAAGCATTGCAGAGGGTGGTGAAAACTGCCCAACGCATCACCGGTTCCTCACTCCCTTCCATTGAGTCTGTCCAGAGCAAGCGATATCTGCGAAGGGCGCTCAGCATCGTCAAGGACTGCTCTCACCCCAACCACAGACTGTTTACCCTCCTCCCATCCGGGAGGAGCTACAGGTCTCTCCGCTGCCTGACCAGCAGGTTCAGGAACAGCTTCTTCCCGGCGGCTGTTACACTACTGAACTCTGCACCTTGGTGATTGCCAGTCACCCCCCCCCCCCCCAGGACACTCCTTCTCCCAGTAAAAATTGCACTACTGCTACTGTATGTACATATATATATATTTTACTGTTCATTATTCTGTGTTCGCTCCTCTGGGTGAGATGCAAACTGCATTCCGTTGTCTCTGTACTGTACACTGCACAATGAAAATTAAAGATTGAATATGAATCTGAATCTGAATCTGAATCTGAATCTGAATCTGAACACACCAGGGATAATTTACAGAGGCCAATTAACCGGCTGGTTCTGTTCTGTAGTTTTTGCACAATCCGCAGGCATTGCCACTGTACTTGTATGTGTATGTGACAAATAAAGTTGACTTGACTTGAGGCCTGCACGTCTTCGGGCTATGGGAGGAAACCAGAGCACCCGGAGGAACCCCACTTCGTCACAGGGAGAACGTGCAAACTCCACACAGACAGCACCCGAGGTCAGGATCGAGCACGGGTTCCCTGGCGCGGTGGGGAGCAACTCTACCAGCTGAGCCACCGTCCCACCAGGAAAAGCATTCTGTCCTGCTACTGCAGTCAGTATGAAGAAGGGTCATGAAGTCAAGGGATCTTGTAGAAACATATAAAATTCTTCAGGGATTGGACAGGCTAGATGCAGGAAAAATGTTCCCGATGTTGGGGGGGGGGGAGTCCAGAACCAGGGGTCACAGTTTAAGAATAAGGGGAAGGACATTTAGGACTTCACCCAGAGAGTTGTGAATCTGTGGAATTCTCCGCCACAGAAGGCAGTGGAGGCCAATTCACTGGATGTTTTCAAGAGAGAGTAAAGGGCCTGTCCCACTAGAGGAGTTTACCCTAGAGCTCTCCCGAGTTTAAAAAAAAAATCAGACTCGTGGTAAGTACGTAGAATGTACGTAGTGGGAACGTCGGAGCTCGGGACGTCTCTTAACGGCTCGTAACGCTAACGGCAGGTACTCGGGGAAAGCGGTAAGCTCGTGAAGTTTTTTCAACATGTTGAAAAATGTCCACGAGAGCCCTGAGTACCTACGAGCGGCTATTACTTTGAGTCCTGAAAAGCGCTATATAAATAAAATCTATTATTATTATTATTATTACCGTAATTCTCCGAATCAGGGGAAACTGGGGAGAACTCTAGAGTTACCTTGTACAGTGGGACAGGCCCTTTAGATTTAGCTCTTAGGGCTAACGGAATCAAGGGATATGGGGAGAAAGCAGGAATGGGGTATTATAGACAATATGTGCAGGAGTAGGCCATTCGGCCCTTCGAGCCAGCACCGCCATTCAATGTGATCATGGCTGATCATCCACAATCAGTACCCCGTTCCTGCCTTATCCCCTGTCTCCACTATCTTTAAGAACCCTATCTATCTCTCTCTTAATTTTGGATGATCAGCCATGATCGCATTGAATGGCGATACTGGCTTGAAGGGCCGAATGGCCTACTCCCGCACCTATTTTCCATGTTTCTGTGTCATGAGTGATGGGAGCAGAATTAGGGCATTCGGCCCATCGAGTCTACTCCACCATTCGGGCATGGCTGAACTATCTCTCCCTCCCAGGCCCATTCTCCTGCCTTCTCCCCATAACCCCCGACACCCGCACTAATCAAGAATCCATCTATCTCTGCCTTAAAGGGTGTAAACTCCAATCTTAGACATAGACATAGACATAGAAAATAGGTGCAGGAGGAGTCCATTCGGCCCTTCGTGCCAGCACCACCATTCATTGTGATCATGGCTGATCGTCCCCAATCAATAACCCGTGCCTGCCTTCTCCCCATATCCCTTGATTCCGCTAGCACCCAGAGCTCTATCTAACTCTCTCTTAAATCCATCCAGTGATTTGGCCTCCACTGCCCTCTGTGGCAGGGAATTCCACAAATTCACAACTCTCTGGGTGAAAATGTTTTTCCTCACCTCAGTCTTAAATGGCCTCCCTTTTATTCTAAGACTGTGGCCCCTGGTTCTGGACTGGCCCAACATTGGGAACATTTTTCCTGCATCTAGCTTGTCCAGTCCTTTTATAATTATTATCTTTGCCCGCCCATTCCCTCCACATGTGCTTTAAAAAAAATAAAATCTGCTGAGTTCCTATAGCACTTTGCGTTTTGCTCTAGTTTGCAATTTGGATGTTTTTATGAGTTATTTAAGAAAGGTCTCTTTGACCCACAACTCACAAGAGCCAGTAATGTCACTTCATAATTAAATGCACCCATTGTTCCATGGACTGCAGCATGTGATAAAGACCAGCTACCAGGCAGGGATTGGTGCTTTAGTGACATGAGCAAGATAAATCATCTCAGGGCAATGTAATAGAGCCGGTTTAATCGTCCACCCCTCTGTCAGCTGATAATAATGGCCGCGACAACAAAAAGGGCTGCACGGTGGCGCAGTGGTAGACAATAAACAATAGACCATAGGTGCAGGAGTTGGCCATAAGGCCCTTCGATCCAGCACCGCCATTCAATGTGATCATGGCTGATCATCCCCAATCAGTACCCCGTTCCTGCCTTCTCCCCATATCCCCTGACTCCGCTATCTTCAAGAGCCCTATCTAGCTCTCTCTTGAAAGTATCCAGAGAACCGGCCTCCACCGCCCTCTGAGGCAGAGAATTCCACAGACTCACAACTCTCTGGGTGAAAAAGTGTTTCCTCATCTCCGTTCTAAATGGCTTACCCCTTATTCTTAAACTGTGGCCCCTGGTTCTGGACTCCCCCAACATCGGGGAACATGTTTCCTGCCTCTAGCGTGTCCAAACCCTTAATAATCTTATATGTTTCAATAAGACCCCCTCTCTTCCTTCTAAATTCCAGAGTGCACAAGCCCAGCCGCTCCATTCTCTCAGCATATGACAGTCCCGCCATCCCAGGAATTAACCTTGTGAATCTACGCCGCACTCCCTCAATAGCAAGAATGTCCTTTCCTCAAATTTGGAGTTTCTGCCTCTCAACGGCAGAGACCCGGGTTCGATCCTGGCTACGGGTGCTTGTCTGTACCTTCTCCCCGTGACCTGCGTGGGTTTTCTCCAGGTGCTCCGGTTTTCTCCCACACGCCAAAAAATTCAATCCTAGCTGATCGATCTCTTCCCTCTACACCCCATTCTCCTGCCTGCTGAGAAATCACCATCTATGGGTGATGGGTGGTGATCAGGAGGTGCTGGTTTGTTGTGAGATAAATGCAGGTTACCATGACCTTGATATCCCGCACAACCCTATCCTATCATCCCAACTGTCCTAGCAACAACTTTGGGGTGGCACATAGTGCAGCGGTAGAGTTGCTCCCGCTTTTTGTGTCTACCTTCGGTTTAAACCAGCATCTGCAATTCCTTCTAAAACTAAACTAGACCCTAACCTGGAGCAGGAATCCCACACAGTCACAGGGAGAACGTGCAAATTCCAAACAGACAAAACCCTAGGTCGAGATCGAATTGATTAGTAGGACTGGATGTTACAATCCCTAAGATTTTCACTACAATTGATATTCTTGGTATGACCACTGGGTGATTTTGCTACCAATCAGACACATCTTCAGTTGTGTACCTCAACGTCACTGGGTGTTTCGGCCTTTTATCACAAGACACCCTCAGTCGAGGCAGGCCCACCGCAGGGTGATCAGCCCTGGGTGTGTGTCTTAAAGGCCTGTCTCACGAGTCTGCGGTCATTGGCGGCGAAACGGGAAGAATCTACCGCTCCTGGGCCGCCATAGACCGCGCACTCGGTCAAACGCACAATTCCGGGGCCGTGCGGCATTGTTCCCAACACCGCACGGTGCTAAAATAAAACCAACACTGTTCAAAAATATGTCCCTACCGCCACAGCCTCCGCTAGTGAGTCACGTGTGCGGCACGGCCGCCGCCACAGCCACCGCTACAGCGCCGCGATCAGGACGGCCGCCGCCACGGCCCCTCAGATCCAAAATGACGTCATCGCAGTCGGCCCGCCCTTTTTTTTAACTTACCGCAAGCACGTGGGACCAGCCGTATATTTAAATCACTCGGCCCCCGCGCAGCATCCGTGCGGCGCTCCCGTGGCATAGGCTCGGCGCTCTCGCCGTTGCCGTGCGGTCCACTCTACAGGCGAAGCCGCGCTTCACCGCCGATGACCGCAACACCGTGAGACAGAGCCTTTACGGTTAGCCTCTAGATAGTCACGTGGCAGCCCAGACAGCATCTTTCCTCTTCAGCCACAGCCAGTGACGGCTCCGTTCGGCGGCATTGGCAAGTTTCTTTTATTGCCCTCCTTTGTGCCTGCCCTCTGACTCCTACTTCCCTCAGGGGCCTTGCGGTGGAACTGGCTACAAAGCCCCTGCACCCCACCTCCACTGGACACACCCTTACCCTCCAACCTCTCTCCTCTGCCTCTGCTGCACGGTTTGAATATCGAAGCTTATTTCCCTTTCACAAGCCCAACCTTGGTCATGAAATTGCTCATGA
>CM075995.1:7063813-7073813 GCA_038087875.1 Malacoraja senta
CGACAAGAAGAGTGTCACGGTGGCGCAGCAGCAGAGTTGCTGCCTTACAGCGAATGCAGCGCCGGAGACCCGGGTTCCATCCCGACTACGGGGTACTGTCTGGACGGAGTTTGTACGTTCTCCCCTTGACCTGCGTGGGTGGGTTTTCTCTGAGATCTTCGGTTTCCTCCCACACTCCAAAGATGTACGGGTTTGTAGGTACATCGGCTTGGTAAAAATGTAAAAATTGTCCCTAGTGGATGTAGGATAGTGTTGATATGCGGGGATCGCTGGTCGGTGTGGACTCAGTGGGCCGAAGGGCCTGTTTCCACTTTGTATCTCTAAACTAAAAAAACTAAACTAAACTAAATGTAATTGCGCGGGGATGCCAGCATGTTTGAGCTCCATTGCTGGACCTTATCTGTGCTGAACTAGAGGTGGGCCCATTCACTATAGGATTCACTGATATCTTGTTGAAGGGCCTGTTTCCGCGCTGCATCTCTAAGCTCTAAGTGTAGCTTTAAGGTGAGATGGGCAAAATGTAACCGAGATGTAAGGGGCAAGTTTTTAAGTTCATAAGTAATAGGAGTAGAATTAGGCCATTCGGCCCATCAAGTCTACTCCGCCATTCAATCATGGCTTATCAATCTTTCCCTCTTAACCCCATTCTCCTGCCTTCTCCCCATAACCCCTGATACCCGTACTAATCAAGAATCTTATCTATCTCCGCCTTAAAAATATCAAGTGACTTGGCCTCCTCCGCACTCTGCAGCTTTTCACTGTACCTCGGTATGTGTGACAATAATCTACACTGTCTCCCCATGCCGATAATGTCAACACTAATGCTCTCTCTCTCTCCCTCTCCAATGCCTTACGAATTATTCTGCTTCAAATATTCACCTAGTTGTTTCTCAAAGAACCAATGGCCCAGTAATCAACCTTCCAAGTGGAAGAACATAGAATATGGATCAGTACAGCACAGTACAGTTTTGGGCTCCTAATTTGAGGAAGGACATCCTTGTGATTGAGGCAGTGCAGCGTAGGTTCACGAGATTGATCCCTGGGATGGCGGGACTGTCATATGAGGAAAGATTGAAAAGACTAGGCTTGTGTTCACTGGAGTTTAGAAGGATGAGGGGCTATCTTATAGAAACATATAAAATTATAAAAGGACTGGACAAGCTCGATGCAGGAAAAATGTTCCCAATGTTGGGCGAGTCCAGAACCAGGGGCCACAGTCTTAGAATAAAGGGGAGGTCATTTAAGTCTGAGGTGAGAAAAAATGTTTTCACCCAGAGAGTTGTGAATTTGTGGAATTCCCTGCCACAGAGGGCAGTGGAGGCCAAGTCACTGGATGGATTTAAGAGAGGGTTAGATAGAGCTCTAGGGGCTAGTGGAGTCAAGGGATATGGGGAGAAGGCAGGATTGGGGACGATCAGCCATGATCACAATGCATGGCGGTGCTGGCTCGAAGGGCCGAATGGCCTCCTCCTGCACCTATTTTCTATGTTTTCTATGAAAGGCCCTTCGGCCCACAATTGCCATGCTGAACATGATGCCAAGTTAAACTAATCTCTGTGTCGGAAGGAACTGCAGATGCTGGTTTAAAACCGAAAATAGACACAAAAAGCCGGACTGACTCAATGGGACAGGCAGCATCTCTGGAGAGACCCATTCCTTCTTTCCTGAGATGCTGCCAGTCCTGCTGAGTTAAGGGCCTGTCCCACGAGCATGCGACTGCATGCGTCAAGCGCGACCAAACCGGAAGCGGGGGCCGCGCGGAGGTCGAGTGAGTGACGTGAAGTTCGAGAGATGTCCGCGGGAAGTTCGCACGTGACGTACGGCGTCAAGACGCTGCGTACGGCGTCGAGGCGGAGCGTACGGCGTCGAGGCGGCTGCGGGCCGACAGGCCGTTGCCGCGCGGAATTTTTGAACACGGTCAGTTTTTCGGAGCCCCGCGCGATGTCGGGACCAGCTCCGCACAACTCCATAACGGCTCCGGCGATCGAAGTGGGACCGGCCCCGCGAGGCCGTACGGCTCAAGCGACCACGTTAGGGCGCGCTTGCCGCATGCAGTCGCATGCTCGTGGGACAGGCACTTAACTCCGGCTTTTTGTGCCTATCTCTGGGTTGCACTCTATCATTTTCTTTGCTGTGAGATTTCACTGTATCTCGGTACGCATGTCAATAAACTTAGCCGTAATTTACCCTCGCCAGTATAACGACATTGCTCGCTGCTCTTCATTTCACCCCTTGGTCCTGGCGGTGTTCAATTGCAAAACAGCTGCGCAAAATTAATCCACTCTCCTAACGAGTTACAGCAACGGGTTCGTTCCTCTTTGCCACTCGCAGAGGTTTGCACAGAGCATGAGAACGGAAATCGCGGTTGACTTTACCTGACCACAAGCCAACCCCACCCTTGCACCGAAGCCCCACACTAGATTTTGTTTTACAGTGTAAGGGATTGCTTCACGATCACGCGATGTTCCCAATATTCCCAATCATTTAATGTTCACTACTACTCAATGTTCACTATTGCTCAATGTCTACTATCACCCAACGTTCCCATTGCTCACTATGTTCACGAGAGGTTAATTTCCGGGATGGCGGGACTGTCATATGCTGAGAGAATGGAGCGGCCGGACTTGTACACTCTGGAGTTTAGAAGGATGAGAGGGGATCTTATTGAAACATATAAGATTATTAAGGGTCTGGACACGCCAGAGGCAGGAAACATGTTCCCGATGTTGGGGGAGTCCAGAACCAGGGGTCATAGTTGAAGAATAAGGGGTTGGCCATTTAGAACGGAGACGAGCAAACACATTTTCACCCAGAGAGTGGTGAGTGTGTGGAATTCTCTGCCTTTGTTGCAGCACGACAGAATGTATTCAGGTGTGCTGCAGCAAGAAAGAATTTCATTGTCCTATTTGGGACACATGACAACAAACTGCGTACAGACAGCACCCGTAGTCGGGGACGGACCCGGGCCTCTGGCGAGAGTTGGTGAGGCAGCAACTTTACCGCTGCACCACCGTGTACTGAGTTCAGTGAAGCAGCTTTTGTTGCGTGCTGAGCAGTCAGCGGAAAGACAATACGTGATTACAATCGAGCCATTCACAGAGCACAGATAGATACATGATAAAGGGAATAATGTTTAGTGTAAGATAAAGTCCAGTAACATCCAATGAGCTAGATAGTAGCTCGGGACTGCTCCCTAGTTGTGGTAGGATGGTTGAGCTGCCTGCATGAAAACACACCCTTTGCACTAAATGTGGCACCTTTTATCGTTCACCTTTGCACCATGGATGGCTCGATTGTATTCAAGAGAGAGTTAGATAGGGCTCTTAAAGGTAGCGGAGTCAAGGGATATGGTGGGAAGGCAGGAACGGGGTACTGATTGTGGATGATCAGCCATGATGACAGTGAATGGCGGTGCTGGCTCGAAGGGCTGAATGGCCTCCTCCTGCACCCATTGTCTAAGGTACCACATAAGAGATTAGGATACAAACTTAAATCACATGGTATTGGGGGTTCAGTATTGATGTGGATAGAGAACTGGCTGGCAAACAGGAAGCAAAGAGTAGGAGTAAACGGGTCCTTTTCACAATGGCAGGCAGTGACTAGTGGGGTACCGCAAGGCTCAGTGCTGGGACCCCAGCTATTTACAATTTATATTAATGATCTGGATGAGGGAATTGAAAGCAACATCTCCAAGTTTGCGAATGACACTAAGCTGGGGGGCAGTGTTAGCTGTGAGGAGGATGCTAGGAGACTGCAAGGTGACTTGGATAGGCTGGGTGAGTGGGCAAATGTTTGGCAGATGCAGTATAATGTGGATAAATGTGAGGTTATCCACTTTGGTGGCAAAAACGGGAAGGCAGACTATTATCTAAATGGTGGCCGATTAGGAAATGGGGAGATGCAGCAAGACCTGGGTGTCATGGTACACCAGTCATTGAAAGTAGGCATGCAGGTGCAGCAGGCAGTGAAGAAAGCGAATGGTATGTTGGCCTTCATAGCAAGAGGATTTGAGTATAGGAGCAGGGAGGTTCTACTGCAGTTGTACAGGGTCTTGGTGAGACCACACCTGGAGTATTGCGTACAGTTTTGGTCTCCAAATCTGAGGAAGGACATTATAGCCATAGAGGGAGTGCAGAGAAGGTTCACCAGACTGATTCCTGGGATGTCAGGACTTTCATATGAAGAAAGACTGGATAGACTTGGCTTATACTCGCTAGAATTTAGGAGATTGAGAGGGGATCTTATAGAAACGTACAAAATTCTTATGGGGTTGGACAGGCTAGATGCAGGAAGATTGCTCCCGATGTTGGGGAAGTCCAGGACAAGGGGTCACAGCTTAAGGATAAGGGGGAAATCCGTTAAGACCGAGATGAGGAAAAACTTTTTCACACAGAGAGTGGTGAATCTCTGGAACTCTCTGCCACAGAGGGTAGTTGAAGCCAGTTCATTGGCTATATTTAAGAGGGAGTTAGATGTGGCCCTTGTGGCTAAAGGGATCAGGGGATATGGAGAGAAGGCAGGTACGGGATACTGAGTTGGATGATCAGCCATGATCATATTGAATGGCGGTGCTGGCTCGAAGGGCTGAATGGCCTCCTCCTGCACCTATTGTCTATTGTCTATTGTCACTCAATGTTGCAGTGTAGGGGATTGCTTCACAGCCACACAATGTTTTTGACCACCCTATCACCCACTTTCAAGGAGGTGGCTTTCAAGACTGTATTAAACTGACAGCCTGGTTGGGATGTTGGGAAGTGCGAGGGAAGATGGCCAAGCACCTGGTTTAAGCGGCGGCGAAGACGCATATGGAGTATTTGTACAGTTCGAGTCACCGCATTACAGGAAGGATGTGGAGATTCTGGGGAGGGTGGGGAGGTGGTTTACCAGAATGCTGCCTGGGTTAGAGGGTGTTAGCTGAAGGTTGGACAGCATCAGATTGTTCTCTCTGGAAATCCAGAGGTTGAGAGGAGAACTGAGAGAAAGTCAAGAGTGTTTTATTGTCATATGTCCCGGACGGGACAACAAAATTCTTACTTGCTGCAGCACAACAGAATAAGTGAATATGTAAACGTTGTATATAATGGGGAAAAAAAAGAAAAAGTTCAATAAATAACAAATATGGTGCAAATAACAAATAATAATATAGTCTTTTGCAGTTCAGAGCTCAGAGCTTATACGTTGTGTTTAATAGCCTGATGGCTGTGGGGAAGGAGCTGTTCCTGAACCTGGACATTACAGTTTTCAGGCTCCTGTACCTTCTTCCTGATGGCAATGGTGAGGTAAGTGTGTGGCCAGGATGGTGTGGGTCCTTGATGATTTTGGCTGCCTTTTTGAGGCAGCGACTACGATAGATCCCTTCGACGGTGGGGAGGTCAAAGCCGGTGATGGACTGGGCAGTGGGCACAACTTTTTGTAGTCTTTTTCGCTCCTGGACGTTCAAGTTGCCGAACCAGGCTACGATGCAACCAGTCAGCATGCTCTCTACCGTGCACCTGTAGACGTTTAGGAGAATCCTCTTCGACATGCCGAATCTCCGTAATCTTCTCAGGAAGTAGAGTCACTGATGTGCCTTCTTTACAATTGCATCGGTGTGCTGGGTCGAGGAAAGATCTTCTGATATATGCACGCCCAGGAATTTGAAGTTATTGACCCCCTCCACCATCGTCCCGTTGATATAAACAGGATTGTGGGTCCTCATCCTTCCCCTATTAAAGTCCACAATCAGTTCCTTGGTCTTACCGATGTTGAGAGCCAGGTTGTTGTGCTGGCACCATTTGGTCAGTCGGTCGATCTCACTTCTATACTCTGACTCATCCCCATCTGTGATTCGTCCAACCACAGTGGTGTCATCGGCGAACTTGATGATGGAGTTTGCACTATGACCGGCTACGCAGTCATGAGTATAGAGTGAGTACAGCGGGGGGGAAGGGGGGCAACCAGTACATACAGTTATGCAATTGATTGATCGATTAACTGACTGATCGATTGATTGATCGATTGATCGATTGGCTGATTAATTAATTGATTGATTGATTGATCAGTCGATTGATTGACTGACTGATTATTTAATCAATAAACAAATTGATCGATCGATCGATTGATTGATTGATTGATGGATGGATCGATTGAATGGGTCGGATGGGTCAGTCGTTCAATCCATCGATCGATCGATTGTTAAAAGACACGACATGGAAACAGGCCCGTCACCCCCTCAGGCCCACTCTGCCCACTGATAACCAGTTTACACTAGTTCTATGTTTCTTATCCATTTTCTCATCCACTCCCTTTAAGTTTGGTTTTGTTTAGTTCAGTCCAGCCCCTTCTTGTCAGATGTATCAAGCGTATAGTGGAAAGCTTTTGTTTGTTTAGTTTAGAGATGAAACAGGCCCTTTCGGTCCAGCGGGTCCGCGCCGACCAGCGATCCCCGCACATTAACTTTATCCTATACCCACTAGGGACAAATTTTACATTTACCAAGCCAATTAACCTACAAACCTGTGCGTCTTTGGAGTGACAATAGACAATAGGTGCAGGAGTAGGTAATTTAAGAGGAAACCGAAGATCTCGGAGAAAACCCACGCAGGTCACGGGGAGAACGTACAAACTCCGTACAGACAGCACCCGTAGTCGGGATCGAACCCGGGTCTCCGGCGCTGCATTCGATGTAAGGCAGCAACTCTACCGCTGCGCCACCGTGCCGGTTACTAACCAGTCAGTGGAAAGACTATACCAGATTACAATCAAGCTGTCCACAGTGTGTGGGGAAAGAGTACAACATTTAGTGCAAGATAAAGTCTGGTTAAAGAGAGTTCAAAGGTTTCCAATGAGGTGTCTGGGAGGTCAGGACCACAGCCTAGCTGATGGTGTTTAACAGAGCATCTAATGTCATGTTTTTTGTTAAAGTGGGAGTGCCTAAAATTTGTCTTTTTCAAATGTACTTGTATTATTTCAGAATTTAAATAAATGGCATCTAGAGTTTCACCAAAAAATAAAAATAAAAATCCTGACTACAGGTGCTGTCTGTATGGCGTTTGTACGTTCTCCCCGTGACCGCGTGGGTTTTCCCTGAGATCTTCGTTTTCCTCCCACACTTCAAAGACGTACAGGGTTGTCAGTTAATTGGCTTGGTATCAGTTCTAAATGGCCTTCCCCTTATTCATAAACTGTGGCCCCTGGTTCTGGACTCCCCCAACACTGGGAACATGTTTCCTGCAACTAGCGTGTCCAATCCCTTAAAAATGTTATGTTTCTATAAGATCCCCCTCATCCTTCTAAATTCCAGTGAATACAAGCCCAGTCGCTCCATTTTTTAAATCATATGACAGTCCCGCCATCCTGGGAATTAACCTTGTGAACCTACGCTGCACTCCCTCAATAGCAAGAATGTCCTTCTTCAAATTAGGAGACCAAAACTGCGCACAATACTCCAGGTGTGGTCTCACCAGGGCTCTGTACAACTGCAGAAGGACCTCTTTGCTCCTATATTCGATTCCTCTTGTTATAAAGGCCAACATGCCATTAGCTTTCTTCACTGCCTGTTAATGTGCGGGGATCGCTGGTCGGTGCGGACTCGGTGGGCCGAAGGGCCTGTTTCCGCGCTGCATCTCTAAACTGATCCAGAAGAAACCCACGCAGGGAGAACGTGCAAACTCCGTGTAGACAGCACCCGTAGTCAGGATCGAACCCGGGTGTCTGGCGCTGTAAGGCAGCAACTCTACCGCTGCGCCACCGTGCCGCCCTTTCCTAGCAACCATAAATCATCAGCTGCTGTGTGTGAATCCTGCTGCGACTTAGAAAGTTTGAAATGAATGGATTAAATATATACTACAGTTTACGAGGAGGTTGCCAGGACTAGAGGGTCTGAGCCATTTGCCATACAGTCACACCGATAAAAAGCAACAAGACACATAAAAGACATTTTAACATAAACATCCACCACAGTGACTCCTCCACATTCCTCACTGTGATGGAAGGTGAAAAAAAAGTTCAATCTCTTCCCTTCTGTAATTACATCCTTTATGACGAGTGTAGATGACATGTGCATGTACCTTTAACATAGTGACCTCACCACTACTAACCACTCCCCACATCACTAGTATAATTACAACCTTCCCACCCAGTGCTCGCTCTCTGGTTCCGGTGACAGACCACGAATAGCTAGGGCAGTAAAGTATGTGTATCATGAATAAACAGTACTAAAGACACAGTGTGTTATGACGCCTCTTTACAACGAGCATGGGCGAGTCTCACCCCGGCCACTCCCTCTTCTCCCCACTTCCAACGGGCAATAGGTATAGAAGTGTGAAAACGCACACTTACAGATTCAGGGACAGTTTCTTCCCAGCTGTTATCAGGCAACTGAACCATCCTACCACTGGTGGGAGAGTCCAGGACCAGATGTCATAACTTGAGAATTAAATGACGTTCCTTTAGGAAGGAGACGAGGAGGAATTTCTTCAGTCAGAGGGTGGTGAATTTGTGGAATTCTTTGCCACAGACGGCTGTGGATGCCAAGTCAGTGGATATTTTTAAGGCAGAGATAACCAGTCAGTGGAAGGACAACACATGATTACAATCGAGCCATTTGCAATGTATAGATACATGATAATGGGAATAACGTTTAGTGCAAGGTAAATCCAGTAAAGTCTGATCCAATCTTCCCAGTCCCGCCTGCAACTGGTCCAAAACGCTGCAGCGAGACTCCTGACGGGCACCCGAAAAAGGGACCACATCACCCCGATCCAGGCCTCCCTCCACTAGCTCCCTGTGCGGTTCCGTATAAACTTCAAGATCCTCCTCCACGTCTACAAAGCCCTCAATGGGTTTGCCTCCACTTACATAAAAAGTCTTCTCACCCACCACTCCACCTCCAGGCCCCCTCAGATCGGCCGACTTGGGGTTGCTGAATATCCCACGGTCTAGGCATAAGCTCAGGGGCGACCGCGCCTTTGCGGTTGCAGCCCCTAGACTGTGGAGCAGCATCCCCTTTCCCATCTTCGATTTTCCAGCATCTGCAGTTCCTTCTTAAACACAAAGTCTGATCAAATATAGTTTGAGGGTCTCCAATGAGGTAGATGGTAGTTCAGCAGTGGTAGGATGGTCCAGTTGCCTGACAACAGCTGGGAAGAAACTGTCCCTGAATGGGTGCTGTCTGCATTGGGTTTGTACATTCTCCCTGTGACCGCGTGGGTTTCCTCTGGGTGCTCCGGTTTCCTCCCACACTCCAAAACGTGGATTGTGTAGGTTACAGGCCCTTCGGCCCAACTTGCCCTTTCCAACCACCTTGCCCCATCTATGCTAGCCCCATCTGCCTGCGTTTGGTCCACATCCCTCTAAACCTGTCCTATCCATGTACCTGTCTAAGTGTCATTTAAATGTGATTATGCTACCCAGCTCAACCACCTCCTCTGGCAGCTTGTTCCGTATACCCAACACTCTCTGTGTGAATCTCCGTACCTGTCCAAATGGGTTGGAAAACTATTTTTCGGGCATCGTGTTGGGGGGAGGGAGGGGGGGGTGCGCGATGGAGAAAGCAGGAAGAGAACACACGGTTGCGGCCTAGCGCCAGAGACCCGGGTGACCATCCTGACCACGGGTGCTGTCTGTACGGAGTTTGCACGTTCTCCCCGTGAGCTGCGTGGGTTTTCTCCGGGTGCTCCGGTTTCCTCCAACACTCCAAAGGCGTGCAGGTTTGTAGGTCAATTGGCTTCTGTAAATTACCCCCTGGTGTGTAGAATGCAAAAAGTGACATAACATAGAACTAGTGTACAGATGGCCGTTGGTTGGCGCTGACCCGATGGGCCGAAGGGCCTGTTTCCACGCAGCGTCTCTAAAATCAAAAACTAAAAATATGTAAGCGAGATAGGTAGATGAAGGTAAGATGCAGATCGGTCATGAATCATTCCCAAAGGAAAAATTGTGTTCTCAGGATCATCACTGAGATGATGACCACAGAGTCTCCAGGGCCTGTCCCACTAAGCGATTTTTTTGGGCGACTGCC
>CM075995.1:7078813-7095776 GCA_038087875.1 Malacoraja senta
CTACTCCTGCACCTATTGTCTATGTATCTATGTATCTATGGACTTGTCTTGCACCTCAATGTTGCACTCTTTATCCATTCTGCACACGGCTCAGTTGTAATCGTGTATTGTCTTTCCACCGACTGGATAGCACGCAACAAAAGCTTTTCACTGTACCTCGTAGGGTTGCTAGCTGTCCTGTATTAGTCGGGACATCCCGTATATTGGGCTAAATTGGTTTGTCCCATACGGGACCGCCCTTGTCCCGTATTTGACCGCTACTACTCGGGTCGAGGGGACAATCGGGTCGGAGTGCCGCGTCCGGCCCCCGCCTCACCCGTCCCGACGTAGTGCAGCCCATGGAGTGCAGCAGCAGCACCTCGCCAGTCGGGAGCCCGGCCAGCTGTCCGACCTTCGGACCTTCGCTTACCGCCAACACCACCACCACCCCTCCTTCTCATGGCCGATCATCGGTTCACGGGTTGGACGGGGTGCCGGACTTTGCGCGCGACGTCGCGCCCGGGCCAAAACTCCTCAGCTGGCCCGCCGGCTGGGTTTTGTGTGCAGTCCAGCACCCGGGCCAACATTATTCACCCAGCCACGGCCCAGCCGGTCAACGAATTGCCATCGGAAATTTGTCCCGTATTTTGACCTTTTGTCCCTTATTTGGGAGTGTGAGAAAGTTGGCAACCCTCTAGTGCCCCGGGACACGTGACAACAATAAACTAAACTAATGTCCTGAGAATTAATCCATGCAAGTTATGTAACCCATTTAAGAGACGTTTTCTTTTTCTCAGAAATATCTAACAGATATTTATATACACTGGACTTCCAGTGTATATAAGAGATCCTGCGCGGAAACAGCCCTTCGGCCCACCGAGTCCGCGCCGACCAGCCATCCCCGCACGCTAGCACTATCCGACACACACTCTTTACAATTTTACCGAAGCCAATTAACGGACAAACCTGTACGTCTTTGGAGTGTGGGAGGAAACCGTGGTGGGCACCTGTTTTATTGTGTCCATTTCCACTAATGCATAGTTGACCATAGTGGTCGTAGGGTGGACGTCCTAATGGGTCACCGGTTGTCAGTAGCTTGCCGTAGCTTGACATCGACTAGGTGGCAGGTTGTTGTAGACATTGTCGTAGGGGGGGGGTCCAGTCGTGGGTTTTTCGGCGACCTGCTACGGCTATGACAGTAGTTGGCAGTCGCCGAAAAAAATCGCCTAAGAGGGACAGGCCCATTAAGGTCTCAATAGACAATAGGTGCAGGAGTAGGCCATTTGGCCCTTCGAGCCAGCACCGCCATTCAATGTGATCATGGCTGATCATCCCCAATCAGTACCCCGTTCCTGCCTTCTCCCCATATCCCCTGACTCCGCTATTTTTAAGAGCCCTATCTAGCTCTCTCTTGAAAGCAGCCAGAGAACCTGCCTCCACCGCCCTCTGAGGCAGAGAATTCCACAGACTCACCGCTCTCTGTGAGAAAAAGTTTCCTCGTCTCCGTTCTAAATGGCTTACTCCTTATTCTTAAACTGTGGCCCCTGGTTCTGGACTCCCCCAACATCGGGAACATGTTTCCTGCCTCTGTGTCCAAGCCCTTAACAATCTTATATGTTTCAATGAGATACCCTCTCATCCTTCTAAACTCCAGAGAGTACAAGCCCAGTCGCTCCATTCTCTCAGCATATGACAGTCCCGCCATCCAGGGAATTAACCTTGTAAACCTACGCTGCACTCCCTCAATAGCAATAATGTCCTTCCTCAAATTAAGAGACCAAAATTGCACACAATACTCCAGGTGCAGTCTCACCAGGGCCCTGTTCAACTGCAGTAGGACTTCCTTGCTCCTAAACTCAAATCCTCTCGCAATGAAGGCCAACATGCCATTGGCTTTCTTCACTGCCTGCTGTACCTGCATGGTTACTTTCAGTGACTGATGTACAAGCACACCCAGGTCTTGTTGCACCTCCCCTTCTCCTAATCTGACACCATTCAGATAATAATCTGCCTTCCTGTTCTTGCCACCAAAGAGGATAACCTCACATTTATCCACATTATACTGCATCTGCCAGGCTTCTGCCCATTCACCCAAAATGGCATGTTGGCCTTTATAACAAGAGGAATCGAATATAGGAGCAAAGAGGTCCTTCTGCAGTTGTACAGAGCCCAAGTGAGACCACACCTGGAGTATTGTGTGCAGTTTTGGTCCCCTAATTTGAGGAAGGACATTCTTGCTATTGAGGGAGTGCAGCGTAGGTTTACAAGGTTAATTCCCGGGATGGCGGGACTGTCATATGCTGAGAGAATGGAGCAGCTGGGCTTGTACACTCTGGTGTTTAGAAGGATGAGAGGGGATCTCATTGAAACATTTAAGATTGTTAGAGGTTTGGACACGCGATAGGCAGGAAACATGTTCCTGATGTTGGGGGAGTGCAGAACCAGGGGCCACAGTTTAAGAATAAGGAGTAAGCCATTTAGAACGGAGATGAGGAAACACTTTTTCTCACAGAGAGTGGTGAGTCTGTGGAATTCTCTGCCTCAGAGGGCGGTGGAGGCAGGTTCGCTGGATGCTTTCAAGAGAGAGCTAGATAGGGCTCTTAAAAATAGCGGAGTCAGGGGATATGGGGAGAAGGCAGGAACGGGGTACTGATTGGGGATGATCAGCCATGATCACATGGAATGGTGGTGCTGACTCGAAGGGCCGAATGGCCTACTCCTGCACCTATTGTCTATTGTCTATTGTCTGTCCAAGTCACCCTCCATCCTCATAGCATCCTCCTCGCAGCTCACACTGCCACTCAGCTTTGTGTCATCTGCAAACCTAGAGATGTCACATTTAATTTCCTTGTCTAAATCGTTAATATATATTGTAAACAACTGGGGTCCCAGCACCGAGCCTTGCGGCACCCCCACTAGTCACTCCCTGCCATTCTGAAAAGGACCAGTAAATTCCTACTCTTTGCTTCCTGTCTGCCAACCAATCCTCTATCCATGTCAATACCCTACCCCCAATACCATGTGCTCTGATTCACCTGTCTCTGACTGTAAGGGACCTACATGCGTCTTCACTAATCTTTTCCTTTTTACATACCTATAGAAACTTTTACAGTCAGCTTTTATATTCTCTGCAAGCTTTCTTTCATGCTCTTTTTCATCCTCTTAATTAACCCCTTTGTCCTCCTCTGTTGAGTTCTGAATTTCTCCAGGTCCTCCGGTTTTCCGCTTCTTCTGGCCAATTTATCTGTCTCTTCCTTGGATTTAACACTATCCTTGACTTCCCTCGTCAGCCACGGTTGAGCCGCCTTCCCCGTTTTATTTTTTCGCCAGACAGGGATGAACAATTTCTGGAGTTCATCCACGCGGTCTTTAAATCTTTGCCATTGCATCTCCACCGTCAACCCTTGAAGTATAATTTGCCCATCTATCCTAGCCAATTCCCATCTCATACCTTCAAAGTCTCCTTTATTCAAGTTCAGGAACTTAGTCTCTGAATTAACCGAGTCACTCTCCATCCTAATGCAGTACTCCACCATATTATGGTCACTGTTGCCCAAGGGGCCTTGCACAACAAGATCGCTAACTAATCCTTCCTCATTACACAATACCCAGTCTAGGATGGCCTGCCCTCTAGTCGGTTCCTCTACATATTGGTTTAAAAACCCATCCCGTATACCTCCCAGGAAATCCTCCTCCTCAGCACTATTACCAATTTGGTTGGCCCAATCTATATGTAGATTAAAGTCACCCATGGTAACTGCTGTATCTTTGCTACACGCATCGCTAATTTCCTGCTTGATGCTATCCCCAACCTCCCTACTGCTGTTTGGTGGTCTGTATACAACTCCAACAAGTGTTTTCTGCCCTTGGCTATTTTGCAGTTCTACCCAGACCGATTCTACAGCATCCAAGCTAATGTCTCTCCTTGCTATTGCATTAATCTCCTCTTTAACCAGCAACGCCACCCCACCTCCTCTTCCTTTCTGTCTATCCTTCCTGAATATCGAATACCCCTGCATGTTTACCTCCCAGCCTTGGTCACCCTGGAGCCATGTCTCCGTAATTCCAACTATATCATATCCCTTAACTACTAACTGCGCATTCAATTCATCCACCTTATTTCGAATGTCTGTGGAATTCTCTGCCTCAGAGGGCGGTGGAGGCCGGTTCTCTGGATGCTTTCAAGAGAGAGCCAGATAGGGCTCTTAAAGATAGCGGAGTCAGGGGATATGGGGAGAAGGCAGGAACGGGGTACTGATTGGGGATGATCAGCCATGATCACATTGAATGGCGGTGCTGGCTCGAAGGGCCGAATGGCCTACTCCTGCACCTATTGTCTATTATCTATTGAATGCTCCTCGCATTAAGGCACAAAGCTTTCAGGTTAATTTTTCTTATCTCTCCTCTTACCTTTTGCTTCTGTCCTTCTTTTATGGCCCTCCATTGGTTCCCATCCCCCTGCCCTGTTAGTTTAAACGTGACCTTTCCTGCACTCTCTTTCCCGTTAGCTGCACGGATACGCGTCCGCGCTGTACAGCACTGTGTGGAAGCTGCAGTCTGACAACGGTTGGGACAGCTGTACAGCACAACAACCTTTAGGCATTCATTGACGCACATCTATGTCCCTGATGCGTATTCATTGACGTACCCCAATGTTTTGGGATGGTTAATTCCTTGACGCACACCACAAGGTTCTTGATATTGAAAATTAAATAAAGGATTAAATAGCACGCAGGTTCACGTGTATTAGTGTTGTTGCATTTGTATATTATTGTTTTGAGAACGTATTGTTATTGATGATAAAAAAATTAGAAAGTGCGCACAATTTTAAGGGTCAAAATCTGTACAAAAAGTCTGAGTGGAATTTCAGATTAGTACAGGAACTGGGACTATGATCTCTCCTGGAGGACAAGTAAATAAAGTGTGTCTGGAAAATAAATGGAAGTTGTCAGAGACCAGTTGATCGGCGACGGCAGATGGAAACAGGCCTTTCCGCCCAAATCATCCCAGCTGACTAATCTAACCACCACTGTCGGGGAAGGCACAATGTCCAGTCCCCAACCCCAGTTCACCCAAAAGTCAGGCCCAATGAGGCCTCCGCTATTGCCCCATCTCTATATAACTACAAGCCATCATCTTGTTTGTGTCTGTGTGTGTCAATCTGGTTAATCCCTATTTTCTTCCAAACGCTAGGCCACAGCCTTCCCATTTTCACACGTCCTACACACATTTTTCCCGTGGTGGCAATAAACTTCTTCCCGTCACATTTCCACCTATATTTCTGAAGTTATTGATCCTTGAAATTTTAAAAAACAGCCCGACAACTCACCCACTTTGGGAAAAAAAACCCGAGTGACATCACAATGGACTCGCAAGGCAGGACGGGACACTCCGGGAGGGAGGGCGCTCCAATGCTTGCGATGAACGAGGAGTGGCGGCGCTGGGCGCCCGGTGGGGAGGGTGGTGCTGGAGCTGGAGTGGGGGCCGAGTCCGGGGCTTGGGATGGGGCCATGACCGGGGCCGAGAAAGAAGCCACCGCTGGAACCAAGGACGAGCCTGGGTCCGGTGTCAGGGACGAGCCCGGAGATGAAGTCGGGGCCTGCACTGGAGCCCAGGCAGTGGCCGAACTGACGGCTGGAGTCTACAGCCAGGGCCGGGCCGAGTACGAGAACCAGGCCGAGTTCCAGGCCCTGGCGCTGCTCTACAACCTGGGTAGGTCCTGGGGCAGGGAATGGGAGTGAGGGGAGGAGGATGAGGGAAATGAGGAGGGGGTAGGGAGGGTAGTTGCCACATCCCCCCACTACCCCCCCTCCCTCCCTCTACCCCCCTCCCTCTCTCTCTACCCCCCTCCCTCCCTGCTCCCCCTCCCTCTCTGCCCCTCCCCCTCCCTTTCTACCCCCCCCTCCCTCTCTACCCCCCCTCCCTCTCTACCCCCCTCCCTCTCTACCCCCCTCCCCTCCCTCTCTACCCCCCTCCCCTCCCTCTCTACCCCCTCCCTCTCTATCCCCCCTCCCTCTCTACCCCCTCCCCTCCCTCTCTACCCCCCTCCCTCTACCCCCTCCCCTCCCTCTCTGCCCCTCCCCCTCCCTCTCTACCTCCCTCCCTCTCTACCCCCCTCCCCTCCCTCTCTACCCTCTACCTCTCTCTCCACCTCCCTCGCCACCCCCTCCCCCTCCCTCTCTACCCCCTCCCTCTCTACCCCCCTCCCTCTCTACCGCCCTCCTTCTCTACCCCCTCCCCTCCCTCTCTGCCCCCCTCCCTCTCTACCCCCCTCCCTTCCCTCTCTACCCTCTACCTCCCTCTCTACCTCCCTCGCCACCCCCTCCTCCTCCCTCTCTACCCCCCCTCCCTCTCTACCCCACCTCCCTCTCTACCCCCTCCCTCTCTAGGGATTGAAGAGGGAGGGTGAAGAGGGGGAGGAGGGAGTGCTGGGGGATGAGGAAAAATGAGCCGCGCCCGCGCAGTTGGGGGGCTATGCGTGAGTGGTGGAATATTGCGTTGGGGGAACGGCTCGCGTTGGGGTCTATGCGTGAGCGGTGGAATCATGCGTTGGGGGACCACTTGGTCTAGTATCCCTCTAAATCTTTCCTATCCATGTACCTGTCCAAGCAACCTTCCACCATCACCCTCTGCATCCTTCCATGAACCCAATTTTCTATCCAGTCAGTTATCTCTCCTTGGATCCCATAGGATCTAACCTTCCAGAGAAGCCTATCATGTGGAACCTTGTTGGAGGAGGAGCCATTTTGTAGGAACGGCTGCTAACCAGCAGCCGTCCGTTAAATTCACTTTTTTAAAAGTTTTTAGCTTTTTTATTTCTTTGTTTGTTTGGGGAATTTTGACTTTTAATGTGGGGGGGTAAGGGGGAAACTATTTCTAGGTCCCTACCTGGTCGGTGAGGCAGCTTTTTCTCCAGGCTGCCCCGTCGACCCGTCCTCGTGGCCTACCAGCGTGCATGGAGCGGCGTTTTCCTGGCGGGGACCGCCCAGCACCTTCAGCTTCGGTGGCGGCACAGCGCTGGAGCGCTATCGTGGAGCGGAGCGGGCGATGCCTTGCCTGGGTCGCCGCGCTGGATCAACGCGCTGGAGCTCCGGTATGCGGTGACCGCCGAGATCAACTGCGGGTCTGCGGAGCGACCAGCCGCGGGCGGCGGCGCCGACTTTAACATCGGGAGCCTCGTGGCTCCAACTCGGCGCGGCCCTGTCGGCTTCAGGTACCATCGACTCCGCTGGGAAACCGTCCGTTCCAGCCGCTGCGAGGACTCTCCCGACGGCCAGGAACATCGGGCCTCCGTAGAGGCAACTGTGGAGGCCTCATTGGGCCTGACCTTTGGGTGAACTGGGGTTGGGGACTGGACATTGTGCCTTCCCCCACAGTGGTGGTCATTGTGGGGGGATGATTTTTGTGTGCTGTGTCTGTTGGTCTTTGTTCAAGATGGCGGTCGGAGGGGAGAGTGGACGCTGGCGCGGTTTGGCTGCCGCTGCTCTCTCCTCAAATTGTGTTTCTTATTTTCTTTTTGTGCTCTTGAAATTGAATTCTGTCCTTGATTTGTGTATTGTGGTGTTTTTATATTTAATTTACTCCGATTATGTGTTTTGTATTTTTGTGATTTTATGCCTAGTGAGGTGTCCTTGGGTGTTAGAAAGGCGCCAGCAAATAAAATGAATTATTATTATTATTATTATGGTAGGGTATACTGATATGTTGGGTGTAGTTCCATCCATTGCTTTTCTTTGCAAATCCGCCTTACCTTTAGGCCCTCAGTTGTCAAGGCTCAACGGAGCCAAAAATAACGAAAGGCAGAGATAGAGTGGATGTGGGGAGGAAGTTTCTACTGGTGGGAGAATCTAGGACGAGAGGTCATAGACTCGGAATTAAAGGGCGCTCTTTTAGAAAGGAGGCGAGGAGGAACTTCTTAACTCATTGCCACAGAGGGCTGTGGAGGCCGTCAGTGGATATTTATAAGGCAGGGATAGACAAATTCTTGATTCGAATGGGTGTCAAGGGTTATGGGGAGCAGGCAGGGAAATTGGATTAGCAGGCAGAGATCAGACATGGTTAAATGGCGGAGTAGACTCAATGGGACTAAAGGCCTAATTCTACTATAACTTGTGAACTTGTCGAGTTCATATCTGGCATCTACTGCAGCAATAATGGGCTGGCATAACTCCGGCCGACGCCTTAGTTGGCACTGTGCGCTTTTGAACTTTAGTGTTAATCCTCCTCCCAAGCCAGTTACCACGGAAATACCATGATAAACTTCTCAACATACGTCATGACAAAGCCTGGAGGTGCACCGGGCCGGAGGAGGTAGTTGAGGCTGGGTCTATCCCAATGTATAAGAAACAGTTAGACAGGCACATGGATAGGACAGATTTGGTGGGATATGGGCCAGACGTAGGCAGGTGGGACTAGTGTAGCCGGGACATGTTGGCCAGTGTGAGCAAGTTGGGCTGAAGGTCCTGTCTCCATGCTGTATGACTCCATGACACTATAGAGACAAAATGCTGGAGTAACTCGGCGGGTCAGGCAGCATCTCTGGAGGAAAGGAATAGGTGACGTTTCAGGTCGGAACCCTTCTTCAGACTTCACAGAGAGGAGGAGAACGTACCTTGAGGACATTTTGCAAAGGAGCGGAGAGAATGTGTAGGAAGGAACTGAGATGCCGGTTGACACCAAAGATAGACTCAAAGTGCTGGTGTAACTCAGCGGGTCAGGCAGCATCTCTGGAGAAAAAGATGCTGTCTGAAGAAGGGTCTCGACCCGAAACGTCACCTATTCCTTCTCCCCAGAGATGCTGCCTGAGCCGCTGAGTTACACGTGCATCTTGTGTCTCTGCTAGATTATGTGATTTTGATATTGGAAATAAACACAATAAACTAGACAAACTGCAAAGGATTGTTCAGGTCAGGTCGGGGGGAGTTCTCCCCTCAACAGATACCATGTGATCCCGTGCTACCTGCTCCATGGTCGGATAGTCGGCGACTAAACCGTCTCCCCCACCTGTTTCGCCGGGTGAGGAGGGGGCTGTGGACCCCTAGCAGGACCAAAAAGAAGACGGGTCAAAGGGCGGATGAGCTCCTAGCGAGCCAACAGCCATCCACACTTCAGTAGAAGTTGCGATCACTGTCGTACACGGCGTTGTAAGGAACGATGATAAAGAACACACACCAAAATCCTGTACTTCCAGTGGCGGAAGTCCGCAGGAACTGGAGGACAGAGATGTGTGGTGCGTCCGTCACCGTTCCCGTCGGAAACCAGCACCACTGCGTCGATAATTATTTCGATGATGATGATGATCGAAAGAATTGTGAAAATAAAACTCTGTCTTGTATCTGTGAGATAAACCTCCATCTTCAATCAAACTAAAGAACTGGAAGTACTGGAGGAACAGAGATGTGTGGTGCGTCGTGCGTCGTGACACGTAAATGACGTCGCGTAAATTACGTGCAAATGGCGCCCAAGTGGGACAGGCCCTTAACTCAGTGGGGACAGGCAGCGTCTCTGGAGAGAAGGAATGGGTGACGTTTTCGGGGCCGAGAACCTTCTTCAGACGCTGAAACGTCACCCATTCCTTCTCTCCAGAGATGCCGCCTGTCCCACTGAGTTAAGGGCCTGTCCCACTTGGGTGTCATTTTTGTGTCTATCTTCGGTGGAAACCAGCATCTGCACAGTTCCTCCCTACACAGTGGCAAAAGGGAGTGGTGTGGAAGGAGAGTTTCTGGAATTTTGAGTTCCACCATAAGGCATAGGAAAGCACAGCGCAGGAACGGGCCCTTCGGCCCATAATGACTGTGCTAAACAAGATAAACCAAACTCATCTGCCTAAACTCATGGTCCATATCCCTAACTTCCTTGCATGTCCATATGCCTATCTAAAAGCCTTTTAATTAGCACTATTGTATCTATCTCCTATCTCTTAGAGAAAATAATACCAGTTTGTCCAACCGCTGCTTGTAGCTAATACCCCCAAATTAGAGTTGCCAACTGTCCCGTATTAGCCGGGACATCCCGTATATTGGGCTAAATTGGTTTGTCCCGTACGGGACCGCCCTTGTCCTGTATTTGACTGCTACTACTCGGGTCGAGGGGACTGTCGGGTCGGAGCGCCGCGTCCGGCCCCGCCTCACCCGTCCCGACGTAGTGCAGCCCATGGAGTGCAGCAGCAGCAGCAGCGCCTCCTCACCCGTGGCCCCGTCGGTCGGCAGCCCGGCCAGCTGTCCGACCTTCGGACCTTCGCTTACCGCCAACACCACCACCACCCCTCCTTCTCACGGCCGAACATCGGTTCATGAGTTGGACGGGGTGCCGGACTTTGAGCGCGACGTCACGCGTCCCGTGCCAAATCTTCTCAGCTGGGCCCGCCGGCTGGGCTTTGTGTGCAGTCCAATCCCCGGGCCAACTCATCATTCACCCAGCCACGGCCCAGTCGGTCAACGAATTGCCGTCGGGAATTTGTCTCTTATTTTGACCTTTTGTCCCTTATTTGGGAGTGAGAAAGTTGGCAACCCTACCATTAATCCAGGCAGCGTCCTGGTAAAAATGCCAGAATTTGTTGTTAAAGAAGGAACTGCAGATGCTGGAAAATCGAAGGTGCACAAAAATGCTGGAGAAACTCAGCGGGTGCAGCAGCATCTATGGAGGCCAGAATTTGTTACTGGTTTCCAAAAAAACATTTTGGGAAAAGCTGGTTAAAGGGAGATTTTTAGTTTTGTTTAACGATGCAGCGTGAAAACAGGCCTTTCGGCCCACCGCGTCCGTGCCAAGTTCCATGTTATCCCACATTCGCATCCTGTACATTGGGGGGCAATTTACACCAAAGCCAATTAACCTACAAACCCTTGACGTCTTTGGAGTGTGGGAGGAAACCGGAGCACCCGGAGAAAACCCACGCAGGTCACGGGGCGAGCGTACAAACTCCGTACAGACGGAACCCACAGACAGGATCGAACCCGGGTGTCTGCCGCTGTGAGGCAGCAACTCTACCGCTGCGTCACCGTGCCGCCCTTACAAAAGTAAGTTACAAAATATTGAATAAAATGGACAAAAAAACCCACATTTATCTTCAATGTTCTTGTTCATAAGTGATAGGAGCAGAATTAGGCCATTCGGCCCATCAAGTCAACTCTGCCATTCAATCACGGTTGATCTGTCTCTCCCTCCTAACCCCATTCTCCTGCCTTCTCCCCATAACCTCTGACACCCGTACTAATCAAGAATCTTTCTATCTCTGCCTTAAAAATATCCACTGACTTGGCCTCCACAGTGTCACGAAAATAATGGAATTTAACAGCAAATACATACAGAAAGGCGGCCCGGTGGCGCAGCGGTAGAGTTGCTGCCTTACAGTGCCATGAACCCAGGTTCGATCCTGACTACGGGCGCTGTCTGTACGGAGTTTGCATGTTCTCCCCGTGACCTGCGTGGCTTTTATCGGAGAACTTCAGTTTCCTCCCACACTCCAAAGACGTACAGGCTTGTAGATTAATTGGCTTGGCATAAATGTAGAATTGTGTGTAGGGTAGTGTTAGTGTGCGCGGATCGCTGGTCGGCGTGGACCCGTGGGGCCGAAGGGCCTGTTTCCGCACTGTATCTCCAAACTAAACTAAACTAAACTAAAGATGCTGGAAGTAGCTTTTTCATCCAATGTGCTATGACTATTTGGAATAGTCAAGGACAAATTGATAAAAGCGAAAAAGACTTATTCAACTTACAATTGGATAGGACAGTTAATGTGCTGAAGCGTTTGGCATCAGTGGTTTTATCATCCTTAAATATATTATATTGCTATTTTTTCATTACCTATGACACCAGCATGAAAATCTTGCAGACAGTTATCGCTGGATGAAATAATAGGTGCCAGCTTAGAAACTTGTTATTGGTACACCCAACCAAAGTAATTTGGCATCAAAAGATCGCTCATGTGAACTAACACCAGTTATTAATAGAATTGTGATAGTGTCATAGAGTGATACAGTGTGGAAATAGGCCTTTCAGCCCAACTTGCCCATGCTCTGGTCCCACGGTCAAATTTGGACCTTTCCAATCCTGCATTTGCCCAAATGACTTGTAAATGTTGTTCACCTTCGGTCCTCGATTCCCCTACTTGGGGCAAGAAACTGTGCATCTACCCGATCTATTCCTGTCATGATTTTGTACACCTCTATACGGTCAATCCTCATCCTCCTGTGCTCCAAGGAATTGAGTCCCAGCCTCAACTACCTCCTCTGGCAGCTTGTTCCATACACCCGCCACCCTCTGTGTAAAAAAGTTACCTCTCGGATTCCTATTAAATCTTGTCCCCTTCACCTTGAACCCATGTCCTCTGGTCCTCGATTCCCGTACTCTGGGTAAAAGACTCTGTGCGTCTACCCGATCTATTCCTGTCATGATTTGTACACCTCTATAGGATCACCCCTCATCCTCCTGCGCTCCAAGGAATAGAGACCCAGCCTGCTCAACCTCTCCCTGTAGCTCAGACCCTCAAGACCTGGCAACATCGTTGGAAATAGATCAGGTTGACGCACATTGTCTTTCCCAGAATTGGGGAATCAAGGTCCAGAGGATTTTAAGGTGAAGGGGAAAAGATTTAATTGGAATCTGAGGGGTAACTTTTTCACACAAAGGATGGTGGGTGTACGGAACGAGCTGCCGGAGGAGGTAGTTGAGGCTGGGACTATCCCAACATTCAAGAGACAATTAGACAGGTACATGGATAGGACAGGTTTGGAGGGATATGGACCAAACGGGGGCAGGTGGGACTGGTGTAGCTGGGACATGTTGGCCGGTGTGGGCGAGTTGGTCCGTAGGGCCTGTTTCCCTCAATGACCTGCCTCAACTACCTCCTCTCCAAGTCATCATGGATATGATGGTCAGTCACAGAGTCGTAGAGGCATAGGGCACAGAGACAGGCCCTTCAGCCCAACTTGCCCGTGCTGGTCAAGAAGCCCCGCCTACCATTGTCCACGTTTGGTCCATGTCCTTCTAAACCTTGGGTAGACACAAAATGCTGGAGTAACTCAGCGGGTGAGTTACTCCAGCATTTTGTGTCTACCTTCGATTTTAACCAGCATCTGCAGTTTTTTCTTACACACTCCTTCTAAACCATTCCTTTCCATGTACCTGTCCAAATGTCCTATAAATGTTGTGGTGGTACCTGCCTCAACCACCTCCTCTGGCAGCTCGTTCCATACACCCACCACCCTCTGCTTGAAACTATTGCCCCGCATGTTCCTATTAAATCTTTCCCCTCTCACAAACGTATGCCCCCTGGTTCTTGAATTCTTTACTCTGGATAAAATACTTTGTGTGTCTACCCAATCTATTTCCACCCAGGTGGCTCCGGACAATGGCTGCTTCGCCAGCGGTCCGTCTCGTCTTTTTCTTTCTTTGTGCTTTTAGTTTGTTGTAAAATGTATTAGTTTATCTTTGGTTTTGTCTTTGTGGGGAGGTGGGGAGTGGTGGGGGGTGGGTACTTTTTAAAATTTTGTTCCTCGACGGAGATGCAACTTTTTCCGTGTTGTTTCTCCGTCTGCACTGTGGCCTAACGTCGTGGAGCTGGCAGGGACTATCTCAACGTTCAAGAGACAATTAGACAGGTACATGGATAGGACAGGTTTGGAGGGATATGGGCCAAACGGGAGCAGGTGGGACGGGTGTAGCTGGGACATTGTTGTTCGTTGTGGGCGAGTTGGTCTGTAGGGCCTGTTTCTACGCTGTGTCACTCAATCACCTGCCTCAACTACCTCCTCTCAAAGTCTGTGGAATTCTCTGCTCAGAGGGCGGTGGAGGCCGGTTCTCTGGATACTTTCAAGAGAGAGCTAGATAGGGCTCTTAAAAATAGCAATTGTAAAATTGTAAATTGTCCCTAGTGTGTGTGGGATAGTGTTAGTGTGCGGGGATCGCTTGGTGGGCCGAAGGGCCTGTTTGCATGCTACATCTCTAAACTAAACTACATGTGAATGGGTGATCGATGGTCAGCATGGACTCGGTGGGCCGAAGGGCCTGTGTCCATGCTGTATCTTTGAATCATTCCACCATCCAAATTAATTTGCAATTTCTCTCCGTAGAATATAAGTGATCTAAGTTTAAGTGAAACCAGTCAAAGCTACTCATACTTCTTGAATCTAATCTTTATCTCAGCTGTGTAGGAAGAAGACACCTGGGCTTGAACACTCTGGTGTTTAGAAGGATGAGAGGGGATCGTATAGAAACATATAAGATTGTTAAGGGTTTGGACACGCTAGAGGCAGGAAACATGTTCCCGATGTTGGGGGAGTCCAGAACCAGGGGCCACAGTTTAAGAATAAGGAGTAAGCCATTTAGAACGGAGACGAGGAAACACCTTTTCTCACACAGAGAGTTGTGAGTCAGTGGAATTCTCTGCCTCAGAGGGCGGTGGAGACCACTTCTCTGGATACTTTCAAGAGAGAGCTAGATAGGGCTCTTAAAGATAACGGAGTCAGGGAATACGGGGAGAAGGCAGGAATGGGGTACTGGTTGGGGATGATCACATTGAATGGTGGTGCTGGCTCGAAGGGCCGAATGGCCTACTCCTGCACCTATTGTCTATTGACCCGAAACGTCACCCATTCCTTCTCTCCGGAGATGCTGCCGGTCCCGCTGAGTTACTCCAGCATTCCTTGATCCCTCTGCTTAACAACACTCCCCAGAACTTTGCCGTCCACTGTGAAGGTTCTGTCCTAGTTTGACTTCCCAAAATGCAGCACCTCCCACTTACCTGCATTCCTCAGTCTAACTGATCAAGATCCTGCTGTAATTTTAGACCATCTTCCAGATTACGTCCACATTATCCTTGCCCACTACATTCTCATCCAACTCATTGATGTGAACCACAAACAGCGATGGGCCCAGCAACAATCTCTGAGGCGCAACACGAGTCACATCAGTAACTTGGTTGGTATGCTTCTCCGTGGACTGTCACCTTATCGTGGTGGAGAAGCTTGTGTGGTCCTGAGATCCTGAGAGCGATGCCGTCTGGAGCTATGCTCCTGGTGGGGCCACCCATGGCGGTAAGGTCGAGGGGGAGGTCTCTGACAAAGAGCAATCCAACCAAGACCTCGACGGTGGAACAGGCGGAGGACGATGGCTGACCTTAGTGGAGCGTCACAACGGCTGGGAAGGCGGATGAAGGCTGCAGCAGAAACGGGTCTCCGGTCGTCTTGGACTCCATGCCACTGGATCCTGACCCAGATCTGTCAAGGACCGTGGGGTGGCTGTCTGTGCACCAGTCTCCCCACGTTAAACAAAGTCACGCACAGGCATCCTCCATATAGGGAATAGCACCCTGGAGACACCCATGGTCAGCCATGACCGAAGGGGCCTAAAGGTTGGTATTCACCCATTGGGCCAAGGGGCCTGTTTCTGGATTGTGTGACTCGATGTCCATGTACACTGTTTACATAACGTTAGTCTTTAGAGATACAGCGCGGAAACATGCCCTTTGGCCCATCTAGCCCGCGTCGACCGGTGATCACCCCGTACGCTAGCACCATCCCACACACACTAGGGTCAATTTACAATTTACAGAAGCGAATTAATCTGCAAACCTGCACGTCTTTGGAGTGCGGGAGGAAACCGGAGCGCCCGGAGAAAGCCCACGCAGGTCACGGTGAGAACGTGCAAACTCCGTGCAGGCAGCACCCGTAGTCGGGATGGAACCCAGGACTCCGGCGTTGTGAGCGCTGTAAGGCAGCAGCTCTACCACTGCGCCACCCTGCCCGCCTGCCCGTACCTCTCATGCGTGGGTACATAACATAGCCTTAAAACGCTGGTCGAAGATTGGACCAAGGAATTGGCATCAGATGCCACGGAAAACCACAACACGCCGCAGATGCTGGAAATCTGCAATAAATACAGGAAGTGCTGTGGACACAGAGTAAGTGAGGTGGAGCAACACAGGCAAGCATTTACAGTATAGAATGACCGAGTCATAGAGTGATACAGCGTGGAAACAGGCCCCTCAGCCCAACCTGCCCACACCGGCCAACATGTCCCAGCTACACTAGTCCCACCTGTCTGCGTTTGGCCCATGTCCCTCCCTTGCTTTTGAGGGAGTGCAGCGTAGGTTTACAAGGTTAATTCCCAGGATGGCGGGACTGTCATATGCTGAGAGAATGGAGCAGCTGGGCTTGTACACTCTGGAGTTTAGAAGGATGAGGGGCGATCTTATTGAAACATATAAGATTATTCAGGGCTTGCTCACGCTCGAGGCAGGAAACATGTTCCCGATGTTGGGGGAGTCCAGAACCAGGGGCCACAGTTTAAGAATAAGGGGTACGTCATTTAGAACGGAGATGAGGAAACACTTGTTCACACAGAGAGTTGTGAGTCTGGGGAATTCTCTGCCTCGGAAGGCAGTGGAGCCCAATTCTCTGGTAGCTTTCAAGAGAGAGTTAGCGAGAGCTCTTAAAGATAGCGGAGTCAAGGAATATGGGGAGAAGGCAGGAACGGGTTACTGATTGTGGATGATCAGTGATTGGTGGTGCTGGCTCGAAGGGTCGAATGGCCTACTCCTGCACCTTTTGTCTATTGGCTATTGTCTAAACCTGCCCTATCCATGTACCTGTCTAAATGTTTCTTAAACGTTGGGATAGTCCCAGCCTCAACTACCTCCTATGGCAGCTTGTTCCAAACACCCACCACCCTTTGTGTGAAAAAAATTACCCCTCAGATTCCTATTTAATCTTTTCCCCTTCACCTTAAACCCATGTCCTCTCGTCCTCGACTCACCTTATCTGGGCAAGAGTCTCTGTGCATCTACCCGATCCATTCCTCTCATGATTTTATACACCCCTCATCTATCGATCTCTGCCTTAAAAATATCCACTGACTTGGCCACTGACTGTGCAAATAATTCCACAGATTCACCACCCTCTGGCTACAGAAATTTCTCCTCATCTCCTTCCTAAAAGAACGTCCTTTATTTCTGAGGCTGTGCCCTCTAGTCCTCGACTCTCCCACT
>CM075995.1:7095976-7140637 GCA_038087875.1 Malacoraja senta
TTTGGTACGGGTGTCTGCTGGAACCTGTGACGCTCACGGTGGGTTTTCTCCTGGTGCTCGGTTCCTCCCACCCCGCAGCATTGTTTGTAGGTCAATTGGCTGCTGTAAATTGTCCCCATCAGTCTTGGTTAGCAAAATATTTTAAAACCGCGGTGATCGTTGCTGCCGGACGGACTCGTGGGCCGAAGGGCCTGTTTCCGCGCTGGATCTCCACGAAACTAATCAAAGCTATCGAAATTGGTGGGCAGATGGCGGATGGAGTTTAGTCTATTATATTATAATGTGTAACGAGGTACAATGAAAATATTTTATTTGCATGCAATCCAGTTTACCCCACGACAGAAGGGGGAGGAATTAGACAATAGACAATAGGTGCAGGAGTAGGCCATTACGCCCTTCGAGCCAGCACCGCCATTCAATGTGATCATGGCTGATCATCCCCAATCAGTACCCGTTCCTGCCTTCTCCTCATATCTCCTGACTCCGCTATCTTTAAGAGCCCTATCTAACTCACTCTTGAAAGCATCCAGAGAACCGGCCTCCACCGCCCTCTGAGGCAAAGAATTCCACAGATGCACAACTCTCTCTGTGTGAAAAGGTATTTCCTCATCTCCGTTCTAAATGACTTACCCCTTATTCTTAAACTGTGGCCCCTGGTTCTGGACTCCCCCAACATCGGGAACATGTTTCCTGCCTCTAGCGTGTCCAAACCCTTTGTACAGTTTGATAGCAACAGGGAAGAAGGATTTCCTGTGGCGTTCTGTCCTGCATCTTGGTGGGACCAGTCTGTTGCTGAAGGTGGTCCTCAGGTTGACCAGTGTGTCATGGAAAGGGGCCTGTTTCCGCGCTGTATCTCTAAACTCAATTAAACTAAGAAAAAGTCCATAACTCCCTGAAAATGGCAACGCAAACTGCTGGTGGTAAAGACGGCAAAAGGTATATCTGCCTTCGTTGGTCAGGGCATTGAGTGTAAGAGTCAGGAAGTCATGGTGCAGCTTTCCAGGTCTTTGGTTAGGAGTGTTGTGTACAGTTCTGGTTGTCCCATTACTGAAAGAATATAGGTGCTTTGGAGAGGATGCTGCCGGCAATAGAGGGTATAAACTGCAGTATGAGGAGTGGTTGGACAAACTCGGATTGTCTTCTGTTGAATGTCCGAGATTGAGGGGGGACCTGATACAAACACGGTTCCACCCACCGATTTTCCGGCACCCCCTGGTTCCAGAGCCTTGCCGTATTATCCGTTTTGCTGGACCCACAGAGGTCACGGCCTGGTGGGGGTGGGGCCGAGATACCGGCCCGCAAAGTCGGCCTCGGGAGTCCGGCTATGGGAACGGATCTGCCGGCTCCAGCCGGGCCGGAGTTCCAGAGCCCCGGCCGCAGGGGGGGGGGGAAGACTCGACCCGCCGATCGGCCGCGGAAGTCCCGATGAGGTCAAGATCGGCCGCCTCTCCCGGCCTAGCCGCCACATTTTCGGGGGGGTTTCCGGGGGGGGGGGGGGGGGGGGGATTTCAAGTGCGCTCTGGTAATTTTGTCCAGGTTAAAGGAGGCTGTGGAGGCTAAGTCAATGGAATTGATGGGCCGAATGGCCTAATTCTCTCCTATCACTTATGACCATATGACCACCAGTTGCTGGAAATTCAGTGGTGGACCTGTATTTATGTTTATATTAATATTCAACCTTGAAGTCCTGTTTGACACTGAAAAATGAAACACTTTGTCCAGAGCAGCCAATTTACAAAGGTTTCCAAGCTTTCAAGTGATGTATTATTACAACTAATTTTGTCTGAATTAAAGAGCTGACCACAAGTGATAGAGTCATAGAGTGATACAGTGTGGAAACAGGCCCTTCGGCCCAACTTGCCCATACCGGCCAACATGTCCCAGCTACACCAGTCCCACCTGCCCACGCTTGGTCCATATCCCTCCAAACCTGTCCTATCCATGTATCCTTTTAACTGTTTCTTAAATGTTGGGATAGTCCCAGCCCCAACTACCTCCTCTGGCAGCTTGTTCCAATCACCCACCACCCTTTGCGTGAAAACGTTACCCCTCGGATTTTCCTATTAAATCTTTTCCCCTTCACCTGAAACCTATGATTCTCGATTCCCTACTCTGGGCAAGAGACTCTGTGCATCTACCCGACATATTCCTCTCATGATTTTGTACACCTCGATAAGATCACCCCTCTCATCCTCCTGCGCTCCATGGCATAGAGTCCCAGCCGACTCAACATCTCCCTATAGCTCACACCCTCTAGTCCTGGCAACATCCTCATAAATCGTCTCCGAACCTTTTCAAGCTTGACAATATCTGTCCTATAATATGGTGCCCAGAACTGAACCCAATATTCTAAATGTGGCCTCACCGACATCATATACAACAGCAACAGCGGATACATCGCTGGTGGATCTGTATATGAAATGATGGGAGGTATTGGAAAGCGTGGACAGTCCGGACGGACAAACACTTCTTCACACAGAGAGTTGAGAGTCTGTGGAATTCTCTGCCTCAGAGGCCGGTTCTCTGCATACTTTCAAGAGAGAGCACGATAGAAACATAGAAACATAGAAAATAGGTGTAGGAGTAGGCCATTCGGCCCTTCGAGCCTGCACCGCCATTCAATATGATCATGGCTGATCATCCAACTCAGTATCCTGTACCCGCCTTCTCTCCATACCCCCTGATCCCTTTAGCCACAAGGGCCACATCTAACTCCCTCTTAAGTATAGCTCTATAGGGCTCTTAAAGGTAGCAGAGTCAGGGGATATGGGGAGAAGGCAGGAACGGGGTACTGATTGGGGTACGGATGATCAGCCATGATCGCATTGAATGGCGGTGCTGGCTCGAAGGGCCGAATGGCCTACTCCTGCACCTATTGTCTATTGTCTATAGAACCACCTCGATGGGAGGAATGCGAGGCAAGTTTTTTTCGCCCAGAGGGTGGGTGGGTGTTGCTGGAACGCGCTGCCAGGGGTGGTGGTGGAGGAGACAGATACAATATTGGCATTGAAGAAGCTTTTTGGAAGGGCTCATGGATATGGATCGCGTGCAGGTAGGGGAGATGAATGTAACTTGGCGTCCTGGTTGGCACATTGTGTTCTTGTACACTGCTGTTCTATTTTTGCAGGAACTCAGCGCATTTGGGGGTAGATTTTGTGACGCTGTGCTTCTAATGAGTAATTTCTCTCAGCGGGGAATCTGTGACCTGAAATGTCCTGACTCACAGTCATAGAGTCATACAGTGTGGAAACAAGCCCAGTGAGTCCGCGCCGACCAACATGTCCCATCCACACTAGTCCCACCTGCCCGCGTTTGGGCCATATCCCTCCAAACCTGCCCTATCCAGTACCTGTCCAAATGTTTCTTAAACATTGCGATAGTCCCTGCCTCAACTCTCTGCCTCAGAGGGCGGTGGAGGCCGGTTCTCTGGATACTTTCAAGAGAAAGCTAGATAGGGCTCTTGAAGATAGCGGAGTCAGGGGATATGGGGAGAAGGCAGGAACGAGATACTGATTGGGGATGATCAGCCATGATCACAATGAATGGCGGTGCTGGTCTGAAGGGCCGAATGCCCTACTCCTGCACCCATTGTCTATTGTTTATTGTCGACTACCTCCTCCGGCAGCTCGTTCCATACACCCACCACCTTTTGTGTAAAAACAAAAAGTTACCACTCAGATTCTAACTAAATCTTTTCCCTCTCATCTTTAGCCTATGTCCTCTGGTTCCCTATTCCCTCACTCTGGGTGAAAGTCCCTGTGCCTCCGCCCGATCTATTCCTCTCCTGATTTTGTACACCTCTACAAGATCGCCCCTCAACTTCCTGCCCTCCAAGGAACAGAGTCCCAGCCTGTTCAACCTCTCTCCATAAGCTCAGTCTCTCGAGTCCTGGCAACATCCTCGTAAATCTTCTCTGCACCCTTTTCAGCTTGGAAAAGCATAATGTATAACGCATTCCACACCTCCCAACTCACGCAGTGTAAATCAGTCCCTCCAGCGTTCAGTAGCATGTGAGTCGGATTAGATAGGGTAGGCAGTCAGAATCTTTCTCCTCGAATGGAAAAATCAAATACTAGAGGGCATCACTTTAAGGTGAGAGGGGCAAAGTTGAAAGATGTGCAGGGAAAGTTTTTTTACACAGAGGGTGGTGAGTGCCTGGAACGCGTTGATGGACGTGGTGTTTGAAGCAGATACCTTAGTAAGGTTCAAAAGACATTTGGATAGGCACACGGATATGGAGTCACGGGTCCACCACCGGTTTTCCGGCACCCTTGGTTCCAGAGCCTTTCCGGAAAATCCGTTTTACACAATAGACAATAGACAATAGGTGCAGGAGTAGGCCATTTGGCCCTTCGGACCAGCACTGCCATTCAATGTGATCATTGCTGATCATCCCCAATCAGTACCCCGTTCCTGCCTTCTCCCCATATCCCCTGACTCCGCTATTTTTAAGAGCCCTATCTAGCTCTCTCTTGAAAGCATCCAAAGAACCGGCCTCCACCGCCCTCTGAGGCAGAGAATTCCACAGACTCACCACTCTCTGTGAGAAAAAGTGTTTCCTCGTCTCCATTCTAAATGGCTTACTCCTTATTCTTAAACTGTGGCCCCTGGTTCTGGACTCCCCCAACATCGGGAACATGTTTCCTGCCTCTCTCGTGTCCAAGCCCTTAACAATCTTTGTTTTCACGGACCAACAGAGGTCACGGCCTCCGAGAGGAGTCCAACGTCACCGGAAACGTTCCGAGGGGCCGAGACCTCGGCCTTGGAAGTCGGCTATGATAACGGATCTGCTGGCTCCGGTCAGAGTTCCAGAGCCAAGGTCACAGGGGGGGGGGGCAAATTCCACCCTACCCGCCGATGAGGTCGAGATCAGCCGTCTCACCCGGCCTAGGCACCACATTTTGGGGATTGGTGGGGGGGGGGGGGGGCGCGTCCGCAAAGGGATTTCTAGTGAGATCTGGTCATTTTGTCTGGATTAAAGGAGGTGCCGGAGCAATAGTTTAGTTTTGTTTAGATACACAGCACGGAAATAGGCCCCTTTGGCCCATAGAGTCCGCACGTTAACACAGGTGATGCGCACTTAGATAGAGCTCTTAAAGATAGCAGAGTCAAGGGATATGGGGAGAAGGCAGGGACGGGGCACTGATTGTGGATGATCAGCCATGATCACAGTGAATGGCGGTGCTGGCTCGAAGGGCCAAATGGCCTACTCCTGCACCTACTGTCTATTGTCCATAGATAAGAGATGGTCTTGGCATCATGTTCGGCACAGACATTGTGGGCCGAAGGGCCTGTTCTTGGGCTGTACTGTTCCAGGTTGACCGAGAAACCTCATTCCCCATTTATTTTTTTTTAGTTTTGGTTTTACAGCGTGGAAACAGGCCCTTCGGCCCACCGTGTCCGCACACTAACACTATCCTACACACACTGGGGACAAGTTTTACATTTACACTAAGCCATTTACGCCAACCTGCACGTCTTTGGAGTGTGGGAGGAAACCGAAGTTCCTGGAGAAAACCCACGGGGAGAACGTGCAAACTCCGTACAGGCAGTCGGGATCGAACCCGGGTGTCTGGCGCCGTAAAGGCAGCAAGCCTGCCGTGCCGCCCCGAATAACTGCCAGAAAATCAGTGGCGGGCCTGTACGTGGGTAGTGCGCGGGTAGATATGTGATAGTCTTGACATTGTGGGCCGAAGGGCCTGTTCTTGTGCTGCACCGTTCCTACCCAGGAACCTCACTTAGTCATTCATTCGCCACGCCATTCATCCGCCACGCTCGTGACCGGGGGGAAATATCGGAAAATTATGATACTGCCTTGTTTGAAAACTACATTGTGACACAAAGTTGGTGGGGCAGCAATCTCACAGTGAATGTATCATCTATTGCAGGACAGACAGATAAGTTCCAAAATTCCTTTCAGGGTTCCAAGCTGAATGGTGGCGATATGGCCCTCGCTCTTTATTCAGCCTTATACTCTTACTCGGGATGGGACACTCTCAACTTTGTGACCGAAGAACTTCACAACCCTGAAAGGTGAGTCTTTACTGTTGCTGGGCTTGTACACTCTGGAGTTTAGAAGGATGAGGGGGATCTCATTGAAACATATCAGGTTATTAAGGGTTTCGACACACTAGAGGCAGGAAACATGTTCCCGATGTTGGGGGAGTCCGGAACCAGGGGCCACACAGTTTTAAGAATAAGGAGTAAGCCATTTAGAACGGAGACGAGGAAACACTTTTTCTCACAGAGAGTGGTGAGTCTGTGGAATTCTCTGCCTCAGAGGGCGGTGGAGGCAGGTTCTCTGGATGCTTTCAAGAGAGAGCTAGATAGGGCTCTTAAAAATAGCGGAATCAGGGGATATGGGGAGAAGGCAGGAACGGGGTACTGATTGGGGATGATCAGCCATGATCACATTGAATGGCGGTGCTGGCTCGAAGGGCCAAATGGCCTACTGCACCTATTGTCTATTGTCTGTTTGAGAACGACAACAATGCTGAAGATCCCTCTTCTTCCATCTTCTTCTATTCTCACACAGAGAAGTGTGAGGTGTTGCATTGTGGGACGTCGAACGAGGGCAGGACCTACACAGTAAATGGTAGGCCTCTGGGGAGTGTTGTGGAGCAGAGGGATCTAGGAGTACAGGTGCATGGTTCCTTGAAGGTCAAGTCGCAGGTGGATAAGGTGGTCAAAAAGGCTTTTGGCACATTGGCCTTCATCAGTCAGAGGATTGAATATAGAAGTTGGGAGGTCATGTTGCAATTGTTTTAGACGTTGGTGAGAACCGCATTTAGAGTATTGCGTTCAGTTCTGGGCACCATGTTATAGGAAAGATATTGTCAAGCTGGAAAGGGTTCAGAGATGATTTACAAGGATGTTGCCAGGACTAGAGGGTGTGAGCTATAGGGAGAAGGCTGGGTCTCTATTCCTTGGAGCGCAGGAAGATGAGAGGTGATCTTATAGAGGTGTATAAAATCATGAGAGGAGTAGATTGGATAGATGCACAGAGTCTTTTACCCAGAGTAGGGGAATCAAGGACCAGAGGACATAGGTTCAAGGTGAAGGGGAACAGATTTAATGGGAATCTGAGAGGTAACTTTTTCACACAAAGGGTGGTGGGTGTATGGAACAAGCTGCCAGAAGAGGTAGTTGAGGCTGGGACTATCCAATGTTTAAGAAACAGTTGGACAGGTACATGGATAGGATAAGTTTGGAGGGATATGGACCAAACGCAGGCAGGTAGGACTAGTGTAGCTGGGATATGTTGGCCGGTGTGGGCAAGTTGGGCTGAAGGGCCTGTTTCCACACTGCATCACTCGATGACTCTGTCCATTTGGAAGGATCATAAGTGATAGAAAATAGGTGCAGGAGGAGGACACTCGGCCCATCGAGCCATTCAGAATGATCTAAAATAAGGACTCCGTTCCTGCTTTCTCCTCATATCAACAAATGTGATATGAGCAAATGATTAAAAATAAGACATTGCAAAGATAGTTTATTTGTTGCATATTAGAGCTTGTGGTAATATTTTAAAAATTGACTGAGCAATCTAGAAGACATTGTCATGAATTCTACACCTCTGCATCATTCTAAAGTCAGAGGTCACGTCAAACACTTCCACAAGGAAATTTCAGGTTTTCTGTGGAAGTTATGGGTAATAATATCGAGCCCTCTTTTATCAACAAATCAATTTAACTGATAGGTGTAGAATTAGGTCATTCGGCCCATCAAGTCTACTCCGCCATTCAATCATGGCTGATCTATCTCTCCCTCCTAACCCCATTCTCCTGCCTTCTCCCCATAACCCCTGACACCCGTACTAATCAAGAGTCTATCTATCTCTGCCTTAAATATATCCACTGACTTGGCCTCCGCAGCCTTCTGTGGCAAAGAATTCCACAGATTCACCACCCTCTGACTAAAGAAATTCCTCCTCATCTCCCTCCAAAAAGAACGTCCTTTAATTCTGAGGCTGTGACCTCTAGTCCTAGACTCTCCCACGTGGAAACATCCTCTCCACATCCACTCTATCCAACCGATGAGAGGGATGAGAATGAGATGGATGAGGGGACACCTCATTGAAACTTACTCTGGCTTTGAGAATGATCCCAGGAATGAGTGGTTAACATCTGATGAGTGCTTCACGGCACTGGGCCTGTAGTTTAGGTTAGTTTAGAGATACAGCGCAGATCAGCCCCTTCGCCCCACCGACCAGCGATCCCCGCATGTTAACACTCTCTTATACAGTGCTCTCCATAATGTTTGGGACAAAGGCCCATCATTTATTTATTTGCCTCTGTACTGAATTTGAGATTTGTAATAGAAAAAAAATCACATGCACGTTGTTAAAGTGCACATTGTCAGATTTTAATAAAGGCCATTTTTATACATTTTGGTTTCACCATGTAGAAATTACAGCTGTGTTTATACATAGTCCCCCCATTTCCGGGCACCATAATGTTTGGGACACAGCAATGTCATGTAAATGAAAGTAGTCATGTTTAGTATTTTGTTGCATATCCTTAATGACTGCTTGAAGTCTGCGATTCATGGAATCACCAGTTGCTGGGTGTCTTCTCTGGTGATGCTCTGCCAGGCCTGTATTGCAGCCATCTTTAGCTTATGCTTGTTTTGGGGGCTAGTCCCCTTCAGTTTTCTCTTCAGCATATAAAAGGCATGTTCAATTGGGTTCAGATCGGGTGATTGGCCACTCATGAATTGACCATTTTTTAGCTTTGAAAAACTCCTTTGTTGCTTTAGCTGTATGTTTGGGATCATTGTCTTGCTGTAGAATGAACCGCTGACCAATGCGTTTTGAGGCATTTGTTTGAACTTGAGCAGATAGGATGTGTCTATACACTTCAGAATTCATTCTGCTACTACCATCAGCAGTTGTATCATCAATGAAGATAAGTGAGCCAGTACCTTCAGCAGCCAAACATGCCCAGGCCATAACACCCCCACCACTGTGTTTCACAGATGAAGTGGTATGCTTTGGATCTTGGGCAGTTCCTTCTCTCCTCCATACTTTGCTCTTGCCATCACTCTGATAAAAGTTAATCTTCGTCTCATCTGTCCACAAGACCTTTTTCCAGAACTGTGGTTGCTCTTTTAAGTACTTTTTGGCAAACTGTAACCTGGCCATCCTATTTTTGTGGCTAGCCAGTGGTTTGCATCTGGCAGTGTAGCCTCTGTATTTCTGTTCATGAAGTCTTCTGCAGACAGTGGTCATTGACAAATCCACACCGGACTCCTGAAGAGTGTTTCTGATCTGTCGGACAGGTGTTTGTGGATTTTTCTTTATTATAGAGAGAATTCTTCAGTCCTCAGCTGTGGAGGTCTTCCTTGGCCTGCCAGTCCCTTTGCGATTAATAAGCTCACCAGTGCTCTCTTTCTTCTTAATGATGTTCCAAACAGTTGATTTTGGTAAGCCTAAGGTTTGGCTGATGTCTCTAACAGATCTATTCTTGTTTCTCAGTCTCATAATGGCTTCTTTGACTTTCATTGGCACAACTTTGGTCCTCATGTTGATAAACAGCGATAAAAATTTCCAAAGGTGATGGAAAGACTGGAGGAAAGACTAGGTGCTGAGAGCTCACTTATACCTGCATTAAGGAGGCAATTAAACACACCTGAGCAATTACAAACACCTGTGAAGCCATGTGTCCCAAACATTATGGTGCCCTGAAATGGGGGGACTATGTATAAACACAGCTGTAATTTCTACATGGTGAAACCAAAATATATAAAAATGACCTTTAATAAAATCTGACAATGTGCACTTTAACCACATGTGATTTTTTTCTATTACAAATGTCAAATTCAGTACAGAGGCAAATAAATAAATGATGGATCTTTGTCCCAAACATTATGGAGGGCACCTTATTCTATTTATTTTTTATCTTATTACTTTATTGTCGTTGTAGTGGTGCATGGAATGGAATTCATGCGCACTGGCTGCGGGGAGCTCAAATGTACAAGATTAAAAATAACAATAAAATGACAGCAAAAAAGTGAGAAGAATAAAAAAATTGTTCATACACTCACATGCACATACACACGGATTCACACACGCATACACATTATGCTGACATATGCACCCTTACGAGGATAGAAGATATTGCACTCACAAGGTCATTGTCAGAGTATAAGATTTTGCACATAATAGTATAATAATAAATATTGTAAATGAATATATCAGGTATTGCACAAAGGTAGGTATTGTACAGTATAAATATTGGCTATGGGGGGTGTGTATTCAGTACAGAGTTCAGTGTGGTGATGGCCTTGGGGTAGAAACTGTTTGTTCATCTTGTGGCGAGTGATTTGATGGACCTGTAACGCTTTCCTGAGGGCAGAAGGGCAAGCAAGTGATGTGCGGGATGAGATAAGTCCTTTAGGATGCGTGATGCCTTCCGCAGGCAACGGGAGCGATAGATCTCTTCCAGGGCAGGCAGGTGTGTGTCGGTGATCTTCTGGGCTGTGTCGATGACTCTCTGCAGAGCCTTCTTGTCAGCCGCAGAACTTTGGCCATGATACCACACCAGGATGCCATGTGTCAGGACACTCGCTATGGAGCAAAGGTAGAATGACATTAGCAGCTGTTGTGGCAAGTTGACTTTCCTGAGTGAAGCCATTGTTCTGCCTTCTTAACCAAAGAGTTTATGTTGGTTGACCACCTGAGATCTTCTGAGATGTGGGTGCCCAGGAACCTGAAACTGGGGACTTGATCCACTCTCCGTTTCTGTGCAGTGGGGGATGGGCACTAGGGACATTTTTTATCAAGCCAACTTTTTACCAAGCCAATTAATAGACAATAGACAATAGGTGCAGGAGTAGGCCCTTCAAGCCAGCACCGCCATTCAATGTGACCATGGCTGATCATCCACACTCAGTACCCCGTTCCTGCCTTCTCCCCATATCCCCTGACTCTGCTATCTTTAAGAGCCCTATCTAACTCTCTCTTGAAAGCATCCAGAGAACCGGCCTCCACCGCCCTCTGAAGCAGAGAATTCCACAGACTCACCACTCTCTGTGAGAAAAAGTGTTTCCTCGTCTCCGTTCTAAATGGCTTACCCCTTATTCTTAAACTGTGGCCCCCTGGATCAGATAGTACACGATCAGATTGGGCGGCACGGAGGCGCAGCGGTAGAGTTGCTGCCGTACGGCGCCAGAGACCCGGGTTCGATCCTAACTACGGGTGGAATAAATGTAGAAGTTGTCCCCAGTGTGTGTCGGATAGTGTTGGAGTGCGGGGATCACTGGTCTGTCCAGACTCCGTGGGCCGAAGGGCCTGTTTTAGGAGCTTCTTGTGCACCAGTTGAGTTGAGTTAGTATGGTTTTGTCATTCAACCACTGACACGGTGGCGCAGCGGTAGAGTTGCTGCCTCACGGCGCCAGAGACCCGGGTTCGATCCTGACTACGGGTGCTGTCTGTACGGAGTTTGTACGTTCTCCCCGTGACCTGCGTAGCTTTTGTCCGGGTGCTCCGGTTTCCTCCCACATTCCAAAAACGTGCAGATTTGTAGGTTGATACAAAATGCTGGAACAACTCAGCCCGAAACGTCATCCATTCCTCCTCTATCCAGAGATGCTGCCTGTCCCACTGAGTTACTACAGCATTTTGTGTCTATCTTCGGTGTAAACCAGCACCTGCAGTTCCTTCCTTTGTAGGTTAATTGGCTACTGTAAATTCTCCCCAGTGCGTAAGATGGAACTGGTATACAGAGATCGCTGGTCGACAATAGGTGCAGGAGTAGGCCATTCGGCCCCTTCGAGCCAGCACAGCCATTCACTGTGATCATGGCTGATCATCCACACTCAGTACCCCGTTCCTGCCTTCTCCCCATATCCCCTGACTCTGCTATCTTTAAGAGCTCTATCTAACTCTCTCTTGAAAGCATCCAGAGAATTGGCCTCCACTGCCTTCTGAGGCAGAGAATTCCACAATTCACAACTCTCTGGGTGAAAATGTTTTTCCTCATCTCCGTTTTAAATGGTTTATCCCTTATTCTTAAACTGTGGCCCCTGGTTCTGGACTCCCCCAACATCGGGAACATGTTTCCTTCCTCTAGCATGTCCAATCCCTTAATAATCTTATACGTTTCAATAAGATGCCCTCTCATCCTTCTAAATTCCAGTGTATACAAGCCCAGCCGCTCCATTCTTTCAACCTGTGACAGTCCTGCCAGGTTGGTGAGGATTCAGTGGGCCGAAGGGCCTGTTTCTCTACTGTATCTCTAAAACTAAAACTACTATACATAAATGCAATCAAGTCAAACTCAAGTACCATAGATAGACCAAAGGGAACAGGATGTAGCTCTCAGTATTGGAGAGTACCAGTTCCAGAGACAAAGTCCAATATTTGCAAGGGGGTAGAGGTGAATTGGACAGTACTCGAGCTTATGGAGGTAAATCGGACTTATGGAGGCAAATCTTATGGAGGTAAAGCTCATGGAGGTAAATCTGTGTTGGAAGGAAGTGCAGATGCTGGTTTACACCGAAGATAGACACAAAATGCTGGAGTAACTCAGCGGGGCAGTCTCGACCCGAAACGTCACCCATTCCTTCTCTCCAGAGATGCTGCCTGTCCCGCTGAGTTACTCCAGCATTTTGTGTCTATCTTCGGTGTCTTAGCTGATGCGTGATCAAAGCAATCCACAGGTATTGATGTACAAGGAGATTTTAGGATCCAAGACCTTAGCTCCCTGAAAGTGACCACACAAGTGGATAGATGGGTAAAGATGGCTTTCCTTCATCAGCCTCACAGCGCCAGAGACCCGGCTTCGATCCTGACGCCGAAGGAGTTTGTACCCACATTCTGTGACCGCGTGGGCTTTCTCCGGGTGCTCTGGTTTTCTCCCACATCCCAAAGACGTGCAGGTTCGTCAGTCATTTCGCTCTGGTGAAGGTTGTAAATTGTCCCCAGTGTGTGTAGGATAGCGCTAGTGTACGGGGCGATCGCTGGTCGGCGCGGACCCGGTGGGGCCGAAGGGCCTGCTTCTGTGCTGTATCTCTTTAACTAAACCAAACTAAACAGTCAGGACATTGAGTGCAAGATCCAGGAAATTGTGTCGCAGCTTCGTGATCGATGGTCGGTGCGGACTCGATCGGCTGAAGGGCCTGTTTCCATGCTGCATCTCGAAACTAAACTGAAATGATAATATCACTGTTCAAAACAAACCGGTCGTTTTAGGGAGTGAAGGGGAGAAATATAGACAATAGACAATAGGTGCAGGAGTAGGCCATTTGGCCCTTCGAGCCAGCACCGCCATTCAATGTGATCATGGCTGATCATCCCCAATCAGTACCCCGTTCCTGCCTTCTCCCCATATCACCTGACTCCGCTATTTTTAAGAGCCCTATCTAGCTCTCTCTTGAAAGCATCCAGAGAACCGGCCTCCACCGCCCTCTGAGGCAGAGAATTCCACAGACTCACAACTCTCTGTGAGAAAAAGTGTTTCCTCGTCTCCGTTCGAAATGGCTTACTCCTTATTCTTAAACTCCTTATCCTTGAAGGAACCCAGAGAGTTGTGAATCTGTGGAATTCTCTGCCTCGGAAGGCAGTGGAGGACGATTCTCTGGATGCATTCAAAAGAGTCCTCTGCCCCCCCCGGTGTGTTAGGGAAGCAGATGCGAATGTGGGATAACATAGAACTAACGTGAATAGGATATCGATGGTCGGCGTGGACTCGATGGGCCGAATGGCCCGTTTCCAAGCTGGATCTCTAAACTAAAGGGCGGCACGGTGGCGCAGTGGGAGAGCCACTGCCTCACAGCGCCCGAGACCCGGGTTCGATCCTGTCCACGGGTGCCGGCCTGTACGGAGTTTGTACGTTCTCCCCGTGACCTGCGTGGGTTTATCTCCGAGATCTTCGGTTTCCTCCCACACTCCAAAGACGTACAGGTTTGTGGGTTAATTGGCTTGCTATAAAAATGTGTAAATGTAAAATTGTCCCTCGTGTGTGCAGGGTAGTGTGTTGGTGTGCGGGGATCGCTGGTCGGCGCGGACTCGGTGGGCCGAAGGGCCTGTTTCCACGCTGTATCTCTAAACTAAACTAAACCAAACTAAATTAGGCTAATCACATCAGCAGAACCCAGAACATTTATAAGTTTAATAAAACTATAAGTAAAACGCTGCACCTGAAGTGGTAAAATGGTAATTTAAAATAAAACTTTCAAAGCAATTCTATGATATAAAATGTAACAGAATACTACGAGCCTATACTGTGCACTATCGTTAGTATCAGAACCTGCTCCTGCAATCTTGCTTTACCGATGTTGGGGGGAGTCCAGAACCAGGGGCCACAGTTTAAGAATAAGGGGTAGGCCATTTAGAACGGAGACGAGGAAACACTTTTTCACACAGAGAGTTGTGAGTCTGTGGAATTCTCTGTCTCAGAGGGCAGTAGAGGCCAATTCTCTGGATGCTTTCAAGAGAGAGCTAGATGGGGCTCTTAAAGATAGTCAAGGGATATGGGGAGAAGGCAGGAACGGGGTACTGATTGTGGATGATCAGCCATGATCACATTGAATGGCGGTGCTGGCTCGAAGGGCCGAATGACCTACTCCTGCACCTATTGTCTATTGATGTGTAGATTACTTGAACTAAATTGAACTAAATCATGAGAGGCATAGACAGGGTGGAGAGTCAGAACCTTTCTCTCTGGGTGGGAAAGATGAAAGATAAAAGTTGAATAGCAAGTTTGTCGGTGACACAAAACCAAGTGGGAATGTAAATGGTTGCCCAAAATTGCAGCAGGATCTTGATCGATTGGCCAGGTGATGGAATTTAATAGAGAAATGTAAGGTGGTGCATTTTGGAAAGTCGAACGTTGGCAGGGTCTACACAGTGAATGGTAGAGCTCTGGGGAGTGTGTAGAGCAGAGGGTTTAAGAAACATTTAGACAGGCACATGGCTAGAACAGGTTTAGAGGGATATGGGCCAAACATAAAACAGGTGGGACTAGTGCAGATACGGCATGTTGGTTGGTACGGGCAAGTTGGGCCAAAAGGCCACTTTCTACACTGGATGACTCGTGTGTGTGTGTGTATGTATATATATGTGTACGTGTGTGTGCATATATGTGTACGTGTGTAGATATATATGTGTGTATGTGTGTGTGTATATCTGTGTTTGTATATGGATATATATGTGTGTGTGTTTGTGTATAGATATATGTGTGTGTGTGTGTTTGTGTATATATATGTATGTGTATATGTGTGAGTGTATGTGTGTATATATGTGTGCGTGTGTGTATATATATGTGTATGTGTGTATATATATGTGTGTGTGTGTATATATATATGTGTATGTGTGTGTATATGTGTGTATATATGTGTATGTGTGTGTGTAAATATGTGTGTATATATATGTGTGTGTGTGTATATGTATGTGTGTGTATATGTGTGTGTGTGTGTGTGTATATATGTGTTGGTTTATATATATATATATATATATATATATATATATGTGTGTGTATGTATATATGTATATGTGTGTGTGTATATGTGTGTGTGTGTATGTGTGTGTGTGTGTGTATATGTGTGTGTGTATATATGTGTTGGTTTGTATATAGATATATATGTGTGTGTGTGTGTATATATATATATCCCCTGCAACCACAGGAGATGCAAAATCTTCCCACCCAAACCACCCCCCTCCCCGGGTACTTTCCCCTGCAACCGCAGGAGATGCAACACCTGTCCCTTTATCTCCCCCCTCCGACTCCATCCAAGGACCCAAACAGTCTTTCCAGGTGAGGCAGAGGTTCACTTGCGCCTCCTCCAACCTCATCTACTGTATCCGCTGCTCCAGGTGTCAACTTCTCTACATCGGCGAGACCAAGCGCAGGCTTGGCGATCGTTTCGCTGAACACCTCCGCTTAGTCCGCCTTAACCTACCTGATCTCCCGGTGGCTCAGCACTTCAACTCCCCTCCCTTTCCCAATATGACCTTTCTGTCCTGGGCCTCCTCCATTGTCAGAGTGAGGCCCAGCACAAATTAGATGAACAGCATCTCATATTTCGCTTGGGTAGTTTACACCCCAGCGGTATGAACATTGACTTCTCTAACTTCAAGTAGCCCTTGCTTTCTCTCTCCGCCCCCTCCCATCCCAGTTCTCCCACTAGTCTTACTTTGTCCCCACCCCCTACCCTGACATCAGTCTGAAGAAGGGTCTCGAGGCGAAACGTCGCCCATTCCTTCTCTCCAGAGATGCTGCCTGTCCCGCTGAGTTACTCCAGCATTTTGTGTCTACCTTCGATTTAAACCACCATCTGTAGTTCTTTCTTATATATATACACACACACACACACACACACACACACACACACACACACACACACACACACACACACATACATACACACACACACACACACACACACACGTTTATATATAACAGAGTAAGATTTTCATATGTTAAACTTCTTCTGCTGTTGCAGCTGAAACTCTGTGGGGAATGCAGTTCCTTACAGCATGAACGTTTGGACTCCACTGTGGTCAAGTCAAGTCAAGTCACATTTATTTATATAGCACATTTAAAAAACAACTCTCGTTGGCCAAAGTGCTTTACATTTGTTATAAGAATAGTATAAACAAACAAACTACATACATATATACATATAGCCCTCGCTCAGAGGACGTCAAGAAAGGCTTGGGAGTATAGATAAGTTTTTAGTCTTGACTTAAAGGAGTTGATGGAGGGGGCAATTCTGATGGGAAGGGGGATGCTGTTCCACAGTCTAGGAGCTGCAACCGCAAAGGCGCGGTCGCCCCTGAGCTTATGCCTAGACCGCGGGATATTCAGCAACCCCAAGTCGGCCGATCTGAGGGACCTGGAGGTGGAGTGGTGGGTGAGCAGACTTTTAATGTAGGTGGGGGCAAGCCCATTGAGGGCTTTGTAGACATAGAGGAGGATCTTGTCAAGGTTAAGGGCCTGTCCCACTTGGCGATTTTGTTTTTGGCGACTGCCGGCGTCATTGACTTACATATCAGGTCACCGGAAAAGTCGCGGTGTGACGACGTATTGACGCGCGGCTTTTCCTCAAGTGTCGCAACAATTTTATTTGTCGCCGCTGGATTTTGAAATGTTCTAAATCCTTCGGTGACCCTGACACGTCAGTCAATGACGCCGGCAGTCGCCGAAAAAAATCGGCAAGTGCATCATCGTTCTGCATGATTGAGGAGCGTGCGTGATCCGGGGTGGGTTCCGGTTTGCCCGTGATAATCGTGCGCTTCGCTTGCCTTTCGACGTGCTGTTGCGATAATTGACGACCGATCTTCCCCCCCCCCCTCCCCCTCCCTTGGTGACAGGAACCTGCCCTTGGCGATTGCTATTTCCATGCCCCTGGTAACGATCATCTACCTCCTGACGAACGTGGCCTACTACGCAGTCCTGGACATCCCCACCATCCTCCACAGTGATGCCGTTGCCGTGGTAAGTCTTTGCTGCCAAGCTCTACAACACAATGGCCTGACTGTGGTGATTCCGATCTTTTTGGTCTGTTGGATTCGGGCTCACAGGAGCAGTTTTTTTTTTTTTTCTTGTACGATTTAACAAGTGAGCGATAGGGATCTGGTCAGAGCAGAGCGACAGAGTCATGGAGTGATACAGCGTGGAAACAGGCCCAGCTTGCCCACACCAGCCAACATGTCCCATCTAGACTAGTCCCACCTGCCCGCGTTTGGTCCATATCCCTCCAAACCTGTCCTATCCATGTACTTGTCTAACTGTTTCTTAAACGCTGGGATAGTCCCAGCCTCAGCTACCTCCTCTAGCAGCTTTGTTCCATACACCCACCACCCTTTGTGTGAAAAGGTTACCCCTCAGATTCCTATTGTCTTTTCCCCATCACCTTGAACCTACGTCCCCTGGTCCCCGATTCCCCTACTCTGGGCAAGAGACTCTGTGCATCCACCCGATCTATTCCTCTCATGATTTTATACACCTCTATAAGATCACCCCTCATCCTCCTGCGCTCCAATGAATAGAGTCCCAGCCTGCTCAACCTCTCCCTGTAGCTCAGGCCCTCTAGCCCTGGCAACATCCTTGTAAATCTTCTCTGTACCCTGTCCAACTTGACACCATCTTTTCTATAACATGGCACCTGGAACTGAACACAATACTCTAAATTCCATTCCGTGAGGAATTTCTGCGGGTGCTCCGGTTTCCTCCCACACTCCAAAGACGTGCAGGTTTGTAGGTTAATTGCTTTGGTATCCGTGTGTCGGATAGTGCTAGTGTACGGGGTATTCGCTGGTCAACGCAGACCTAACCCTCGTGTGTTGGATAGTGCTAGCGTACGGAGTGATCGCCGGTCGACACCGACTAGGTGGGAAGAAGGGCCTGATTCCACCCTGTGTCTCTAAAGTCTAAAGTGTCTTCTCAAGAGAATTAACAAGCGACCTAATGCCGTCAACCTCCCCTGTGGACGCCAAGCATGAGGCCAGCAGCAGAGAGCATTGATGGTGTCAAGGCGACCTGACCTGCACTGGTTGCATTAGCATCAGCCCATCCAGCGTGGGATCACATAACAGGGATGTGAATACGTGGCGCTGATACAAAAATAGGTGGAAGGGCAGGTTGTGTAGAGAAAGCAGGGACTCTGCAGAAGGACTTTAATATAGTGATTCAGCATGGAAACAGGCCCTTCGGCCCACCGGGTCTGCGCCGACCACCAATCCCCGCTCACAAACACCATCCAACACATACTAGTGACATTTTTTACATTTACCAAGCCAATTAACCTACAAACCTGTACGTCTTTGGAGTGTGGGAGGAAACCGAAGATCTCGGAGAAAACCCACGCAGGTCACGGGGAGAACGTACAAACTCCGTACAGGCAGCACCCGTGGTCAGGATCGAACCTGGGTCTCCGGCGCTGTAAGGCAGCGACTTTACCGCTGTGCCGCTGTGGCATGGACAGGTTGGGAGGGTGGGCAGAGAAGTGGCAGATGGAATACAGTGCAGCAATGTGCGGAGTCATGCATTTTGTTCGTAGGAATAAAGGCTGTAGACTATTTTCTAAATGGGGAGAGAATCCAGAAATCGGAGGTGCAAAGGGACTTGGGAATGCTGGTGCAGGACTCCCAAAAAGATAATCTGCAAGTCGAATGGGCAGTAAAGAAAGCAAACTTAATGCTGGCATTTATTTCCAGAGGGCTTGTATACAAAAACAGGGATGTAATGTTGAGGCTCTATAAGCCGCTGGTCAGGCCACATTTGGAATATTGCGAGCAATTTTGGGCCCCATATCTGAGGAAGGATGTGCTGGCTCTGGAGAGGGTCCAGAGGTTTACGAGAATGATGCCAGGAATGAGTTGGTTAACATATGATGAGCATTTGACAGCACTGGGCCTGTACTCGCTGGAGTTTAGATGGTTGAGGGGGGGACCTCATTGAAACTTACAGAATAATGAAAGGCATAGATAGAGTGGATGTGGAGAGGATGTTTCCACTAGTGGGAGAGTCCAGGACCAGAGGTCATGGCCTCAGAATTAAAGGGCGCTCTTTTAGAAAGGAGGTGAGGAGGAACTTCTTTAGTCAGAGGGCAGTTAATTTAGACAATAGACAATAGGTGCAGGAGTAGGCCATTTGGCCCTTCGAGCCAGCACCGCCATTCAATGTGATCATGGCTGATCATCCCCAAACAATACCTCGTTCCTGCCTTCTCCCCATATCCCCTGACTCCGCTATTTTTAAGAGCCCTATCTAGCTCTCTCTTGAAAGCATCCAGAGATCCTGCCTCCACCACCCTCTGAGGCAGAGAATTCCACAGACTCACCGCTCCCTGTGAGAAAAAGTGTTTCCTCGTCTCCGTTCTAAATGGCTTACTCCTTATTCTTAAACTGTGTGGCCCCTGGTTCCGGACTCCCCCAACATCGGGAACATGTTTCCTGCCTCTAGCGTGTCCAAACCCTTAACAATCTTATATGTTTCAATGAGATATCCTCTCATCCTTCTAAACTCCAGAGTGTACAAGCCCAGCTGCTCCATTCTCTCAGCATATGACAGTCCCACCATCCCGGGAATTAACCTTGTAAACCTACGCTGCACTCCCTCAATAGCAAGAATGTCCTTCCTCAAATTAGGGGACCAAAACTGCACACAATACTCCAGGTGTGGTCTCACTGGGGCTCTGTACAACTGCAGAAGGACCTCTTTGCTCCTACATTCGATTCCTCTTGTTATAAAGGCCAACATTTGTGGAACTTATTGCCACGGAGGGCTGTAGAGACCAAGTCAGTGGATATTTTTTAAGGCAGAGATAGACCCATTCTTCATTAGAACGGGAGTCAAGGGTTATTGGGAGATGGCAGGAAAATGGGATTAGGAGGCAGAGATCAGCCATGATTGAATGGCGATGGGCCGAATGGCCTAATTCTACACTTGTGAACTAGTGTGGAATGACTTCAGCCTGTGGGATATCAGGCATCAGTGAATGGGCCCATTGTGGGCTGTGGGAGAGGTGATTACGAAGGGAGACTTAAAATACTGGAGTAACTCCAGTAGATGGTAGATGCACAGAGTCCTTTGCCCAGCCTTGAGACCTGCACCAGCATTCCCAAGTCCCTTTGCATCTCCGATTTCTGGATTCTCTCCCCATTTAGAAAATAGTCTACAGCCTTCATTCCTACGACCAAAATGCATGACTCCGCACATTGCTGCACTGTATTCCGTCTGCCACTTCTCTGCCCACCCTCCCAACCTGTCCATGCCACGGCGGCACAGCGGTAAAGTCGCTGCCTTACAGCGCCGGAGACCCAGGTTCGATCCTGACCACGGGTGCTGCCTGTACGGAGTTTGTACGTTCTCCCCGTGACCTGCGTGGGTTTTCTCCGAGATCTTCGGTTTCCTCCCACACTCCAAAGACGTACAGGTTTGTAGGTTAATTGGCTTCGTAAATGTAAAAAAATGTCACTAGTATGTGTTGGATGGTGTTTGTGAGCGGGGATTGCTGGTCGGCGCAGACCCGGTGGGCCGAAGGGCCTGTTTCCATGCTGAATCACTATATTAAAGTCCTTCTGCAGAGTCCCTGCTTTCTCTACACAACCTGCCCTTCCATCTATTTTTGTATCAGCGCCAGGTATTCACATCCCTGTTATGTGATCCCACGCTGGATGCGCTGATGCCAATGCAACCAGTGCAGGTCAGGTCGCCTTGACACCATCAATGCTCTCTGCTGCTGGCCTCATGCTTGGCGTCCACAGGGGAGGTTGACGGCATTAGGTCGCTTGTTAAATCTCTTGAGCAGACACTTTAGACTTTAGAGACACAGGGTGGAAACAGGCCCTTCTTCCCACCCAGTCGGCGTCGACCGGCGATCACTCCGTACGCTAGCACTATCCAACACACGAGGGTTAAGTCTGCGTTGACCAGCGATCACCCCGTACACTAGCACTATCCAACACACGGATACCAAAGCAAATTAACCTACAAACCTGCACGTCTTTGGAATGTGGGAGGAAACCGGAGCACCCGCAGAAATTCCACACGGAATGGAATTTAGAGTATTGTGTTCAGTTCCAGGCGCCATGTTATAGAAAAGATGGTGTCAAGTTGGACAGGGTACAGAGAAGATTTACAAGGATGTTGCCAGGGCTCGAGGGCCTGAGCTACAGGGAGAGGTTGAGTAGGCTGGGAATCTATTCCTTGAAGCCCAGGAGAATGAGGGGTGATCTTAAAGAGGTGTACAAAATCATGAGAGGAATAGGTCGGGTAGACGCACAGAGTCTCTTGCCCAGAGCAGGTGAATCGAGGACCAGAGGACATGGGTTCAAGGTGAAGGGGAAAAGATTTAATAGGAATCTGAGGGGTGACTTTTTCACACAAAGGGTGGTGGGTGTATGGAACGAGCTGCCGGAGGAGGTAGTTGAGGCTGGGACTATCCCAACGTTTAATCAAACAGGTACAGTACATGGACAGGTTTAGAGGGATATGGACCAAGCGCAGGCAGGTGGGAATAGTGTGGCTGGGACATGTTGGTCGGTGTGGGCAAGTTGGGCCGAAGGGCCTGTTTTGCACGCTGTATCACTCTATGACTCTACAACTCATTGGGTCAGACAGCATCTCTGGAGAAAAGAAATGGGCGACATTTTGGGTTGAGACGCTCCTTCAGACGAAGAGGTACAGGGATGCGAACTAGTGGGACGACTGGGGGCGGGGGGTGGGTTGGGGGGGAGGGGGCAGCGAGGGAATGCAAGGGTGACGTGAAATGAGAGAAATCGGCATTCATACCGCTGGATTGTTGGAGAACGGGCAAACTCCACACAGACAGCACCCGAGGTCAGGATCAAAACCGTGTCTCTGGCGCCGTGAGGCAGCAGCTCTACCAGCTGCGCCACCCCTGTCACCCTTACTTTCTTGTCTATATCAGAGTATTCCACCTTAGTAACCAGATGGTGGACACAAAACCAGATGTTTTATATCCACGTACATGGATAGGACAGGTTTGGAGAGATATGGACAGGTGGGACTAGTGCAGGTGGGACATGTTGGGCGGTGTGGGCAAATTGGGCCGAAGGGCCTGTTTCCACACTGCATCACTTCATGACTGCACGACTATGACTCAATGAGTATAGACGCAAAGAGTTCCTTCTGCAGTTGTACAGGGCCCTAGTGAGACCACATCTGGAGCATAGTGTGCAGTTTTGGGATGGCGGGACTGTCATACGTTGATAGAATGGAGCGGCTGGGCTTGTATACGCTGGAATTTAGAAGGATGAGAGGGGATCTTATTGAAACATATAAGATTATTATGGGTTTGGACACGCTAGAGGCAGGAAACATGTTCCCGATGTTGGGGGGGGGGGGGGAGTCCAGAACCAGGGGCCACAGTTTAAGAATAAGGGGTAAGCTATTTAGATCGGAGATGAGAAAAAACATTTTCACACAGAGAGTTGTGAATCTGTGGAATTCTCTGCCTCAGAGGGCGGTGGAGGCCGGTTCTCTGGATGCTTTCAAGAGAGAGTTAGATAGAACTGTTAAAGATAGCGGAGTCAGGGCATATGGGGAGAAGGCAGGAACGGGGTACTGATTGGGGATGATCAGCCATGATCACAGCCGAATGGCGGTGCTGGCTCGAAGGGCCGAATGGCCTACTCCTGCACCGATTGTCTATTGTCTATTGTCCATGACTATGGCTCCGTGACTAAGGCTCTGTGACTCTATGACTACGTTGAACGTCAGACACACAAAACACTGTTTCTTTTAGACTTTTGCAGATGGTGTCCTGGGTTACGTGAAGTGGCTCATACCACTGTCGGTAGCGATATCCTGCTACGGTGGCCTTAACTCGTCTATCATTGCATCCTCCAGGTAAGTGAAGTGGGTGGAGCATTTCAAACTGCAGAGCCCAACATTCTGAGAAGATTGGCCAGCACGGTGGCGCAGCGGTAGAATTCAGTTCAGTTCATTTTAGTTTATTGTCACGTGTACCAAGGAACACTGAAAAGCTTTTGTTGCCTGCTAACCAGTCAGCGGAAAGACGATACCTGATTACAATCGAACCATCCACAGTGTGCAGAGATACAGGATAAACCTTTAGTGCAAGGTAAAGCCAGCAAAGTCCGATCAAGGATAGTCACCAGAGAGGTAGATAGAAGTTCAGGACCGCTCTCTGGATGTGGTAGGATGATTCAGCTGCCTGATAACAGCTGGGAAGAAACTGTCCCTGAATCTGGAGGTGTGCGTTTTCACACTTCTGTACCTTTAGCCTGATGGGAGAGGGGAGAGGAGGGAGTGGCCGGGGTGCGAGTCGTCCTTGATTATGCTGCTGGCCTTGCTGAGGCTTACCTCACAGCGGCAGAGGTTGAGGGGAGACCTGAGGTATATATAACATTATGAGAGGCATAGATAGGCCAGACAGTCAGAACCTTTTACCCAGGATGGAAAAATCAAATACTCGAGGGCTTAGCGTTAAGGGGCATAGTTAAAATGAAATGTGCGGGGGGGTACAGTGACATAAGCAAGGAATGCTCATGCATGCACGTACAGCAGGCAGTGAAGAAAGCGAATGGCAAGTTGGCCATCATAACAATCTGAGTATAGGAGCAAAGAGGTCCTTCTGAATGAATGAATGAATGAAAAAGTTTACTGGCCAAGTATTCACATACAAGGAATTTGCCTTGGTGCTCCGCCCGCAAGTGACAACATGACATACAGTGACAGTTAGGAAAGACACATAAAACACTAAACATTAATAATAAAACACCATTGATCAAGCATGTGAACCAATAAAATACCAGAGCAAATGGAGGCTCAGATTTTTGGCTGTTGAGTAGAGCAACTACTCTTGGATAAAACTGTTTTTATTTCTGGGCTGTGGCAGCTTTGACAGTCCGGAGTCGCCTTCCAGAGGGAAGTGATTCGAAGAGTTGTGCATGAGGTGCAGAGATGATCTTGCCCGCTCGCTTCCTGGCCCTTGCAGTGTACAGTTCATCAATGGAGGGAAGGTTGCAGCCAATAACCTTCTCTGCTGATCGGACGATTCGCTGAAGCCTCCAGGTGTCGTGCTTGGTGGCTGAGCCAAACCAGACCATGACGGAGAAGGTGAGGACAGACTCTACGATGGCCGTGTAGAATTGGACCATCGTTGCCTGTGGCAGATTGTGCTTCCTCAGTTGCCGTAGGAAGTACATCCTCTGTTGTGCCTTTTTGACCGTGAGTCGATGGCAGCCCCCCACTTAAGGTCCTTGGAGATGATGGTTCCCAGGAACTTAAAAGACTCCACAGATGTGACTGTGGTGTTGTTGATGGTGCGTGGGGTGAGGGGAGGGGAGCTCTCCTAAAGTCTACAATCAATTCCACTGTCTTAAGAGCATTGAGCTCCAGGTTGTTGCGATGGCACCAGGACGCCAGCTGTGTCACTTCCTGTCTGTAGGCAGATTCCTCCCCATCCTGGATCAGTCCAATCAGGGTTGTGTGATCCGCAAACTTGAGAAGCTTGACAGAGGTGTCTGTGGAGGTACAGTCATTGGTGTAGAGAGAGTAGAGGAGAGGGGAGAGTACGGCAGCCTTGCGGTGCTCCTATGCTGAGTGTTTGCGGGTCCGAGATGTGCTTTTCCAGCCTCACATGCTGCTTCCTGTCTGTCAGGAAGTTGGTGATCCACCGACAGAGGAGTTCAGGCACAGTCAACTCGGAAAGTTTGGAGTGTAGTAGTGGTGTTGAATGCAGACCTAATATCAACAAACAAAATCCTCGCATAGGTCCCCTGGCGGTCCAGGTGCTGTAAGATGAAGTGCAGGCCCAGGTTGACAGCATCACCACTTCACACCCAATTACCCACACCCCTCCGTGCTGCACAACATCACTTCTCCATCATCAACGATAAAAATAGAGGAGGTGGAGAGGCTTTTCAGAAGACAGAAAAGCCAGAAATCTCCAGGACCGGACAATGTTTCCCCCTCTACTCTCAAGCTCTGTGCCGAACAACTGGCACTGGTCTACACAGACATTTTTAACCAGTCCCTGCAAACCTGTACTGTCCCTGCCTGCTTCAAAGTCTCCACTATTGTCCCTGTACCCAAAAAGGCAAGGATTACTTGTCTTAATGACTACAGGCCTGTCGCACTGACCTCTGTAGCCATGAAGACACTCGAAAGGCTTGTGCTGTCCAAGCTGAAAAATATCACAAACTCCCTGCTGGACCCTCTGCAATTTGCATATCGGGCAATACATCTGTGGATGATTAGATTAGATAGATTAGATAGCCCTTATTGTCATTCAGACCGAAGTCTGAACGAAATTGCAACAGTCGTACATAAAACAACAATAAACACATATTAACATCCACCACAGTGAGTCCACCCAACATCTCCTCACTGTGATGGAGGCAAAAGTCTTAGGTCTGCAGTCTCTTCCCCTCCTCTTCTCCCTCTGCGCTGAGGCGATACCCCCCGGGCAATGTTTCCCGCGGCTCAAACACCGTGGCCCGGGGTGGTCGAAGCTCCCGCCCACCAGTCCTGCAGACGCAGCCGCTGGCCCGCGGCCGAACCCCGGACTCAGGCCACCACCGCCAGAACACCGTCCTAGCCACCCTCAGTGAGTACCGTGCCATCTTCAGCCTCGGGCCGGGCCGCCCCGACATGGGCGCTGAACCTCCTCGGGCTGGGCTGCCCGACTTGGGCGTCACTTCTCCCCCCGGGGCCGGGCCCCGACATGCCTTCGCTTCTCCCCCCGGCCGGGCCCGCCCCAACATGGCGCCGAACCTCCCTCGGGCCGGGCCGCCCCGACTTGGGCGTCGCTTCTCCCCCGGGGCCGGGCCGCCCCAACATGGGCGCCGAACCTCCCTCGGGCGGGCCGCCCCGACATGGGCGCTCACGGGAGCACTGTTCCAGCCCTGAGCCGGACCACCCTCACGGGAGCGAGCTCAGGGCGAGTCCTGACGGGCTCTGCCTCCGGAGCCTCGAGGTCATCAGCTCCATTAGGCCTCAGCACAGACGGAGGCAGAGAAGGGGAATACGACCAAAAGTCGCATTCCCCCCGCAGGGAGACACTGCAAACCCTGTTACAACCCCCCCACCCCCCCAAAACACAAACTAAAACCAAAAACTAGACTAACCAAAACAAAATAAACAACACAAAAACACAAACAAACGATACTGCCGATGAGCCGCTGCAGCCAGTGCCGCGCCGCCACTTCCTGTCTTCTGAAAAGCCTCTCCACCTCCTCTATTTTTATCGTTGATGATGGAGAAGTGATGTTGTGCAGCACGGAGGGTGTGGGTAATTGGGTGTGAAGTGGTGATTGGAGAGGGGTGGGTGGTAAAGGGTCCAGTCTTTTTCAGACTGGAGTCTTGCTTTACGTAGGTGTGAAGTGATGAATGGGGAGGAGTCATTCATTCATTCTGCTGTTGTACAGGACCCTAGTGAGACCACACCTGGAGTATTGTGTGCAGTTTTGGTCTCCGAGTTTGAGGAAGGACATTCTTGCTATTGAGGGAGTGTAGCGTAGGTTCACAAGGTTAATTCCCGGGATGGCGGGACTGTCATATGCTGAGAGAATGGAGCGGCTGGGCTTGTATACTCTGGAATTTAGAAGGATGAGAGGGGATCTTATTGAAACATATAAGATTATTAAGGGTTTGGACACGCTAGAGGCAGGAAACATGTTCCTGATGTTGGGAGAGTCCAGAACCAGGGGCCACAGTTTAAGAATAAGGGGTAAGCCATTTAGAACGGAGATGAGGAAACACTTTTTCACACAGAGGGTTGTGAGTCTGTGGAATTCTCTGGCTCAGAGAGCGGTGGAGGCCGGTTCTCTGGATACTTTCAAGAGAGAGCTAGATAGGGCTCTTGAAGATAGCAGAGTCAGGGGATATGGGGAGAAGGCAGGAACAGGGTACTGATTGTGGATGATCAGCAGCGTGAAAACTAAACCGACTGAACTGAACTAAATAAAACACACTTTGATCCACGCATCTTCCTGTCTGGAAACATTTACGATCCTACTAATCGGGTTTAGAGATACAGGGCGATTGTATCTTGGCAACAACTTCCAGGGCTGCGTTGTAACTGTCAGCTTCATTATCACCACTGTTCCCAAATGCACCGTGCAGTGTTTAAGGTCACAATGTGTTTCTGTGAACAAGTTAGAGGTGGTTTAATGAGCTGGAATCAGGGCAGCAGCGATTCTTCTCCATCTGCCGCCACTTTAATCAAATGAGTCGGACGTCCGTTTGAGAGGAACAGGAAATTAACACTTCAAACAACATATCTGGGCAACTCCTGTGGGCACAGCAGTAGAGTTGCTGCCTTAAGGGCCTGTCCCACTTGCCGATTTTTTTTTACCGACTGTCGGCATCATTGACTGACGTCTCTGGTCACCGAAAAATCGCGCCGTGACGCGGCGTGAAGACGTATTGACGCGCGGTGTTTCCTCAAGTGTCGCAACATTTTTTTTGTCGCCGCTGGATTTTGAAATGTTTAAAATCTTTTGGCGACCCTGATACGTCATACGTCGATGATGTTAATAGACAATAGGTGCAGGAGCAGGCCATTTGGCCCTTCGAGCCAGCACCGCCATTCAATGTGATCATGGCTGATCATCCCCAATCAGTACCCCGTTCCTCCCTTCTCTCCATATCCCCCTGACTCAGCTATTTTTAAGAGCCCTATCTAGCTCTCTCTTGAAAGCATCCAGAGTGCCTGCCTCCACCGCCCTCTGAGGCAGAGAATTCCACAGACTCGCCACTCTCTCTGTGAGAAAAAGTGTTTCCTCGTCTCCGTTCTAAATGGCTTACTCCTTATTCATAAACTGTGGCCCCTGGTTCTGGACTCCCCCAACATCGGGAACGTGTTTCCTGCCTCTAGCGTGTCCAAACCCTTAACAATCTTATATGTTTCTATGAGATACCCTCTCATCCTTCTAAACTCCAGAGTGTACAAGCCCAGCTGCTCCATGTCGGCAGTCTCAAAAAAAATCGCCAAGTGGGACAGGCCCTTTACACAGCGCACGGTCAAGTCTGCACCGCCATTCAGTCGTGTCTGATCTATCCCTCTCAACGCCATTCTCCTGCCTTCCCCTCCTAACCCCTGACACCCGTACTAATCAATAAACCTGTCAATCTGGGGCGGCATGGTGGCGCGGCGGTAGAGCCAGAAACCCGGGTTCGATCCCGACTCTGGATGCTGCTTGTACGGCGGAGTTTGCACGTTCTCCTCACGACCGTTCAAGTTCAAGTGAGTTTATTGTCGTGTATCCCTGATAGGACAATGAAATTCTTGCTTTGCTTCAGCACAACAGAACATAGTAGGCATTGACTACAAAACAGATCAGTGTGTCCATATACCATTATATAAATATATACACACATGAATAAATAAACTGATAAAGTGCAAATAACAGATAATGGGCTATTAATGTTCAGAGTTTTGTCCGAGCCAAGTTTAATAGCCTGATGGCTGTGGGGAAGTAGCTATTCCTGAACCTGGTCGTTGCAGTCTTCAGGCTCCTGTACCTTCTACCTGAAGGTAGCGGGGAGATGAGTGTGTGGCCAGGATGGTGTGGGTCCTTGATGATACTGCCAGCCTTTTTGAGGCAGCGACTGCGATAGATCCCCTCGATGGAAGGGAGGTCAGAGCCGATGATGGACCGGGCAGTGTTTACTACTTTTTGTAGTCTTTTCCGCTCCGGGGCGCTCAAGTTGCCGAACCAAGCCACGATGCAACCGGTCAGCATGCTCTCTACTGTGCACCTGTAGAAGTTAGAGAGAGTCCGAGTGGGTTTTCTCCGAGATCTTCGGTTTCTTCCCACACTCCAAAGACGTAGAGGATTGCAGGTTAATTGGCTTGGTGTATAAATTTGAAAATTGCCCCGAGGTGTGTGTGTGTGTGTGTGTGTGTGTGTGCAGGATAGTGTTAGTGTGTGGAGATCAACGGGTCGGCACGGACTCGGTGGGCCGAAAGGCCTGTTTTCGCGCTGTATCTCTAAACTGAACTGAACTACTCTCTGTCAGTGGACTTCATTACTAAACATGTTTGGGTTTTGGCCGATGCTCGGGAAACCTCTCACGTCATATGACCCAAAATGGAAAATGAAATTCTTACTTGCAGCAGCACAACGGTTATATAAACATAATAATTGAGGAGTGAGGAGAGACTGTCATATGAGGAAAGATTGAAAAGACTGGGCTTGTATTCACTGGAGTTTAGAAGGATGAGGGGGATCTTATAGAAACATATAAAATTATAAAAGGACTGGCTAGATGCAGGAAAAATGTTCCCAATGTTGGGCGAGTCCAGAACCAGGGGCCACAGTCTTAGAATAAAGGGGAGGCCATTTAAGACTGAGGTGAGAAAAAGCTTTTTCACCCAGAGAGTTGTGAATTTATGGAATTCCCTGCCACAGAGGGCAGTGGAGGCCAAATCACTGGATGGATTTAAGAGAGAGTTAGATAGAGCTCTAGGGGCTAGTGGATTCAGGGATATGGGGAGAAGGCAGGCACGGGTTATTGATAGGGGACGATCAGCCATGGTCACAATGAATGGCGGTGCTGGCTCGAAGGGCCGAATGGCCTCCCCCTGCACCTATTTTCTATTTCATAGAGGTGTACAAAATCATGAGAGGAATAGATCGGGTAGACGCACAGAGTCTCTTGCCCAGAGTAGGGGAATCGAGGACCAGAGGACACAGGTGTAAGGTGAGGGGGGGAATATTTAATAGGAACCTGAGGGGTAACGTTTTCACACAAAAGGGTGGTGGGTGTATGACAATAGGTGCAGGAGTAGGCCGTTCGGCCCTTCGAGCCAGCAGCGCCATTCAATGTGATCATGGCTGATCATCCCCAATCAGTACCCCGTTCCTGCCTTCTCCCCATATCCCCTGACTCTGCTATCTTTAAGAGCCCTATCTAGCTCTCTCTTGGAAGTATCCAGAGAACCGGCCTCCACCGCCCTCTGGGGCAGAGAATTCCACAGACTCAAAACTATCTGCGTGTAAAAGTGTTTCCTCATCTCCGTTCTAAATGGCTTACTCCTTGTTTTTAAACTGTGGCCCCTGGTTCTGGACTCCCCCAACATCGGGAACATGTTTCCAGCCTCTAGCGGGTCCAAACCCTTAACAATCTTATATGTTTCAATGAGATACCCTCTCATCCTTCTAAATTCCAGAGTGTACAAGCCCAGCTGCTCCATTCTCTCAGCAGTTGATAGGTTTGGATATGGGCCAAATGCACCCAGGTGAACGCTGGTGTCGATGGGACCCGAAACGTCGCCCATTTCTTCTCTGCAGAGGTGTTGCCTCGCCCGCTGAGTTACTCCAGCATTTTGTGTCTACCTGTAGATGGGACATGTTGGCCGGTGTGGGACGTTTGGGCTGAAGGGCCTGTTTCCATGCTGTATCACTATGACTCTACAATCGTGCAACGTTTGTCTCTGCTTTCCTTCCACATCCGTGCCCTTGACATCCATTTCAGATTGGTCATGTTCGGCACAGACACTGTGGGCCAAAGGGCCTGTTCTTGTGCTGTGCTGTTCGATGTTCACTACATCATTCATTGAGTATATTCCATCACCAGACGTTACAACGACTGCACAAATGTTACCAACTATACTGGCTGCGGAAGCCAGCAATCCGAAACGATAGCCCATAATAAGGTCATAAGTGATGGGAGTAGAATTAGGCCATTCGGCCCATCAGGTCTACCCTGCCACTTAATCCTGGCCGATCTATCTCTCAAACAGGCCCTTCGGCCCACCAAGTCCGCACCGACCAGCGATGCCTGCACACTAACACTACCCAACACATACCAATTCATACCAAGCCAATTAACCTACAAACCTGTACGTCTCTTGGGGGTGGGAGGAAACTGGAGATCTTGGAGAAAAAAAGCCACGCAGGTCACGGGGTGAACGTACAAACTCAGTACACGTAGTCGGGATTGGACCCGGGTCTGGCGCTGTGAGGCAGCAACTCTACCGCTGCGCCATCGTGCTGTGTTGGGCGCCCTTGGGTGGACGTGAAACCGTATTTGACAAAAGCTGACGACTTAAAAACATAGAAAATGGGTGCAGGAGTAGGCCATTCGGCCCTTCGATCCAGTACCGCTGTTCAATATGATCGTGGCTGATCATCCAAAATCAGTACCCTTTTCCTGCTTGCTCCCCATATCCCTTGATTCCTTTATCCCTAAGAGATAATTCTAATGGGCCTGTCCCACTTAGGCGACTCTTTAGGCGACTGCCAGGGACTAGTTTTAATGGAATTCTCCGACGACACCTGGCGACAACCTACGACAGCACCTATGTCAACCTACGACACCACCTACGTCAACCTACGACACCACCTACGTCAACCTACGACACCACCTACGTCAACCTACGACACCACCTACGTCAACCTACGACACCGCCTACGTCAACCTACGACACCACCTACGTCAACCTACGACACCACCTACGTCAACCTACGACACCACCTACGTCAACCTACGACAGCAAAAATTGTCGCCGAAAATTGTTCAACATGTTGAAAATTTTGCGGCAGTCGCCTGTAGTCGCCCAAAAAATCGCCTAAGTGGGACAGGCCCATTACTCTCTCTTGAAAACATCCAGTGAATTGGCCTCCACTGCCTTCTGTGGCAGAGAATTCCACTCATTCACAATTCTCTGGGTGAAAAAGTCATGTCAGACTTCGCCCTCGCTAACACCACATTAGGCACCTCCTTGCTCCGACCTTTTTGTGTAACTTGTCTCCCAATTTCAATATTTCGACAATGAACTCAGGGTATTGAACTAGGCTGCCTCGAAGCACTTGGAGATGACATCCTTTGTCAATGCACATTTATAATAATTCACCCCCCCCCCCCCCCCCCCGGGAAAGAATAGATTTTAATCTTTATTTCATTAGGCACTACAAATAAACTGTTCATAAGTGACTGGAGCAGAATTAGGCCATTTGGCCCATCAAGTCTACTCCGCCATTCAATCATGGCTGATCTATCTCTCCCTCCTAACCCCATTCACCTGCCTTCTCCCCATAACCTCTGACACCCGTTGTTCAGAGTGATACAGCGAATAAACAGGCCCTTCGGCCCAACTTGCCCACACCGGCCAACAATGTCCCATCTACACTAGTCCCACCTGCTCGCGTTTGGTCCATATCCCTCTAAACCTGTCCTATCCACGTACCTGTCTAACTGTTTCTTAAATGTTGGGGTAGTCCCAGCCTCCGCTACCTCCTCCATCAGCTTGATCCATTCACCCACCACCCTTTGTGTGAAAAATGTACCCCTCAGATCCATATTTCCCCACTTCACCTTAAACCTATGTCCTGTGGTCCTCGATTCCCCTACTCTGGGCAAGAGATTGTGTGCATCTACCCGATCTATTCCTCTCACGATTTTAGACACCTCTATAAGATAAGTTTGGTGTGCGTGTGTGTGATTTCTTTGCTGCGCGTTAGGTCGTTGAATTGTGAGAAGGGTTGAGGGAAAACTTTTTCACCCAGAGGGTTGTGAATCTGTGGAATTCTCTGCCACAGAAGGCAGTGGAGGCCGATTCTCTGGATGCTTTCAACAGAGTGTTAGATAGAGCTCTTAAATATAGCGGAGTCAGGGGATATGGGGGGGAGGCAGGAACGGGGTACTGATTGTGGATGATCAGCCATGATCAGAGTGAATGGCAGTGCTGGCTCGAAGGGCCGAATGGCCTACTCCTGCACCTATTGTCTATTGTAACGATGCTCACTATTTTCCACCGTTGTATTCCAGGCTTTACTTTGTTGCCTCGAGAGAAGGACATTTGCCCAGTTTCCTCTGCATGGTCCATGTATTTAGATGCACTCCGATCCCAGCCTTGTGTTTCAATGTAAGTACCATTTGTGAAATGATTTTGCTCATTCTGTGCTAATATTCTACACACCAGCGGAACTAGTTCTGGAGGCTCCCAGTCAATGTCGGCCATTTGCAAGACACACTTGGAACGGTCCGTGGCTAGGAAAAGGTTTCAGGGGGATAAGGGCCATACGCAGGCAGGTGGGGCGGGTGTAAATGGGACGCGTGGGGCGGCGAAGGTAAGTAGGGCCGAGTGGCCTGTTTCCATGCTGTGTGACTCCGTGAGAATGTGGCGGCCAAATTCTTTGACACAAAATAGGGCGGCACGGTGGCGCAGCGGTAGAGTTGCTGCCTTACAGCGTTCAGAGACCCGGGTTCGATCCCGACTACGGGCGCCATCTGTACGGAGTTTGTACGTTCTCCCCGTGACCATGTGGGTTTTCTCCGAGATTTTTGGTGTCCTCCCACACTCCAATGACGCGCAGGTTTAAATGTAAATTCTCCCTAGTGGGTGTAGGATAGTGTTAGTGTGTGGGGATCGCTGGTCGGTGCGGACTCGGTGGGCCGAAGGGCCTGTTTCCGCGCTGTATCTCTAAACTAGCCATTTAGAGCCATAGAGTGATACAGTGTGGAAACAGGCCCTTCGGCCCAACTCATTCACACCGGCCAACAATGTCCCAGCTACCCTAGTCCCACTTGCCTGCGCTTGGTGCATAACCCTCCAAACCTGTCCTATCCATGTATCTGTCCAACTGTTTCTTAATAGATGGGATAGTCCCAGCCTCAACTACCTCCTCTGGCAGCTTGTTCCATACACCCACCACCCTTTGTGTGAAAAAGTTACCCCTCGGATTCCTATTAAATCTTTTCCCCTTCACCTTGAACCTATGTCCTCTGGTCACCGATTCCCCTACTCTGGGTAAAAGACTCTGTGCATCTCCCCGATCTATTCCTGTCATGATTTTGTACACCTCTATAAGATCCTCCTACGCTTCATGGAATAGAGACCCAGCCTCCTCAACCTCTGCCTGTAGCTCACACCCTTTTAATAGACACTTGGACAGGTCCATGATTTGGATGGTAAGGTTTGGATGGATATGGATCAAATGCCAAGAGGAGGGACGAGGGTAGATGTTGGTCGGTGTGGGCAAGCTTGGTTGAAGGGCCATATTCCATGCTGTATAGTGTGTCAGAGGTCATGGGAAGAAGGCATGAGAATGGGGATGAGAAGGAAAGATAGAGCGGCCATGATTGAATGGCGGAGTAGACATGATGGGCTGAATGGCCTTAATTCTGCTCCGTGAACTTATGATTCTGTCACTATTAATGTCACTTCCAAAACTCCCAGTACAAACATCTTTAGTGCACAGTGTCTTTTACTCAGAGTAGGGGAATCGAGGACCAGAGAGCATAGGTTTAGATTCGATTTTATTTCTTGTCATTTGAACCTCAAAGAGGCTCAAACGAAACTCCGTTTCCACAGCCATACAAACAAAACAATTCCTACACGACACACAAACAATTCAATTTACAGAAAAAACATCCATCACAGTGAATCTCCTCCTCACTGTGATGGAAGGCAAAGTCTTTTCTCTCCCCTGCACCATCTTTCTCCCGATGTTGAAGCCCCAGGCGGTCAATGTTAAGTCCCACGGCCGTTGAGGCCACGCCGGGCGGTGTACAACCTCGCTCCGGGCCCAAAAGTCACAAGTTGGAGCCCCCGGCAGGCGCTGGAATGTCCCGCGGCTTTAACATTAAAGCCGCACCGGGCGATTTTACGGCCCCGGTCCGGGTCGTTCCAACCCCGCGACTCGAGCTGGAGAAGTTGCGTTGCGGGAGCTCCGGAAAGCGGTCTCTCACCCGGACCCGCAAGCTCCCGATGTCCCAGTCCACCGGTCTGCAGCTGCAGCTGGAGCTCCGGAGTGAGCAGCAACGTGCCACCACCGCTCCCTGCGCTCCGAGGCCGGCCAGCCCCACGATGGTAAGTCCGCAGCTCCGCAGGCTCCGCGACTGGAGCCCCCAGGTCGTCCCGGTTGGAGGCCGCTCCACGGAGCTAGGCCCCAACGACAACGGAGACCCGACAGGGAAAAGGTTTGGACTCCCGTGCAGGGAATAGATTTTTTTTAAGTTTCCCCCCTCCCCGCCCCCCACATATACACAATTAAAAACAGTACAAAAAATGTCAGGTCAAGTCAAGAGAGTTTATTGTCATGTGTCCCAGATAGGACAACAGAATATTGTGAGCAAAAATACAGAACAGTTCAGTTCAATATACACGTAAATAAACAGATAAAGTGCAATAGGCTGTTACAGTTCAGAGTCTGTTTGTTGGCGAGTTTAATAGCCTGATGGCTTTGGGGAAGGAGCTGTTCCTGAACCTGGATGTACCAGATTTCAGGCTCCTGTACCATCTGCCCGATGGTAGCGGAGAGATGCATGTGTGGCCAGGATGGTGTGGGTCCTTGACGATGCTGGCAGCCTTTTTGAGGCAGCGACTGCGATAGATCCCCTCGATGGTGGGGAGGTCCGAGCCGATGATGGACAGGGCATTGGGAAAGATTTAATAGGAACCTGAGGGGTAACTTTGTCTCACAAGGGGTGGTGGGTGTGTGGAACGAGCTGCTGGAGGAGGTAGTAGAGGCAATGTACTATCGCGATGTTTAAAAAACATTTAGACAGGCACATGGATAGGATGGGATTAGAGGGATATAGGCAAAACGCAGGCAGGTGGGACTAGTGTAGATGGGACATGTTGGTCAGTGTGGGCAAGTTGGGCTGAAGGGCCTGTTTTCCAGGCTGTGTGACTCCATGTCTCGTGCAACATTGGTCTCTGCATTTATTCCGCGTCCAATTCTTTGCCACCATCGGCTGTGGAGGCCACGTCCGTGGATATTTTTAAGGCAGAGATAGATAAGATTCTTGATGAGTACGGGTGTCAGAGGTTATGGGGAGAAGGCAGGAGAATGGGGTTTAGTTTAGAGATACAGCGCGGAAACAGGCCCTTCGGCCCACCGGGTCCGCACCGACCAGCGATCCCTGCAAATTAACACTATCCTACACCCACTGGGCAAAATGTTTACATTTAACAAGTCAATTAGTCTACAAACCTGTACATCTCTGGAGTGTGGGAGGAAACCGAAGATCTCGGGAAAAAACCCACGCAGGTCACGGGGAGAACGTACAAACGGTTTAGGAGGGAGAGATAGATCAGCCATGATTGGATGGCGGAGCAGACTTGATGGGCTGAATGGCCTAATTCTGCTCCTATCACTTGTGATCTCCACTCCCGCAGTTTCGTTTATTATTTTTTAGTTTCGGGATACAGAGCGGAAACAGGCCCTTCGGCCCACCGGGACCATGCCGACCAGCGATCCCCGCACATTATAATCATTTTATTTTATTTATTCTTTTACTGGCGCCTTTCTAAAGCCCAAGGACACCTTACAATGCATAGAATCACAAAAAAATACAAAACACATAATCGGAGTAAATTAAATATAAAAACACCACAGTACACAAATCAAGGACAGAATTCAATTTCAAGAGCACCAAAAGAAAATAAGAAACACAATTTGAGGAGAGAGCAGCGGCGACCAATTCGCGCCAGCGTCCACTCTCCCCTCCGACCGCCATCTTGTACACGGACTAACAGGCACAGCACACAAAAATCATCCCCCCACAATGACCACCACTGTGGGGGAAGGCACAATGTCCAGTCCCCAACCCAGTTCTCCCCAGAGTCAGGCCCATCGAGGCCACCACAGTTGCCTCTACGGAGGCCCGATGTTCCTGGCCGTCGGGAGAGTCCTCGCAGCGGCTGGAACGGCCGGTTTCCCAGCGGAGTCGATGGCACCTGAAGCCGACAGGGCCGCGCCGATTTGGAGCCACGAGACTCCCGATGTTGGAGTCGGCGCCGCGGCTGGTCGTTCCGCAGCCCCGCAGCCCGGAGGTGTTGATGTCGCCGGTCAACGCATACCGGAGCTCCACCGCGTCGATCCAGCGCGGCGACCCAGGCAAGGCACCGCCCGCTCCGCTCCACGATAGCGCTCCAGCGCTGTGCCACCACCGAAGCTGAAGGTGCTGGGCGGTCCGCGTCAGGAAAACGGCGCTCCATGCCCGCTGGTAGGCCACGAGGACGGGTCGACGAGGCAGCCTGGAGAAAAAGCTGCCTCACCGACCAGGTAGGGACCTAGAAATAGTTTCCCCCTTACCCCCCCCCCACATTAAAAGTCAAAATCCCCCAAACAAACAAAGAAATAAAAAACACTAAAACTAAAGAAAGAGTGAATTTGACGGACGGCTGCTGTTTAGCAGCCGTTCCTCCAAGATGGCGGCTCCACATTAACACCATCCTACGCCCACTGGGGCTAAATTTTACATTTACACCAAGCCAATTAGCCTTCAAACCCGTACGTCTTTGGAGTGTGGGAGGAGGCCGAAGATCTCAGAGAAAACCCACGCAGGTCACGGGGAGAACGTACAAACTCCGTACAGACAGCACCCGTGGTCAGGATCGAACCCGTGTCTCTGGCGCTGTAAGGCAGTAACGCTACCGCTGCGCCACCGTGCCACCCGGTTCACATTTCGATCACTCCAAAGACATACAGGTTTGTACGTTATCTGTGGAATTCTCTGCCTGGCGGAGGCAGGTTCTCTGGATGCTTTCAAGAGAGAGCTAGATAGGGCTCTTAAAAATAGCGGAGTCAGGGGATATGGGGAGAAGGCAGGAACGGGGTACTGATCGGGGATGATCAGCCATGATCACATTGAATGACGGTGCTGGCTCGAAGGGCCAAATGGCCTACTCCTACACCTATTGTCTATTGTCTAAATTAACTGCCCTCTGACTAAAGAAGTTCCTCCTCACCTCCTTTCTAAAAGAGCGCCCTTTAATTCTGAGGTCATGACCTCTGGTCCTAGACTCTCCCACCAGTGGAAACATCCTCTCCACATCCACTCTATCTATGCCTTTCATTATTCTGTAAGTTTCAATGAGGTCCCCCCCCCTCAACCATCTAAACTCCAGCGAGTACAGGCCCAGTGCCGTCAAATGCTCATCATATGTGAACCTACTCATTCCTGGGATCATTCTCGTAAACCTCTGGACCCTCTCCAGAGCCAGCACATCCTTCCTCAGATATGGGGCCCAAAATTGCTCACAATATTCCAAATGTGGCCTGACCAGCGCCTTATAGAGCCTCAACGTTACATCCCTGTTTTTGTATACAAGCCCTCTGGAAATAAATGCCAGCATTAAGTTTGCTTTCTTTACTGCCCATTCGACTTGCAGATTATCTTTTTGGGAGACCTGCACCAGCATTCCCAAGTCCCTTTGCATCTCCGATTTCTGGATTCTCTCCCCATTTAGAAAATAGTCTACAGCCTTTATTCCTACGACCAAAATGCATGACTCCGCACATTGCTGCACTGTATTCCATCTGCCACTTCTCTGCCCACTCTCCCAACCTGTCCATGCCACGGCGGCACAGCGGTAAAGTCACTGCCTCACAGCGCCGGAGACCCAGGTTCGATCCTGACCACGGGTGCTGCCTGTACGGAGTTTGTTCGTTCTCCCCGTGACCTGCGTGGGTTTTCTCCGAGATCTTCGGTTTCCTCCCACACTCCAAAGACGTACAGGTTTGTAGGTTAATTGGCTTGGTAAATGTAAAAAATGTCACTAGTATGTGTTGGATGGTGTTTGTGAGCGGGGACTGCTGGTCGGCGCAGACCCGGTGGGCCGAAGGGCCTGTTTCCATGCTGAATCGCTATATTAAAGTCCTTCTGCAGAGTCCCTGCTTTCTCTACACAACCTGCCCTTCCACCTATTTTTGTATCAGCGCCAGGTATTCACATCCCTGTTATGTGATCCCACGCTGGATGGGCTGATGCCAATGCAACCAGTGCAGGTCAGGTCGCCTTGACACCATCAATGCTCTCTGCTGCTGGCCTCATGCTTGGCGTCCACAGGGGAGGTTGACGGCATTAGGTCGCTTGTTAATTCCCTTGAGCAGACACTTTAGACTTTAGAGACACAGGGTGGAAACAGGCCCTTCTTCCCACCCAGTCGGTGCCGACCGGCGATCACTCCGTACGCTAGCACTATCCAACACACGAGGGTTAAGTCTGCGTTGACCAGCGAATACCCCGTACACTAGCACTATCCTACACACGGATACCAAAGCAAATTAACCTACAAACCTGCACGTCTTTGGAGTGTGGGAGGAAACCGGAGCACCCGCAGAAATCCTCAGGGAATGGAATTTAGAGTATTGTGTTCAGTTCCAGGCGCCATGTTATAGAAAAGATGGTGTCAAGTTGGACAGGGTACAGAGAAGATTTACAAGGATGTTGCCAGGGCTAGAGGGCCTGAGCTACAGGGAGAGGTTGAGCAGGCTGGGTCTCTATTCCTTGGAGCGCAGGAGGATGAGGGGTGATCTTATAGAGGTGTATAAAATCATGAGAGGAATAGATCGGGTGGATGCACAGAGTCTCTTGCCCAGAGCAGGTGAATCGGGGACATGGGGACGTAGGTTCAAGGTGATGGGGAAAGAGGAATCTGAGGGGTAACTTTTTCACACAAAGGGTGGTGGGTGTATGGAACAAAGCTGCCAGAGGAGGTAGCTGAGGCTGGGACTATCCCAGCGTTAATTGGCTTGGTGCGATTGTAAATTGTCCCCAGTGTGTGTAGGATAGTGTTAGTGTGCGGGGATCGCTGGTCAGTGCAGGACTCGGTGGGCCGAAGGGCCTGTTTCCGCGCTATATCTCTAAACTAAAACTACACACATTGTGAGTGTGCTGCTCTGCTGCCTTTGTGTCTCGTGTGCACCTTCCCTTTGCCATCGGGGAAAAGCAGAGATAAGAGCTATGGAGACACTCTGGCATCGGCCCGCTGTCCGTTTGGTCGCTTGGGCGACCCTGATGTAACCAAAGATATTAGTCAGTGAATATTGATAATATTAAAGTACGATGAGGGTTTGACCGCACTGGGCCTGTACTCGCTGTGGTTTAGAAGAATGTCCATAGTTCATGCTTTAGTTCAGAGATATAGCGCGGAAACAGGCCCTTCGGCCCACCGGGTCCGCGCCGACCAGCGATCCCCGCGCATTAACACTATCCTACACCCACCAGGGATAATTTTGACTTTTACACCAAGCCAATTAACCTACATACCTGTACGTCTTTGGAGTGTGGGAGGAAACCCATGCAGGTCACGGGGAGAACGTACAAACTCCGTACAGACAAGCACCCGCAGTCGGGATCGAACCCGGGTCTCCGGCGCTGCATTCGCTGCAAGGCAGCAACTCTGCCGCTGCGTCACCGTGACCACCTTATAGGAACAGAATTAGGCCATTTGGCCCATCAAGTCTACTCCACCATTGAATCATGTCTGATCTATCTATCTCTCGCAACCCCATTTTCCTGCCTTCTTCCCATAACTCCTGACACCTGCACTTATCAAGAATTTGTCAATCTGCACCGTAAACATATCTTTTGACTTGACCCCACAATTTTCTGTGGCAAAGAATCCTACAGATTCACCACCCTCCACCCACAGTTGTGGGGAGGACCTCATTGAAACTTACAAACAGTGAAAGACCTGGATAGAGTGGATGTGGAGAGGATGTTTCCACTAGTGGGAGAGTCTAGGACCAGAGGCCATAGCCTCAGAATTAAAGGACATTCCTTTAGGAAGGAGATGAAGAGGAATCAGAGGGTGGTGAATCTGAGGAATTCATTGCCACGGAAGGCTGTGGAGGCCAAGTCAATGGGTGTTTTTAATGTGGATATTGACAAATTCTTGATTAGTACGGGTTATGGGGAGAAGGCAGGAGAATGGGGTTGAGGGAAATATATTGGCCATGATTGAATGGTGGGGTAGACATGATGGGCCGAATGGCCTAATTCTACTCCTATTCCTTATGACCTTATGAAAAAACAGGTACAACAGGCAGTGAAGAAAGCTAATGGCATGTTGGCCTTCATAACCAGTGGATTTGAGTATTGGAGTAGAGAGGTCCTTCTGCAGTTGTACAGGGCCCTGATGATTCCACATCTGGAGTATTGCGTACAGTTTTGGTCTCCTAATTTGAGGAAGGACATCCTTGCTATTGAGGCAGTGCTGTGTAGGTTCACGAGGTTAATCCCCTGGATGGCGGGACTGTCATATGAGGAAAGATTGGAAAGACTGGGCTTGTGTTCACTGGAATTTAGAAGGATGAGGGGATATCTTATAGAAACATATAAAATTATAAATGGGCTGGACAAGCTAGATGCATAAAAAATGTTCCCAATGTTGGGCGAGTCCAGAACCAGGGGCCACAGTCTAAGAATAAAGGGGAGGTCATTTAAAACTGCGATGAGAAAAACATTTTCACCCAGAGAGTTGTGAATTTGTGGAATTCTCTGCCACTGAAGGCCGTGGAGGCCAATTCACTGGATGAATTTAAAAGAGAGTTAGACAGAGCTCCAGGGGCTAGTGGAATCAAGGGATATGGGGAGAAGACAGGCACGGGATACTGATTGTGGATGATCAGCCATGATCACAATGAATGGCGGTGCTGGCTCGAAGGGCCAAATGGCCTCCTCCTGCACCTATTTTCTATGTTTCTATCAATGTTTCTGAGGCAGGAAATTGGGGTTGAGCGGGAAAGATAGATCGGCCATGATTGAATGGCATGGACCCGATGGGCTGAATGGCTTCATTCTGCTCCTATAACATACACTATTGTGGATGAAAGGCAATGGAAATAAATGAGTCAATTTGTTAAAATGTTTCATAGTACAATCCTTTAGGTTTTGATTTCATAATTTATCTCAATGGGGTTAGGTTAGGTAAGGGGGAGGTGCAGCGAGACCTGGGCGTCCTTGTACAACCAGTCACTGAAAGTTGGCGTGCAGGTACAGCAGGCAGTGAAGAAAGCTAATGGAATGTTGGCCTTCATAACAAGAGGATTTCAGTATAGGAGTAAAGAGGTTCTTCTGCAGTTGTACAGGGCTCTGGTGAGACCACATCTGGAGTATTGTGTACAGTTTTGGTCTCCTAATTTGAGGAAGGACATCCTTGTGATTGAGGCAGTGCAGCGTAGGTTCACGAGATTGATCCCTGGGATGGCGGGACTGTCGTATGAGGAAAGATTGAAAAGACTAGGCTTGTATTCACTGGAGTTTAGAAGGATGAGGGGATATCTTATAGAAACATATAAAATTATAAAAGGACTGGACAAACTAGATGCAGGAAAAATGTTCCCAATGTTGGGCGAGTCCAGAACCAGGGGCCACAGTCTTAGAATAAAGGGGAGGTCATTTAAGACTGTGAGAAAAAACATTTTTCACCCAGAGAGTTGTGAATTTATGGAATTTATGGAATTCCCTGCCACATAGGGCAGTGGAGGCCAAATCACTGGATGGATTTAAGAGAGAGTTAGATAGAGGGGGCTAGTGGAATCAAGGGATATGGGGAGAAGGCAGGCACGGGTTATTGATAGGGAACGATCAGCCATGATCTCAATGAATGGTGGTGCTGGCTCGAAGGGCCGAATTTCCTGCACCTATTTTCAATGTTTCTATGTTTCTAATCAAACATAGGACAACACAACACAAGAGCAGTTCCTAGTGCGTAAGATAGAACTGGGTGTAAGTGTGATTTGTGGTCGGCGTGGACTCGTTGACTGAAGGGCCTGCTTCCCTGCTATATCTCCTTTAGTAGGCCCCCCTCGGTCATGACTGGCCATGGGTGATGCATCCTGGTCGGATGCAAGCCTGGGCGATGTCATGTGGAGGACAGGCTGTTGCCCATGCAGCACGTCCCCCCCCTCTCCACGTCGCTGATCGATCCAAAGGAACAGCAGGGCCGTTACAGTTTGGCACCAGCGCCGTCGCAGGAGCTGCCGGAGCGAGGTTGTAGACAACGACGAACTGCCTTAGGGGCTCCGACTCCGGATTTACTTGAGGTTTACTCCAGGAGCCTTTTCCATGACTGGATATGACCACAAGGCAGTGGAGGATTTAAATCAAAGTTTTCCCTTTCCTAGATGGACTGCCTTCCCAGGCTGACGAGCCCCATCTGCCCGAGACTCGTGGGGGCGGGAGTGTCTACCTTCCCCTGCAGTTCTCCAAAATAGAGTCTAAACGTAACTAAACTAAACGACTTGTGCTGCCACCTTCAGTGAGCTTCGATAATAAAATACATGTTCATTCAGTTCTGTTATTCATTAGCTAAGGATTATTAATACACATAATGCGTCACGTTTATAGAGTCATACAGCGTGGAAACAAGCCCTTTGGCCTTCTGCAGTTGTACAGGGCCCTAGTGAGACCACACCTGCAGTATTGTGTGCAGTTTTCGTCCCCTAAATTGAGGAAGGACATTCTTGCTATTGAGGGAGTGCAGCGTAGGTTTACAAGGTTAATTCCCGGGATGGCGGGACTGTCATATGCTGAGAGAATGGAGCAGCTGGACTTGTAAACTCTGGAGTTTAGAAGGATGAGAGGGCATCTCATTGAAACAAGTCAAGTCAAGTGAGTTTATTGTCATGTGTCCCTGATAGGACAATGAAATTCTTGCTTTGCTTCATAGATACATAGAAAATAGGTGCAGGAATAGGCCATTCGGCCCTTCGAGCCTGCACCGCCATTCAATATGATCATGGCTGATCATCCAACTCAGTATCCTGTACCTGCCTTCTCTCCATACCCCCTGATCCCTTTAGCCACAAGGGCCACATCTAACTCCCTCTTAAATATAGCCAATCAACTGGCCTCAACTACCCTCTGTGGCAGAGAGTTCCAGAGATTCACCACTCTCTGTGTGAAAAAGTTTTTTCTCATCTCGGTCTTAAAGGATTTCCCCCTTATCCTTAAGCTGTGACCACTTGTCCTGGACTTCCCCAACATCGGGAACAATCTTCCTGCATCTAGCCTGTCCAACCCCATAAGAATGTTGTATGTTTCTATAAGATTCCCTCTCAATCTCCTAAATTCTAGCGAGTATAAGCTGAGTCTATCCAGTCTTTCTTCATATGAAAGTCCTGACATCCCAGGAATCAGTCTGGTGAACCTTCTCTGCACTCCCTCTATGGCTATAATGTCCTTCCTCAGATTTGGAGACCAAAACTGTACGCAATACTCCAGGTGTGGTCTCACCAAGACCCTGTACAACTGCAGTAGAACCTCCCTGCTCCTATACTCAAATCCTTTTGCTATGAAAGCTAACATACCATTCGCTTTCTTCACTGCCTGCTGCACCTGCATGCCTACTTTCAATGACTGGTGTACCATGACACCCAGGTCTCGCTGCATCTCCCCTTTTCCTAATCGGCCACCATTTAGATAATAGTCTGCTTTCCTGTTTTTGCCACCAAAGTGGATAACCTCACATTTATCCACA
>CM075995.1:7140837-7183223 GCA_038087875.1 Malacoraja senta
GTTGGAACCTGTACCGAGCTGTACTGATAACAAATTCCACCAGCCTGGCTGTGTGGTCATTAAAATATACAATACAATACAATACAATACAACAACCTGTGTCTGCAACGGCTCCTCTGCCAGTGACGTCTTCGCCTGCTTCTGCTTCGTCTCCGGGAACGCTGGTCCAGTCAAATACAAAATACTATGAGTATAGAATGTTAGGAGGTCCAGTTGGGATGTATAGGACATTGGTGAGACCACAGAGTATTGTGTACAGTTCTGGGCAACAAGTCATAGGGTGATAGTGTGGAAACAGGCCCTTCAGCCCAACTCACCCACACCGGCCAATATGTCCCAGCTACACTTGTCCCACTGGCCTGCGCTTCGTCCATATCCCTCCAAACCTGTCGTATCAATGTACCTGTCTAATTGTTTCTTAAACAATGGGATAGTCCCGGCTTCAACTACCTCCTCTGGCAGCTTGTTCCATACACCCACCACCCTTTGTGTGAAATAGTTACCTATTTCTTTCCCCTTCACCTTGAACCTATGTCCTCTGGTCCTCGATTCTCCGACTCTGGGCAAGAGACTCTGTGCATCTTCCCGATCTATTCCTCTCATGATTTTGTACACCTCTATAAGATCTCCCCTCATCCTCCTGCGCTCCATGGAATAGAGACCCAGCCTACTCAACCTCTCCCTGTAGCTCACACCCTCTAGTCCTGGCAACATCCTCGTAAATCCTTTCTGAGCCCTTTCAAGCTTGACAATATCTTTCCTATAACACGGTGCCCAGAACTGAACTCCAGTCGTGGAGCCTGCGGACTCACCATCGCGGAGCCGGCCGACTTCGGATGGTGGAGAGCTGCGGTGGCGGAGGCTTCGACCGCCGGCTGCGGGAGCTTCAATCGCCCCGGTGGATGGTTCGATTCCCCTGACCGCGGGAGAACAAAGAGAAAGAAGATTGGGGACTTTATTGCCTTCCATCACAGTGAGGAATGTGGGGAATCCACTGTGGTGGATGTTTATGTTAACTTTTATGTAGATGTGTGTCTTGTTGCTTTTTATTAGTATGGCCGTATGATAATTCGTATATCACTGAACCTTAATTGGTACATGTGACAATAAAAGACCTATTCCAAAATCGCTGAGACAAATGATTTGGATATTCTAAAACCCACAGTTATAAAGGAAATATCTCCTTAATACAGTATGTTGCTTCTCCATTTGTAAAGGCTGCATGGTGGCGCAGCAGTAGAGTTGCTGCCTTACAGCACTTGCAGCGCTGGAGACCCGGGTTCGATCCTGACTACGGGTGCTGTCTGTACGTAGTTTATACGTTCTCCCCGCGACCTGCTTGGGTTTCCTCCGAGATCTTCAGTTTCCTCCCACACTCCAAAGGTTTGTAGGTTAATTGGATTGGTATAAATGTCAAAATTGTCCCTGCTGTAGGACAGTGTTGATGTGCAGGAATCACTGGACTCGGTGGGCCGAAAGCCTGTTTCCGTGCTGTATCTCTTAACTCTAAACTATAATACTAATGGCCCTGAACCACTGTACGAGTTCATTCAAGAGCTCTCCCGAGTTTAAAAAAAAAATCAAACTCGTGGTAAGCACGGAAAATGAACGTAGCGGGTACGTCGGAACTCGGGGACGTCTCTTAGCGGCTCGTAACGCTAAGGGCAGGCACTCGGGACGACTTGCTAACGGCAGGTAAGCTCGGGAATACTCGTGAAGATTTTTCAACACATTGAAAAATGTCCACGAGAGCCCCGAGTACCGACGAGCGGCCATTACCGTGAATCTCTGAGTTCGAATCAGGGCAAACTCGGGAGAACTCTTGGAATGAACTCGTACCGTGGGACAGGGCCATTAGACTTAGTTCCTCCCACACTGTTGAGTGCATTGGGCAGCAAGCTTTTGCCATTCTGTTCAGTGCAACGTGCAACGTCTTCCACCCTCGTTAGGCTTGCGTCCCGGGCTTCCAAATCCTTCTGGAATGTTCTTTCTCCTCCATGTGAGTTTTGGCCGGCCTCTTTTCCTTCTTCCGTCATGTCATTGCGATCTTAGGTGCACGTTCTGGTGACATTCTGAGTACATGTCCTGCAGATTTCATCCTGCGTCCCTCCATGTCCTGGCTGAGAGGCTTTGTTGCAGTTTCCCGGTAGATCTCCTGGTTTGTGACGTGGTCACTGTAGCTAGTCTTCAGGAGCTTCCTCAAGCAGCGTTGTTGGAATGCATCCAATTTCTCTTTCATCTTCACATTGATTTTCCACGTCTCACTGGCATAGAGGGCTGCAGGGAGGACTACGGACTGGAAGAGCCTGACTTTTAGCATCTTGGATATCCCGCCACTAGACCATATTGGCTGCATTGGTCTGAAGACTGATGCAGCTTTACCAATGCGGGAGTTGATGTCGACCTCTACATCTCCATCTGCTGTGAACACGCTTCCAAGATAGGTCAATCTTGTGGCATTTTCCATAGGTTCCCCATTGATTATCAGTTGGTCTGTTGGCTGCTGGTCTCCAGTCTGCATGGTCTTAGTCTTCTGGCAGCTGATCTTTAATCCAACCTTTGATGCATTCTCCTCTAGAGGGGTTGTCATACCTCTTGAAGGGCGTGTCTCGACTCTGCTAGTAGTGCAATGTCATCGGCACAGTCTATAGGTATGTTACAATACTTACCTTCAGCGGCGCTGCAATTCTGCCACTGGCCGTGTGCGCGATTTTGGCGCCTTTGAGGGGGGGGGGGGCGGGATTAAAACGCGGGTTTCTCCTACCTTGTCCTGGATTATATTTCGTTGGAGTGCAAGCTTTTGCTGAAGAATCGTTCCGACGGGCGTTCTGTGTATTTTTTTTTTTTAATCGCCCGACAAGTTCAGCGCTGGAGTTATTTTAAAATCAGCTTCTAAAGCCGTCAACGCCAACAACGGGGACGGATTTCACGCACGGGACAGGTAAAGGAAAGCCGTTTATTTTATGTATAAATGTTGATTGATTATACCTTTAATAATCCTTTGCAGGAAATTACAATGCCACGACAGCTTCAAGACAGACATAACACCACAAATAGCTTCCATACTTAACAAGTTAAAATACAAGTTAAAATACAAGTTAAAATACAATTAATTTAAAAAAAGTGCAGTTATTTATGCGCATTATATAACCTTATCGTAGCTGGTAAACAGGACTTCCTATGTCTCTCCGTTTTGCACATTGGTGCAATCAGTCTCTGACTGAAGATGCTGCTCTTGATCACCTTCAGGGCATGGAGTGGGTGAGTGGGGTTGGTCATTATAGAACCCAGTTTATTCAGAGTTCTGGCCTCTGCCACCTGCTGGACCATTCGTTGCTCAGCCCCGACCACTGAGCCGGCCTTCCTGATCAGTTTGTCCAGTCTGTTTTTGTCCGCTATGCGGGCGCCATCTCCCCAACAGGCCACCGCAAAAAACAGAGCACTGGCCACCACTGAATGGTAGACACTGCACAGTAGGGGTTGGCAGATGTTAAATGCCCTCAGCCTCCTTAAAAAATACAGTCGGCTTTGTCCCTTCCTGTACACCGCCTCCATATGACACTTCCAGTCCAGCTCACTGTCAAGCTGCACACCAAGGTACCTGTGGTTAGCGACCACCTCCACCTCAGTGCCCTTAATGGTGATTGGTGTTGCTTGAGTCCTCCTCCTCCCCCTCCTGAAGTCCACAACTATCTCCTTGGTTTTTGTGGTGTTAAGATGGAGGTTATTGAGTGCACTCCACTCCACAAAGTTACTTATTATGTCTCTATACTCCTCCTCATTGCCCCCTTTAATGAGGCCGACAACAGCTGTGTCATCCGAACATTTCTGCAAAAAGCAGCTGTTGGTGTTATATCGGAGATCCGCTGTGTAGATGGTAAACAGGAATGGAGCCAGCACAGTTCCTTGTGGAGCCCCTGTGCTGCTCAAGATGGTGCTTGAGACATTGCTCTGTAGGCGCACGTACTGTGGTCTGAGGGAAAGGTAATCCAAACACCACAGTACCAGTGATGGATCCACTTTCATCTTCTCCATCTTCTCCCCTAGCAGTCGGGGCTGAATTGTGTTGAAGGCGCTTGAAAAGTCAAAAAGCCGTAATCCTTACAGATGCATCAGTAGTGTCCAAATGTGTGTACACCCTCTGCAGCATGTAAATGAGGGCATCATCGACACTGATGTTAGGCTGATATGCAAACTGTAAAGGATCCATTTGATTTGACACACTAGTCCTGATGCAGGAAAGGACAAGTCTCTCAAATGTCTTCATAATATGTGAAATGAGCGCTACTGGTCTGTAGTCATTGTGGTGAGTGGGATGGGTCTTCTTTGGACAGGTACCAGGCAAGATGTTTTCCACAGCCTTGAACTTCTGTAGACGCAAGCTCAGGTTGAACAGGTGTGTTTAGAATACCACACAGCTCTGAAGAGCAGGTCTTCAGTAGCCTTGGGCTGGTGTCATCAGGCCCCACTGCTTTCCTGGCTTCAGTCTGTCCAGCATCATCTTGACCTGAGCAGTATGAAGAGTCATAGGTGGGGCTGCTGTGAGTGGGAGGTGGAAAGAGGGGACTCCGTACAGGTGACATCTCAGGAGTGATGGGGATGATGGAGAGAGGGAGAGAGGTGGAGAGGAAGCAGCAATGGTCAGACAGACCAGGTGGTGGGGGGCTGGGGTGGTGTGGGGCAGTCAAATCTGTTGAAAAATCTGTTGAGATCATCAGCCAGACTCTGTTCACCATCAGGCAGTGTACCACCCTTCTGCTTCATGCCCCGTGATCTTTCGCATTCCAGCCCATACCTGCTTCACCCCATCTTGCTGTAGCTGTCGTTCTAATTTGAGCCTATAGTCTTTCCTCCCCTCCTTAATCCTCACCTTCAGTTCCTTTTGAAGTTCTTTGATTTTATTCCTGTCGCCCTCCCTGAAAGCCTTTTTCTTCTCATTTAGTACTGCTCCTTAAGATGCCTTTAATTCACATTTTAAATTGCGAAACGGTGATTTTTTCCCCCGAACGAACCGGCAGTATTTTTCATGCCGATACGGGTTTAAATTCACCGCACCGCAACGTTCCAAATGATCGCGTTCCAGAAAACCACACGCGCAAGATGATTTAAATGGCCATTAATTTACAGGTATTAAACATTAAATTCCTTCCATTTGGCCAATAAATCCATGACAATGAGATTTAAAAATCATGTTATATGTGAATTCTTGTGTGAATGTTATTTGGACACTTAGGCTATTTAAAAATGTTAATCTATACTTAAGAAATTGATACATGTTTAGATCTAGTAATTGAATTTTGTAATTTGCTACAATTAGGTAACTAACTAATTATATGCTTTTATTTCTTGTCATCTAAGTAAGATTGTTTCATATTTGTTTCAGAATGCTTCAATCTATAATAACTGAACATTTCTTCAGTTCTCTTAATTTTAAGAAAGTTATGGGCTTTTGACTGTCGATCACAGCTTTTGTGTTAAGTCAATGGAAAAGCAATAGGGAACAAGATGCTAATTTCCGAGTAAGAAAATGGGCATAACTTTTTTAATACTGAAGATTTGAAAGTGAATTAGGTGTCAAATTAAACGTCTTTTTATGCTTTATCTGATGGGATAAATTACAGACTTGATTTTTAAAATCTCAACATTTTGTAACATTGCTACAGTCTAGGCCTGTGAGGCGTCTTCCTGTTCTCCACGGTTTTCCAAAGTCAGGTCTGTTCATTGTCTTCCGCATGACATAGTCAATCGTGACAATAAACAGCCAAGGGCCTGTCCCACTTTCACGACCTAATTCACGACCTCTGCCGAGTTTGCCCTTGACTCATACTCGCAGCATGGTCGTCACGAGGTCGTAGGAGGTCGTAGGTAGGTCGTAGCAGGCCGTGATGCTAGTCGTAGGTACTCGTGGCAATCAAGTTCCTACTTCCTGAGAAGATTACGGAGGTCGGTTTGGTCAAGGAGGACTCTCTCTAACTTCTACAGGTGCACAGTAGAGAGCATGCTGACCGGTTGCATCGTGGCTTGGTTCGGCAACTTGAGCGCCCTGGAGAGGAAAAGACTGCAAAAAGTGATAAACACTGCCCAGTCCATCATCGGCTCTGACCTCCCTTCCATCGAGGGGATCTATCGCAGTCGCTGCTCAAAAAGGCTGGCAGTATCATCAAGGACCCACACCATCCTGGCCACACACTCATCTCCCCGCTACCTTCAGGTAGAAGGTACAGGAGCCTGAAGACTGCAACGTCCAGGTTCAGGAATAGCTGCTTCCCCACAGCCATCAGCTATTAAACTTGCTCGGACAAAACTCTGAACATTAATAGCCCATTATCTGTTTATTTGCACTTTATTCAGTTTATTTATTCATGTGTGTATATATTTATATAATGGTATATGGACACACTGATAGTTCCGTAGTCAATGCCGACTATGTTCTGTTGTGCTGAAGCAAAGCAAGAATTTCATTGTCCTATCAGGGACACATGACAATAAACTCTCTTGAATCTCTTGAATCTCTTGAAGTATGTCGGGGCGTTTTCTAGCATGATGAAAAAATTGTCCACGAGTAAAAAGGTCGTGAATTAGGTCGTGAAAGTGGACAGGCCCTTAAGGGGGGTGGATGGCAACCCTGTCTTACCCCTGTGACAATGTCAAAGAATTCTGTGTTTCCCTGAATCAACCGACGCAGCAACTGGATCCCTCGTAAAGGTGCTTGAAGATGTTGACGAAAGCCTCTGGGATGCCGTACACTTTTAAGAATTCGCCACAGGGTGTCTCTATGTACACTATCGAATGCCAGGCATAGCTCTACAACATTTCGTAACACTAAGATCTGTTCGCTGCAGGTTCTTCCCATGCGGTGTCCTGCTTGTTCATCACGGAGCTTCATATCCAGAGCTGCTGTAAGACGATGTAGCAGTACAGAACAAAGCACTTTTCCTGGGACTGAGAGCAACGTGATCCCTCTCCAGTTGCCACAGTCAGTAATGAATGAATGAATAAGTTTATTGGCCAAGTATTCACATACAAGGAATTTGCCTTGGTGCTCCGCCCGCAAGTGGCAACATGACATACAGTGACAGTTAGGAACGACACATAAAACATTAAACATTACTAATAAAAAACATTATTGATTAAACATGTGAATTAAATAAAATACCAGAGCAAAAGGAGGTTACAGATTTTTGGTTATTGATTAGAGCTACTACTCGTGGAAAAAAAGCTGATTTTATATCTGGCTGTGGCAGCTTTGACAATCCGGAGTCGCCTTCCAGGGGCAAGTGATTCAAATAGTTTGTGGCCAGGGTGAGAGGGGTCAGAGATGATCTTGCCCGCTCGCTTCCTGGCCCTTGCAGTGTACAGTTCATCAATGGAGGGAAGGTTGCAGCCAATAACCTTCTCAGCTGATCGGACAATTCGCTGCAGCCTCCGGATGTCGTGCTTGGTGGCTGAGCCATAGAAACATAGAAACATAGAAAATAGGTGCAGGAGGAGGCCATTTGGCCCTTTGAGCCAGCACCGCCATTCATTGTGATCATGGCTGATCGTCCCCAATCAATAACTCGTGCCTGCCTTCTCCCCATATCCCTTGATTCCACTAGCCCCCTAGAGCTCCATCTAACTCTCTCTTAAATCCATCCAGTGACTTGGCCTGCACTGCCCTCTATGGCAGGGAATTCCACAAATTCACAACTCTCTGGGTGAAAAAGGGTTTTTCTCACCCCAGTCTTAAATGGCTTCCCCTTTATTCTAAGATTGTGGCCCCTGGTTCTGGAGACTGGAGCCAAACCAGACCATGATGGAGAAGGTGAGGACAGATTCTACGATGGCCGTATAGAATTGGACCATTATTGCCTGTGGCAGATTGTGCTTCCTCAGCTGCCGCAGGAAGTACATCCTCTGTTGTGCCTTTTTGACTGTGGAGTCGATGGTGGCCCCCCACTTAAGGTTCTTGGAGATGATGGTTCCCAGGAACTTAAAAGACTCCACAGATGTGACTGTGGTGTTGTTGATGGTGAGTGGGGTGAGGGGAGGGGGAGCTCTCCTAAAGTCCACTATCAATTCCACTGTCTTAAGAGCATTGAGCTCCAGGTTGTTGCGATGGCACCAGGACGCCAGCTGTGTCACTTCCTGTCTGTAGGCAGATTCCTCCCCATCCTGGATCAGTCCGATCAGGGTTGTGTGATCCGCAAACTTGAGAAGCTTGACAGAGGTGTCTGTGGAGGTGCAGAACCCCTTTATTTGGCAATTTCACTATCACTCCTTTCCTCCAATCTTCTGGTACACGTTTTTCTTCCCAGCATGCTGTTACATAGCTTCGTGAGTTTCCCCCTCAACGATTCCCCTCCGCTCTTTAGTAGTTCTGCTGGAATCTGGAAACTCGAATAAAACACGGAATGAATGTTTTGGAGATACGAAAGCACATCGTTTTAAAGGAGATACGAGAAACTGCAGATGCGGGAATCTTAAACAAAGCACGCCGTTCTGGAGTAACTCAATGGGTCAGTCAGCGTCTGTGAAGGGAATGGACAGGCGATGTTTCGGGTCGGGACCCTTCCTCACACCCATTGTAGTAGGGGAAAGAAAGCTGGAAAAGAGATGAGGGTAGGACAAAGCCAGGCAAAGTGATAGCTGGAAGATAGACACAAAATGCCGGAGTAACTCAGCGGGTCAGGCAGCATCTCTGGACAGAAGGAATAGACAATAGACAATAGGTGCAGTAGTAGGCCATTCGGCCCTTCGAACAAGCACCAATGTGATCATGGCTGATCATCCACAATCAGTACCCCGTTCCTGCCTTCTCCCCATATCCCCTGACTCCGCTATTTTTAAGAGCCCTATCTAGCTCCCTCTTGAAAGCATCCAGAGAACCCGCCTCCACCGCCCTCTGAGGCGGAGAATTCCACAGACTCACCACTCTCTGTGAGAAAAAGTGTTTCTTCGTCTCCGTTCTAAATGGCTTACCCCTTATTCTTAAACTGTGGCCCCTGGTTCTGGACTCCCCCCCAACATCAGGAACATCGGGAATAGGTGACGTTTCGGGTCGAGACCCTTCTTCAGTGAGAGTCAGGGGAGAGGGAAACGAGAGATCTAGATGGTACTTAGGACAAATGAATGGATGATATGCCACAAAAGACGTTTTCAAGAGAGATTTAAATTTGGCTCTCAGGGCTAATGGAATCAGTGGATATGGGGAGAAGGCTGGAACAGGGGGAACTGATTGTGGATGATCAGCCATGATCATATTGAATGGCGGTGCTGGCTCGAAGGGCCGAGTGGCCTACTCCTGCACCTTTTGTCTATTGTATCTATGTTTCACTGATATGCAGAAAGCAACGACAACCAAGGAAATGTGGAGCCCACAATGGTCCAGTGTTGACTGTGGGATAGTGGAACTGAACAGGACGACAGTGAAACTAGTACGATGAAGCGGAGGATGGTGGTGAGGGGGGTTTAACTGGCGGATGGGTGGACAAAGGCTAGAGATGAGAAGGAGGCAAAAGGGTCTCAGATAAGGAGAGAAGTGTAGTCAAGTCCGAGGGAGGGCTGTGGGTGGAAGGAGACAGAGAAGGGGCAAGAGGAAAAGAGAGGTGCAGCATTGGGGGAGAATGTGTGCGCACTGGGATAAAGAGGGAATAGAGGGACGGCACGGTGGCGCAGCGGTAGAGTCGCTGCCTTACAGCGTCAGAGACCCGGGTTCCATCCCGACCACAGGTGCTGTCTATACGGAGTTTGTACGTTCTCCCCGTGACCGTCCCCGCGGCCACTAGGGGCGCCGCCGCATTGATGGCAGCCTCTGCCTACAGTCTGTCTGTTTTTCTGTCTTTTAAAAATTTTTAGTCAGTTTTAAAAGTTTGTTTTGGAGATTTCTTTAGCTTTTCTATGTGGGGGAGGGGGGGAGGGTAAAGGGGAAACCGTTTCTCAGTCACTTCCTGGCGAGGACGCGACTATTCTCCGAGTCGCGTCCTTGCCCCCCCTCCTCGCGGCCTACCACCTGGATTGGAGCGGCCTTTCCTGCCGGGGACCCGGACCAGAGCTTCAGCAGCAGCGGAGCAGCGCTGGATTCATCGCGGAGCGGGCGATGCCTTACCTGGATCGCCGTTGAAGCTCCGGAGTGTTGGGCATGCTGCTTCAACATCGCGGAGCTGTGGTTCGTAGAGCTCCCAGCGCGGGCGGCGCTGACTTCAACATCGCGGAGTCCTGGGGCCCTTTGCCGAGGGCCGCCAGCGTGGAATTTCCACCCAGCGCGGCCTGCGGACTTCGGGAGCCGCGGACTCCGGTAGGAGGTGGCCGATTCGGATGTCCAAGCCGCTGAGGATGTCCTCCAGTCCCGACGTCGGACTTCCATCACCCCGGCGAGCGGGCCTGAACATCGGGCCGCCCGTAACGGCGACAGCGAGGGGTTCGGGAGCCCCCCGGACCACGGGAGGACAACAGAGGAGGATGACTGAATTTTGGAACCTTCCCTCACAGTGGGAAACTTTGATCCTGCTGTGTGGGGATGCCTGTATTAAAGACTATCGTGTTCTGTGCTCTTTATTACTGTATGGTGACCACACATTTCACTGTACCAACTGGTACATGTGACAAATAAAGGTTTCTTGAAATCTTGACCCCGTGGGTTTACTCACAGTTAGACAATAGACAATAGGTGCAGGAGTAGGCCATTCGGCCCTTCGAGCCAGCACCGCCATTCAATGTGATCATGGCTGATCATCCCCAATCAGTACCCCGTTCCTGCCTTCTCCCCATATCCCCTGACTCTGCTATCTTTAAGAGCCCTATCTAGCTCTCTCTTGAAAGTATCCAGAGAACCGGCCTCCACCGCCCTCTGAGGCAGAGAATTCCACAGACTCACAACCCTCTGTGTGAAAAAGTTTTTTCCTCATCTCCGTTCTAAATGGCTTACCCCTTATTCTTAAACTGTGGGCCCTGGTTCTGGACTCCCCCAACATCGGAAACATGTTTCCTGCCTCTAGCGTGTCCAAACCCTTAATAATCTTATATGTTTCAATAAGATATCCTCTCATCCTCCTAAAACCTTCAGTTTCCTCCCGCAAAGACGTACAGGTTCGGAGGTTAATTGGCTGGGTGAAATTGTAAATTGTCCCTCGCGTTGGTGGTCGTGCATTCGTCTGTGGGTTACAGGAAAAACATCAATCCTATCATTCTGGTAAACCATCTCTGGAACCCTCTCCAACGCCAGCACATCCTTCCTCGGATATGGGGCCCAAAACTGCTCACATCTCCTAATGGTTGTATAGACTTTACAGTATCTCCCGATTACTCATTGTTCCCGGAATTGACGGATGTTCCAAGTTTCCAACATTTTTATTTAATCTGTCCCAAGAGAGTACTATATTGTCAGCAAGTGTAGATGGTTGTACCATGTTGCTGAGTTGCAATCTGGAGTCCTGAGCTATGAGTAATTAATTACCGCAAGCTGAGTATACAGTATTCTTCAACCAATATCAATCATGGGCGGCACGGTGGCGCAGCGGTAGGGATTACTGCCTTACAGCGCCACAGACATGGGTTCGATCCTGACTGCGGGCTCTGTGTGTATGGAGTTTGTACGTTCTCCCCCGTGACCTGCGTGGGTTTTCGCCGGGGGGCTCCGGTTTCCTCCCAAACTCCAAAGACCGACAGGTTTGTATGTTAATTGGCTTTGGTATCAAAATCGTAACTTGTCCCTAGCGTGTAGGATAGTGGTGGTATTTATGGGGTGATCGTCGGTTGGCGCGGACTCGGTAGGCCGAAGGGCCTGTTTCTGCTCTGCATCCCCAAAGCAAGGAAAGGAAACCGCATTTGCTGTTTTTCCGCCCAGCGCGGCCTGCGGACTTCGGGAGCCGCGGACTCAGGTAGGAGGTGGCCGATTCGGATGTCCAAGCCGCTGAGGATGTCCTCCAATCCCGACGTCGGACTTCCATCACCCCGGCGAGCGGGACTGAACATCGGGCCGCCCGTAACGGCGACGGCGAGGGGTTCGGGAGCCCCCCCCGACCACGGGAGGACAACAGAGGAGGATGACTGAATTTTGGAACCTTCCCTCACAGTGGGAAACTTTGATCCTGCTGTGTGGGGATGTCTGTGTTAAAGACTATCGTGTTCTGTGCTCTTTATTACTCGTATGGCTGTATGGTGACCACACATTTCACTGTACCAATTGGTACATGTGACAATAAATGTATCTTGAAATCTTGACCCCATGGGTTTTCTCACAGTTAGACAATAGACAATAGGTGCAGGAGTAGGCCATTCGGCCCTTCGAGCCAGCACCGCCATTCAATGTGATCATGGCTGATCATCCCCAATCAGTACCCCGTTCCTGCCTTCTCCCCATATCCACTGACTCCGCTATCTTCAAGAGCCCTATCTAGCTCTCTCTTGAAAGTATCCAGAGAACCGGCCTCCACCGCCCTCTGAGGCAGAGAATTCCACAGATTCACAACTCTCTGTGTGAAAAAGTGTTTCCTCATCTCTGTTCTAAATGGCTTACCCCTTATTCTTAAACTGTGGGCCCTGGTTCTGGACTCCCCCAACATCGGAAACATGTTTCCTGCCTCTAGCGTGTCCAAACCCTTAATAATCTTATATGTTTCAATAAGATATCCTCTCATCCTCCTAAAACCTTCAGTTTCCTCCCGCAAAGACGTACAGGTCCCGAAGGGCCCGTTTCCGCTCTGCATCCTCAAAGCAAGGAAAGGAAACCGCATTTGCTGTTTTTAATTGCAGTTCTCCATAAGACTGGTCATTTTAGTCGAGAACCAAAATGGCAGCTTGGCAGGATGAAGTCTGTCTGAAGAAGGGTCTCGACACGGACGTCATCCATTCCTTCTCTCCAGAGATGCTGCCTGGCCCGCTGAGTTACTCCAGCTTTTTTGTGTCTATCTTCATGTAGAAAGGAAGTACAGATAATAATAATAAAAATAAATAATAATACACTTTATTGTCATTGTAAATACATAGAGACATAGAAAATAGGTGGCCATTCGGCCCTTCGATCCAGCACCGCCTTTCATTGTGATCATTGGCTGATCGTCCCCTATCAATAACCCGTGCCTGCCTTCTCCCCATATCCCTTGACTCCACTAGCCCCTAGAGCTCTATCTAACTCTCTCTTAAATCCATCCAGTGACTTGGCCTCCACTGCCCTCTGTGGCAGGGAATTCCACAAATTCGCAACTCTCTGGGTGAAAAAGTTTTTTCTCACCTCAGTCTTAAATGGCTTCCCCTTTATTCTAAGACTGTGGCCCCTGGTTCTGGACTCGCCCAACATTGGGAACATTTTTCCTGCATCTAGCTTGTCCAGTCCTTTTATAATTTTATATCTTTCTATCTTCTTCTTCTTCTTGCGTGTGGCGTGCCCAGCCTAAAGTTGTAGGACAACTTGTTCCATTTGATCTTATTTGATTGTGCACGCCGGGTTGATTACATTCGTCGAAACAGGGCGGACCAGGTGAAGGTTGCAATCTCCCACCCCATATGTTTCTATAAGATCCCCCCTCGTGTGTATTCAGTGCAGAGTTCAGTGTGGTGATGGCCTTGGGGTAGAAACTGTTTGTTCATCTTGTGGTGTGTGATTTGATGGACATGTAACGCTTTCCTGAGGGCAGATGGGCAAACAAATGATGTGAGGGATGAGATGAGTCCTTTAGGATCTGTAGGTAGACAAAAAATGCTGGAGAAACTCAGTGGGTGAGGCAGCATCTATGGAGCGAAGGAATTGGTGACGTTTGGGTCGAGACCCTTCTTCAGACTGATGTCGGGGGGGGGGGGAGGTGGGAAAAAGAAAGGAAGAGGCGGAGACAGTGGGCTGCGGGAGAGCTGGGAAGGGGAGGGGAAGGAGGGAGAAAGCAAGGACTACCTGAAATTGGAGAAGTCAATGTTCATACCGCTGGGGTGTAGACTACCCAAGTGAAATATGAGGTGCTGCTCTTCCAATTTGCGGTGGGACTCACTCTGGCCATGGAGGAGGCCCAGGACAGAAAGGTTGGATTCGGAATGGAAGGGGGTGTTGAAGTGCTGAGCCACCGGGAGATCAGGTTGGTTATTGCGAACTGAGCGGAGGTGTTGGGCGAAGCGATCGCCGAGCCTGCGTTTGTTCTCACCGATGTAGAGCAGTTGACACCTAGAGCAGCGGATGCAATAGATGAGGTTGGAGGAGGTGCAAGTGAACCCTTGGATGGAGTCGAGGGGGGTAAAGCGACCAGTGTAGCATTTCCTCCGGTTGCAAGGGAAAGTACCAGGGGAGGGGGTGGTTTGGGTGGGAAGGGAAGAATTGACCAAGGGGTTACGGAGGGAACGGTCTCTGCTGAATGCCGAAAGGGGAGGAGATGGGAAGATGTGGCCAGTGGTGGGATCCCGCTGGAGGTGTCGAAAATGTCGGAGGATTATCTGTTGTATGTGACGGCTGGTGGGGTGGAAGGTGAGGACAAGGTAGGCTCTATCCTTGTTACGAGTGGGGGGATGGGGAGTGAGAGCGGAGCTCCGGAATATCGAGGAGACCCTGGTGAGAGCCTCATCTATAGTCAAAGAGAGGAACCCCCATTCCTTAAAGAATGAGGACATCTCCGATGCCCTGGTTTGGAACACCTCATCCTGGGTGCAGATGTGGCGTAGACGGAGGAAATGGGAGTAGAGGATGGAGTCCTTACAGGAAGCAGGGTGGGAAGAAGTGCAGTCCATATAGCCATGGGAGTCAGTGGGTTTATAGTAGATGTCAGTCAGTAGTCTGTTACCTGCGATGGAGATAGTGAGGTCTAGAATCGGTTGGGAGATGTCGGAAATGGTCCAGGTGAATTTGAGTGCCGGATGGAAGTTTGGAATAGAATAGAATGCCATTTATTGTCATTCAAACATACAAGATTCAAACAAAATTTCGTTCCTGCAGTCATAACAGCAAAAAAATAAACCAAAACACACAATTAACACAACTCCTCACAAACATCCATCACAGTGAATCTCCAAACACCTCCTCACTGTGACAGAAGGCAAACGTCTTATCTCTTCCCTGTTCCCTCAGTGCCCATTCCTCACCCGCAGTCAAGCAGCCAAACTGCTGCATCGAGCTGATCGAGGCTCCTGATGTTAGATGTTAGAGCCCCCCTCCCCCCCCCCCCCCGCACCGGGCGATGTAAGGCCCCGCTCCGGGTCGATCGAAACCCCTTGATTCCGGGCGGGCGAAGTTGCCATTGCGGGAGCTCCGAAAAGCGGTCTCCCACCAGGGACCCGCGAGCTCCCGATGTTACCGTCCACAGGGCCTGCGGCCGGAGCCTCCGATGCTCCGAAGTCGGGTCGCAGCCGCTCACCACCACAGCTCTCCGCCCTCCGAAGTCGGCCAGCTCCGCGATGGTGAGTCCGCAGGCTCCGCGACTGGAGCCACCAGGTGGATTCTGGTTGGAGGCCGCCGGCTCCACGATGTTAGGGCCCCAACGACAGGGACAGGGTCGCGGGAGATGTTGCATAAGTTGAGCAGATCCAGGAATACATCGGATTTAGCTCTGTAAGAACGTTCCACGAGCCGCTTAGCACTTTTGACAGCTCGTTCAGCCAGCCCATTAGACTGTGGATATTCAGGGCTGCTGGTGATGCGGTGAAAATTCCAGTGTCCAGCAAACTCCTTGAATTGTTGGCTGGTGAATTGACTGCCGTTGTCAGTTAGCAGTCTGCCCTGAGATCCGTGGACTGAAAAGTGGCGAGATAACTTTGAAATCACTCCGCTGGAAGTGGGGCTGCTAAGAAAATCAATGTCAAACCATCCTGAATAAGAATCAACAAGCAGCAGGCACTGTTTGCCGTGCCACATCAAATAAATCAGCTGCGACTGTCGACCACGGGAGCGCAGGTACAGGATGTGACAGAAGTGGTTGATTTTGTTGGTGAGGTGCCAAACTGTTGCACGCTGCACAGGATGCTACATTCTCGGTGATGTATTCGGCCATGCCGGGCCAGTAAAACATGCTTCTTGCCCGTAAGACAGTAGCTTCAGCGCCTGGGTGCCCTGCATGAACAGCGTTAAAATACTGGTGGTGCAGCGAAGCAGGAACCACAGCCTTGTGTCCTTTTGAAAGAATGCCATCCGGCTGCACTAGCTCATCACGGACAGCAAAGAAAGGCCGGACTGGCAGCGGAACGTTGTAGTGTTTGTCTGGCCAGCCGCGCTTAATGACGGAGGTAAGCGACCGTTTGGTAATGTCAGCAGCTGTGTGGGCAACCACGTCGTCCATATAGGACGAGGGGATAAAGGACACAGTCATTGTCCTCCACAGACACCTCTGTCAAGCTTCTCAAGTTTGCGGACGACACAACCCTGATTGGACTGATCCAGGACGGGGAGGAATCTGCCTACAGACAGGAAGTGTCCCAGCTGGCGTCCTGGTGCCATCGCAACAACCTGGAGCTCAATGCTCTTAAGACAGTGGAATTGATTGTAGACTTTAGGAGAGCTCCCCCTCCCCTCACCCCACTCACCATCAACAACACCAGTCACATCTGTGGAGTCTTTTAAGTTCCTGGGAACCATCATCTCCAAGGACCTTAAGTGGGGGGCTACCATCGACTCCACAGTCAAAAAGGCACAACAGAGGATGTACTTCCTACGGCAACTGAGGAAGCACAATCTGCCACAGGCAATGATGGTCCAATTCTACACGGCCATCGTAGAGTCTGTCCTCACCTTCTCCATCATGGTCTGGTTTGGCTCAGCCACCAAGCACGACACCTGGAGGTTGCAGCGAACTGTCCGATCAGCAGAGAAGGTTATTGGCTGCAACCTTCCCTCCATTGATGAACTGTACACTGCAAGGGCCAGGAAGCGAGCGGGCAAGATCATCTCTGACCCCTCTCACCCTGGCCACAAACTCTTTGAATCACTTCCCTCTGGAAGGTGACTCCGGACTGTCAAAGCTGCCGCAGCCAGACATAAAAACAGTTTTTATCCACGAGTAGCTGCTCTACTCAACAGCCAAAAATCTGCAGCCTCCCTTTGATCAGGTATTTTGTTGGTTCACATGCTTGATCAATGGTGTTTTATCATTAATGTTTTATTATTATTAATGTGTAGTGTTTTCTGAGTCATTCGTAGCTGTCACTGTATGTCATGTTGTTACTTGTGGGCGGAGCACCAAGGCAAATTCCTTGTATGTGAATACTTGGCCAATAAACTTACTTACTTACTTACAATAAAATTGTCATCCGGCGAGGGCGGATCCTCGCAGGTCTTCCGGGGTGCCCGCGAAAGAGTGTCAGCCAGGTGCATATCCTTACCGCGTTTGTGGATCAGAACAATGTCATATTTTTGAAGTCGCAGCAACATCCGCTGTAGGCGCGCTGGAGAGGCGTGGATTTGGTTTGTTGAAAATGCTGATCAGAGGTTGGTGGTCAGTTTCAATTGTGACTGTGTGACCAAAAATGAAATAGTGGAATTTCTTGCAGGCAAAAACAACCGCTAGCAGCTCTTTCTCAATTTGGGCATATCGTTGTTCTGTGTCAGTCATGGTGCGCGAGGCATACGCAACAGGCTTATTGCCGTCCAAGTGGAGGCGCGGGTTCGGAACCCACTTCTGACACCATGTTGTGTTTCGGCTGTTGTAAATAACTGGCCTTACACCATGATAAAGGTCCAAAGACGTTATTAACAACATAGCAAATATGACTTCATACTTGCACGTCTCTCTAATTCTAAGGGAACCAGGCATGGAGGGTTACTGTAAAGCTAGTGGGCGTAACTACAAAAGCATGACTCATAACATGAGTGACACTGATCTACACTAACCAATTAACCTACAAACCTGTACATCTTTGGAGTGTGGGAGGAAACCGAAGATCTCGGCGAAAACCCACGCAGGTCATGGGGAGAACATACAAACTCCATACAGACATCACCGGTAGTCGGGGTCGAACCCGGGTCTCTGGTGCTATTGGGCAGCAATTCTACCGCTGCGCCACTGTGCCGCCCTTGGCAAGTGTGACAGTGAATGGGATCGTTTATCAGCATTAGTATTATTTTTATAAAAAGGCTGTCAGTGAACATGTGCAGTAAATATTGGAATGCGCGCCTTCAGAGTTTCCTGCATTAAATGAGAAATAAATCCCAACACTGAATTATCAATCCATGTGGAGGCAGCAGAGAGCAACACTTGGGTTGACACACTGGTCAACCTGAGGAGCACCTTCAGCAACAGACTGGTTCCACCAAGATGCAGCACAGAACGCCACAGGAGATCCTTCTTCCCTGTGGCTATCAAACTGTACAACTCCTCCCCCTTCTGTCGTGGGGTAGACTGACTCCCCTCCCCCCCCCCCCCCCCAAATCTTTGCACGTCCCCAATCCCTTCCACTCATCACTTTACTTTCCTGTTTAAATGTATCTTGTGTTTTATGACTGTTGGCAGATCAACTTTCCACTTGGAATAAATAAAGTTCTATCGTATTGTAGCCACTGTGCACAAGAAGAACGACATTCTGATAGGCACAAAATGCTGGAGTAACTCAGCGGGACAGGCAGCGTCTCTGGGGAGAAGGAATGGGTGAAGTTTCGGGTCGAGTCCGCTGATCGGAAGAAGGGTCCCGACCCGAAACGTCACCCATTTCCTTCTCTCCAGAGACGCTGCCTGTCCCGCCGGGTTGCTCCAGCATTTTGTGCCTATCTTCGGTTTGGTTCAGCATCTGCAGTTCCTTCCTGCGCCAGAACAACATCTTGAGTGACAATAGACAATAGACAATAGGTGCAGGAGTAGGCCATTCGCCCCTTCGGCCATTCAATGTGATCATGGCTGACCATCCCCAATCAGTACCCCGTTCCTGCCTTCTCCCCATATCCCCTGACTCCGCTATTTTTAAGAGCCCTATCTAGCTCTCTCTTGAAAGCATCCAGAGAACCGGCCTCAACCGCCCTCTGAGGCAGAGAATTCCACAGACTCACCACTCTCTGTGAGAAAAAGTGTTTCCTCGTCTCCGTTCTAAATGGCTTCCTCCTTATTCTTAAACTGTGGCCCCTGGTTCTGGACTCCCCCAACATCGGGAACATGTTTCCTGCCCCTAGCGTGTCCAAACCCTTAACAATCTTATATGTTTCAATGAGAATACCTCCCATCCTTCTAAACTCCAGAGTGCTTTCAGAATGATGCGTGAGCCATTGGGGAGAAACATCGTGGTAGACAGCAATGGAAACATCTTTCTCAGCATTAATGTTTCGGAAGATTAATGTCACCTTCGCCTAGCTAACAATGATCTTTTCTACAGTCTCCTTGATCCTCATCCCCTTTGTTGTCTTGTTTTCACACCTTGCCCTTCCATATCTCTCCGTCTCCATCTCCCCTGACTCTCAGTCTGAAGAAGGGCCTCGACCCGACACGTCACCCATTCCTTCTCTCCAGAGATGCTGCCTGTCCCACTGAGTTACTCCGGCATTTTGTGTCCGCTAGCTCAGCATTAACTGAGGTGTAGGTTTTGGATTCTTATTGCCACGTGTACCGAGGTACAGTGTCATAGTCATAGAGTGATACAGTGTGGACACAGGCCCTTCGGCCCATCTTGCCCACACCGGCCAACATGTCCCAACTACACTAGTCCCACCTGCCCGCGTTTGGCCCATATCCCTCCAAACCTGTCCTATCCATGTACCTTAAATGTTGGGATGGTCCCTGCCTCAACTACCTCCTCTGGAAGCTTGCTCCATACACCCACCCCCCCCTTTGTGTGAAAAAGTTACCCCTCAGATTCCTATTAAGTGAGAAAGTGAGAAAGCTTTGATTTGCGTCCTATCCAAACTGATAAGGTATATACAGTACATTAATGCAACCGGCTCAAACTCAAGTACAATAGTTAGAGCAAAGGGGAAGATTCAGAGTGCAGAATATAGTTCTCAGCATTGTAGTGGAAAATCTTGTGCAATACATAAGGTGCTGGAAGAAATCACCAAGTCAGGCAGCATCTGCGGAGGGAAATAGTTTAATTGAGAGATACAGCACGGAAACAGGCCCATCGGCCCAATTCGCATATCAACACTACCCTGCACACCCTAAAGGGGCTGTCCCACTTGGGCGACCTAATTGGCGAGTTTAGAAGAGTTTAGGAGAGTTTGAAAAAATGTCATGTTGAAGACCTCCTTCGACTATGTTGAAGACCTCCTTCAACTATGTTGAAGACTAGCTACGACTAACTTCGGGAAAATTGGACACCGAATAGTGGGGAGTGAAGACGACCTCCTTCGACCTCCCTTCGACTATGATGAAGTCTATCTACGACTGCCCTGGATTACCTACGACTAACATGCCGACCTACTACGACCTACTACGACTAAACCTACGAGTAAAAAAAGTATCGATTTTTACCATGGCGACCTTTTTTTACTCGCGGGCATTTTTCAGCATGTTGAAAAATACGCCGCGACCTAGCTGAGGCCTCGAGTACGCGGGGACCACTCTCGAGCATGAAGGAGAGTTACGAAGACCTCCTACAACCTCGTGTCGACCATGCTGCGAGTATGAGTCGAGGGCAAACTCGCCAGAACTCGCGGATTAGGTCGCCCAAATGGGACAGCTCCTTAACACCCTTTGACACTGCCCTGCACCCTGAAGAAGGGTCTCTACCCGAAACGTCACCCATTTCCTCTCTCCAGAGTTGCTGCCTGTCCCGCTGAGTTACTCCAGAATTTTGTGTCAATTTGCTTTATTCTCCGTGGATCGTCACCTTGTCGTGGTGGAGAAGCTTGTCGTGGTGGAGAAGATCTTGAGAGCGATGCCGTCTGGAGCTATGCTCCTGGTAGGGCCACCCATGGCGGTAAAGTCGAGGGGGAGGTCCCTGACAAAGAGCAATCCAACCAAGACCTCAACGGTGGAACAGGCGGAGGACGATGATGGCTGACTTTAGTGGAGCGTCACAACGGCTGGGAAGGCGGATGAAGGCTGCAGCAGAAAAGGGTCTCCGGTCGTCTTGGACTCCATGCCACTGGATCCTGACCCGGATCTGTCAAGGACCCCAGTGGGGTGGCTGTCTGTGCACCAGTCTCCCCACGTTAAACAAAGTCATGCACAGGCGTCCCCCAACCCTGGTGACACGCAATGGTCAGCCACGACCGAAGGGGGCCTAAGAAGCAGAAACGTTATTATCACATCTATCCAGCTATATAATAGAATTCTGTTGCTATTTGCTTTAATTATTGATAACATCTAAGCAGCTCCTTCGAGCAAACACAGCTCACATATGGTGATATCTTAGTGAAGCAATATATCCTATACATGGCTAAACAGACTGTATAGAGTTGGATTCCGTGTGATTAAATCTGCTAATGATTCATTTTGCTCCGTGATTCTGAATGTGCTCTGTTTGTGCAGTCCCACACGTTGAAAGATATTCCGTTGCTTTTTGGATAATGACTACTATTCCTCTGTTCTTTGATGCATTGATGCGTTGACCAGGGAGCTCAAACAAGCTTTGTTTAGCTTAGAGATACTGCATGGGAAACAGGTCATTCAGCCCGCCGAGTCCACGCCGACCATCGATCGCCCACCCGTTCGCGCTAGTTCCACGTCAACCCACTTTCCACGTCCACTCCCGAACGCATCAGGGACATTTTTTACACTGGCCAATTAACCCACAAACCCGCACGTCTGTGAGATGTGGGAGGAAACCGGAGGGCGGCACGGTGGCGCAGCGGTAGAGTTGCTCCCGCACAGTGCCAGAGGCCCCGGTTTGATCCTGACCACGGGTGCTGTCTGTGCGGAGTTTGCACGTTCTCCCCGTGACCTGCGTGGGTTTTGTCCAGGTGCTCCGGTTTCCTCCCGCACTCCAAAGACGTGTGGGTTTGTAGGTCATTTGGCTTCGGTAAAGACTGTAAAAAAAAATATTTTAATTTTATTAGAAGCAATTGTACAAGGATAAAACGTTCGGCATCTACAATTATACCATTATTGTACAGCTTCATTTTTAACCTTAGGATAAAGATTGTAAATTGTCCCTGGTGTGTGTGGAGGATAGTGTTAGTGCGCGGGGATGGCTGGTCGTCACGGACTCGGTGGGCCGAAGGGCCTGTTTCCGCGCTGTATCTCTAAACACCCGGAGGAAACCCATGTGATCATAGGGAGAAGGTGCAATCACCACCCATTCAGTAGCCGAGGTCAGGATCGAACCCGGGTCTCTGACGCTGAGAGGCTGCGCCACTGGCCGCACTTCACACCCACCATCCTCATCTCTGGGCGAAGGGGCGTGGGTAGAGCAGAGGATGTCCTGGTTGGGTTTGCTCCTGGGCCTGGCCAAGCTGGCCATCCGCGAGTCACGGCGCCAGGCGGAAGGGAGGGCTCTGTCCGAGCCGGCTGCCTGCCCCTTTTCCGGGGTCACGTCCGCGCCCGGGTGTCCCTCGTAAAGGAACATGCGGTGCCCACGGGCACCATGGAGGGGTTCCGGGAGCGCTGGGCACTGCGGGGGTGTCGAATGCATCCGGGAACAGGATATTGTGGTATGGAACCTTGTTATGGTGTTTCTCACATGTACCGAGGTACAGTGAAATTGAAGATAGACACAAAATGCTGGAATAACGCAGCGGGTGAGGCAGCATCTACGGAGCGAAGGAATAGGTGACGTTTCGGGTGGAGACCCTTCTTCAGTCGCCTATTCCATCGCTCCGTAGATGCTGCCTCACCCGCTGAGTTACTCCAGCATTTTTGTCTACCTTCGATTTTTCCAGCATCTGCAGTTCTTTCTTAAACATAGAAAGGGAAAAGTCACCCATTCCTTCTCCAGAGACACTGCCTGTCCCGCTGAGTTACTCCAGCATTTTGTGTCTATCTTCGGTTTAAACCAGCATCTGCAGTTCCTTCCTACACAGAAATTCATTTTTTTGTGTACACAGTTCGGTACAAGTATCACTATATACAGGAGCACTTAGACACATCTTAGATAAGCATCTCAGATCCAGTACAAGTGTACAGCAGCGGTACACTCAGACAGTAGAGAGTCGCCAGTTTGGCACCATTTTCAAGTCCCAGTTTTTTGTAAGTGCAGGGATCTTGGCCTGACCGTGAAGGCCCTTTGTCATGGCGACGTGGCAGGGTCGGCCTGGCCAAGCGTGGCTGCGGTGTCCTCTGCCGCTGCTCCACCGCTGTAAGCTACGTCCGGGCCAGGCGCTTGGCCTCTTGGAGGGGCGCCCAGTCCAGCCGAGCTCCAAACGATAGTTAGTGTAGGAAGAAACTGCAGATGCTGGTTTAAAGCGAAGGATCTGTCTCGACTCCTTCTCTCCAGAGATGCTGCCTGTCCTGCTGAGCTACTCCAGCTTTTTGTGAATAACTTCTCAAAAAATTATTATTTAATACTTAGTATTTAGAATATTTGGTAATTTTTGTATTTGGTGGTGGGTTTGTTGGTATTGTTTTGTTAATATATTATTGTTGCAAATAATTGAATTAATTTATTTTTGGTTAAAAAAACCTGTTCTGCACATTTGATAACCAATTCAGGATTCAAGGGAAGCTAACATCCTGATCACAGATTATCAACAGCAGTTTGGTAGATCATTACTTGTAGACTGATTTACATAGAAACATAGAAAATAGGTGCAGGAGTAGGCCATTCAGCCCTTCGAGCCAGCACCGCCATTCGATATGATCATGGCTGATCATCCAAAATCAGTACCCCGTTCCTGCCTTCTCCCTATATCCCTTGATTCCATTAGCCCTAAGAGCTAAATCTAACTCTCTCTTGAAAACATCCAGTGAATTGGCCTCCACTGCCTTCTGTGGCAGAGAATTCCACAGATTCACAACTCTCTGGGTGAAAAGGTTTTTCCTCATCTCAGTCCTCAATGTCCTACCCCTTATTCTTAAACTGTGTGATCCCTGGTTCTGGACTCCCCCAACATCGGGAATATTTTTCCTGCATCTAGCCTGTCCAATCCCTTAAGAATTTTATATGTTTCCATAAGATTTAGTATCACAAGTGTAACCAACTTGGCAAATGTGAATGGGATCATTTATCATTTAAGGTAGACAAAAATGCTGGAGAAACACAGCGGGTGAGGCAGCATCTATGGTGCGAAGGAAATAGGCAACGTATCGGGTCGAAACCCTTTTATCATTTAGTTTAGTTTAGTTTATTTTAGAGACACAATGTGGAAACGGGCCCTTCACCCCACCGAGTCCGCACCAACCAGCGATCACCCCGTCCACATGCGCCACCCTGCACACATGAGGGACAATTGACAATTTTTACTGAAGCCAATTAACCCAAAAACCCGCACGACTTTGGAGCGTGGGACGAAACCGGAGCACCCGGAGAAAACCCACGCGGTCACGTGGAGAACGCGCAAACTCCGTACAGACAAGCACCCATAGTCAGGATCGAACCTGGGTCTCTGGCGCTGTGAGGCAGCAGCTCTACCGCTACGTCACCGTGGCACCCTCTTCTTCGCCAGCTGAGTAGTGGTGCTTCAAAGTACCTTGAATAGCGCCAATGTACCGATCGGCACTATGTTTGAACCAACACCCTGTGATTAACAAGAATGTCTGAAGAAGGGTCCCGACCCGAAACTTCCCGAAACTTCACCTGTCCGTCTTCTCAGGAATGCCACTTGACCTGCTGAATCACATCACTTTGTGTCCTTTTGTGTATTAACCGGCATTTACAGTTCCTTGTATTCTGAAAGAAAACGCCTTGTCCCAATTTTGTCCCAATAACCAGGAATGCCCATAAAAGAAAAATAATGTAAACTAACCAAAAAATGACCTGCAACGTCACCTATTTCCATCGCTCCATAGACGCTGCCTCACCCGCTGAGTTTCTCCAGCATTTTTGTCTACCTTCGATTTTTCCAGCATCTGCAGTTCTTTCTTAAAGAAAACCTCATGAGAGAAATACCAAGATTAGGGGGATTGAGATGCAGAGTACTTAGGTTTAAGGTGAGGGGGGGGTGGGGGGAGATTTAATAGGAAGATCATGTCATGTGATAGGAGCAGAATTAGGTCATTCGACCCATCAAGTCTACTCTGCCATACAATCACAGCTGATCTATCTCTCCCTGCTAACCCTATTCTTCTGTCTTCTCCCCATAACCTCTGACACCCGCACTAATCAAGAATCTATCCATCTCTGCCTTAAATATATCCACTGACTTGGCCTCCACAGCCTTCTGTGGCAAAGAATTCCACAGACTCACCACCCTCTGACTAAAGAAATTCCTCCTCATCTCCTTCCGAAAAGAACGTTCTTTAATTTTGAGGCTGTGCCCTCTGGTCCTAGACTCTCCCACTCGGGGAAACATCCTCTCCACATCCACTCTATCCAAACCTTTCACTATTCTGTACGTTTCAATGAGGCCCCCCCCCCCCCCCCCCCTCATTCTTCTAAACTCCAGCCAGTACAGGCCCAGTGCCGACAAACGCTCATCGTATGTTAACCTGCTCATTCCTGGGATCATTCTCGTAAACCTCCTCTGGACCCTCTCCAGAGACGGCACATCCTTCCTCAGATACGGGGCCCAAAATGGCTCACAGTATGTGGTCCCGACATGCGGCCTCGTGTATATCGGCGAGACCAAGCGTAGATTCGGCGACCATTACTTCTAAACTCCAGCGAGTACACGCCCAGTGCCGACAAATGCTCATCATATGTTGACCTACTCATTCCTCCATACAGACAGCACCCATAGTCAGGATCGAATCTGGGTCTCTGGCGCTGTGAGGCATCAGCTCTACCGCTGCGCCACCATGCCGCCCAGATCCAAAATCATTTTCCCGAGTTCAGCATTTTTAGGACTTTGTGTTCCTCTGCTGGAGATTTTAAAAAGTGACAGATTGGTACAGAGTCTTTGAAACGATAATGGTTCAATGTTTCATTGATACCTTATTGTCACGTGTACCTAGGTACGGTAAAATTCCTGTCTTGCATAAAGTTCTCACAGTAGATAAGCACAATCATACTCGAGTACACGTGGGGTGGGAGATTGCAACCTTCACGTGGGGTGGGAGATTGCAACCTTCACGTGGGGTGGGAGATTGCAACCTTCACGTGGGGTGGGAGATTGCAACCTTCACGTGGGGTGGGAGATTGCAACCTTCACGTGGGGTGGGAGATTGCAACCTTCACGTGGGGTGGGAGATTGCAACCTTCACGTGGGGTGGGAGATTGCAACCTTCACGTGGGGTGGGAGATTGCAACCTTCACGTGGGGTGGGAGATTGCAACCTCTGTTTCGACGAATGCAATCAACCCGGCGTGCACAATCAAATAAGATCAAATAGAACAAGTTGTCCTACAACTTTAGGCTGTGCACGCCATACGCAAGAAGAAGAAGAAGAAGAATACAAGTGTGGAGGAAGAGAAGATTACACTGAGGTCTGAAGAAGGGTCTCGACTCGAAACGTCACCCGTTCCTTCTACCCAGAGATGCTCCAACACTTTGTGTCTATTACTTTGAGGCAATAGTTTAGTTCTATCCTACACACTAGGGCTAGTTTTACCAATTCACCTGTGCATCATAGAGTGATACAGTGTGGAAACAGTCCATTCGGCCCAACTTGCCCACACCGGTCAACATGTCCCAGCTACACTAGCCCCTCCTGCCTGCGTTTGGTCCATATCCCTCCAAACCTGTCCTATCCAAGAACCTGGCTAACTGTTTCTTAAATGTTGGAATAATCCTAGCCTCAACTACCTCCTCTGGCAGCTTGTTCCATACACCCACCACCCTTTGTGTGAAAAGGTTACTCCTCAGATTTTTCAAGTCAAGTCAATTTTATTTCTATAGCACATTTAAAAACAACTCTCGTTGACCAAAGTGCTTCACATCAGTGCAGGTACTAACGTGCAACATACAGTGGTACATAGATCTAACAATACAAACATAAATACATACATACAGCGCTCCCTCAAAGGTCGTCAAGAAACGCTCGTGAGTAGAAATAAGTTTTAAGTCTCGACTTAAAAGAGTTGATGGAGGGGGCAGTTCTAATGGGAAGGGGGATGCTGTTCCATAGTCTAGGAGCTGCAACCGCAAAGGCGCGGTCGCCCCTGAGCTTATGCCTAGACCGCGGGATGGTCAGTAACCCCAAGTCGGCCGATCTGAGGGACCTGGAGGTTGTATGGTGGGAAAGCAGACTTTTGATGTAGGTGGGGGAAAGCCCGTTAAGGGCTTTGTAAACATAAAGGAGGAGCTTGAAATTGATTCTGAACCGCATTGGGAGCCAGTGGAGAGAGGCCAGAATCGGAGTGATGTGGTCCCTTTTTCTGATGCCCGTCAGGAGTCTCGCTGTGCGTTTTGAATCAATTGCAGGCGGGACAGGGAAGATTGGTTGATGCCAGTGTAAAGGGAGTTGCAGTAATCAAGCGGGAGGAGATAAATGCGGGGATGATCTTTTCGAGGTCATCAAACTGGAGGAATGGTTTGATTTTAGCTATCGTGCTAAGCTGAAAGAAGCTAGCTTTTACCACAGCATTGACTTGTTTGTCAAACTTCAATGCGGAGTCAAATATCACGTCAAGGTTTTTGACGTGAGGTTTGAGTAAGGGGATAAGGCTTCTAAGGCTGCCTGCTATCATTTTGATGGAGTCCGAGGGGCCGAGTAGGATGACCTCAGACTTACTCTCGTTTAGTTGGAGGAAGTTCTGGGCCATCCAACACTTTATATCCTCGAGGCAGTGCATAAGGCTGAGTAGATTAGATCGGTTGTTGGGCTTCAGGGGGAGATAGAGCTGTGTATCGTCTGCGTAGCAGTGGAAGAAATGCCGTGCCTTTGAATGACTTGGCCTAAGGGAGCATATACAGGGAGAATAGAATGGGGCCTAGGATGGAGCCTTGTGGAACCCCGCAGCAAAGGCTCGCTGGGGAAGAGAGAGTTGCTTATGTTTGTAGAGAAACTCCTATCTTTGAGGTAGGAGACGAACCAGCTCAGGGCAGTGCCATCAATACCAACCCCGTACCGGAGACGGTCAATTCGGATAATGTGTCCACTGTATCAAATGCTGCAGTGAGGTCGAGAAGAGCAGGATTGCACAGTCGCTGGAGTCAATGGCGAGAAGCAGGTCGTTATGTACCTTCAACAAGGCAGACTCTGTGCTGTGGTGGGCCCTGAAACCTGATTGGAAACTTTCCAGGATGGTATTTTGGTGTAGGTAAGGCATTAGTTGATTTAAAATTACCTTTTCAAGGACTTTTGAAAGGAAAGGCAGTTTGGAAATAGGTCTGTAGTTGCTAGGCAAGGTGGGGTCTAGGTTAGGTTTTTTCAGGAGGGGCTGGACCACCGCGTGCTTGAAGCAGGTAGGAACAGCGCCAGTGGCCAGAGAACTGTTGATGATAGCGAGGATGCTGGACCGGCTATTGCAATGACATCCTTCAGAAGGGCAGTGGGGACAACGTCGAGGGGCAGGTAGCAGGTTTCATGGTGGTGACCAGCTTTACAAGGGAGGTAGAGTAACGGGTTGGAAACAGTCTAATCTAGAAGAACAGACTAATGAGACAGCTAGGTCACGGATGGGAGGGGAAATATTCGTTCTGATGTTCTTACCTTTGCTGGTGAAAAATGTAGTAAATTCTTCGCACTTAGCAGGGGACCCAGCAAGCTGGTACTGGGGGCAGGACTATGACAGAGGTATGGTACTAAATAGGACCTTGGAGTTATGGGCGTTTTTGGAAAAAGGTCGGAAAAGTATTAGTGTTCTCGCAGACTTTACTGCTTCCTGGTATTTGAGAAGATTGTTTCTCAGAAGATGAAAGGAAATTTGAAGCTTATCAGATTTATACTTCCGTTCTGATTTTCTGCATTCTCTTCTTAGGGTCTGGTGGTGTCATTGAGCCAGGGCCAGCCTTTAGGCTTAGGCTTTTTCATTTAAGAGGAGCAACAGAATCCAGGATAGAAGAACAAGTGGTATTGAATAAAGACCATCTCGTCGGTGCTGAGATGGAGCGGAGACGCCTCGATGGTGCAGATGCCGGGAGCCGCAGAGAACTTACTGGCCGTCGAAGAGTTTACGTAGCGGGAGTAGCGAGCAGGGAGATGGGATTTGAGGGAGAGAAAGGCAGAGATGCATCGAATAGAATTGCACTATGATCAGACAGACAGGCATCAATAAATTTCTGTAGACCAGACGATAGCACCAGGTCGAGTGTATGGCCAAGCTTGTGTGTGGTTCCAGTGGTAAGTAGAGTCAGATTGAAGGACTCAACCAGGTTCATAAATTCACTCACAAGAGGCTTAGTGGGACAGCAGACATGAATGTTAAAGTCACCAAGAATCAGGACTCGGTCAAATTCGGGCAACAAGCTAGCGATAAGATCAGCAAATTGTGTGATAAAGCCCTTATGCGTTTTGGTGGCAATACACAAGAACAATTAAAAGTGGACAGATTAGACCAACTATAATTAGTTGATGTTCAAAACTGGAGAAATGATCATCGTTCAGAAGGTGGCAGTTGAAATGTTTCTTAAACACAGTGGCCCCACCGCAACCGGAGAGCCTGGGCCAGCTGAAAAAGTTACAGGTATCAGGGCAGAGTTCCACCAGTGGAACAAGCTCACCAGATTAAGCCAGGTTTCTGTGACCAGTAGGAAGTCCAATCCCACGTGCGGTGAAGAAGTCGTTGAGGATGAAGGTTTTGTTCAGCACGGATCTCGCGTTGATCAGGGCTCTTAATTAAATCTTTTCCCCTTCACCTTGAACCTATGTCCTCTGGTCCTCGATTCACTTACTCTGGGCAAGAGACTCTGTGCATCTAGCCGATCTATTCCCCTCATGATTTTATACACCTCTATATAATCACCCGTCATCCTTCTGCTCCCAGCCTGCTCAACCTCTCCAATAGCTCAGATCTCTAGTCCTGGCAACATCCTCGTAAATCTTCTCTGCACCCTTTCCAACTTGACAACATCTTTCCTATAATGTGGTGCCCAGAACTGAACACAATTCTCTAAATGCGGTCTCACGACATCTTGTACAACTGCAACATGGCCTCCCAACTTCTATACTCAATACTGTACCAAAAGCCTTTTGACCACCTTATCCACCTGCGACTCGACCTTCAAGGAACCATGCACCTGCACTCCTAGATCCCTCTGCTCTACAACACTACCCAGAGGCCCACCGAGTCCGCGTTGACCAGCAATCACCCCGTACACTAGCACCATCCTACACTGGGGATAATTTACATAGCTAATTAACCTACAAAACTGTACGTCTTTGGAATGTGGGAGGAAACCGGAGCACCAGGTGAAAACCCACGCAGGTCACGGGGAGAACTTACAAAGTAGGTATGTTACAAAACTTACCTTCAGTCGCGCTGTAATTCTGCCACTGGCCGTGTGCGCGATTTTGGCGCCTTTAAGGGGGGGGCGGGGTTAAAACGCGGTTTCTCCTCCCTTGTCCTGGAAATATTTTGTTGGAGTACAAACCTTCGCTGACAAAATCGTTCCTACCGCCGTTTTGTGAATTTTTTTTTAAAATTAATGTCAGCGCTAGAGTAATTTTAAAAGCAGCTCCTGAAGCGTCAACGCCAATAACGGGGACGGATTTCACACAATGGACAGGTAAACGAAAGTGCTTTCTTTAAATGTATAAAAGTGCTTCTTAAGAAGCCTTTTAATTCACATTTTGTCATGCGACACGGTGATTTTATTCCCCGAATTAACGGGCAGTATTTTTCATGCCAATACGGGGTTAAATTCACCGCAAATGAACGTTCCAAAAGATCGCGTTCCAGAAATTCTCACTCGCAAGATGAATTAAATCCCCATTAATTTACAGGTATTAAACATTCAATTCCTTCCATTTGGCCTGTAAATTCATGAAAATTAGATTTAAAAATTATGTTATATTGTGAATTATTGTGTGAATGTTATTTGGACACTTAGGCTATTTAAAAATGTTAATCTATTCTTAAGAAATTGATAGATGTTTAGATCTAGTAATTGAATTTTGTAATTAGCTACAATTAGGTAACCTAACTAATTATATGCTTTACTTTCATGTCTTCGAAGTAGAGATTGTTCCATATTTGTTTCAGAATGCTTCAATCTATAATACCTGAACATTTCTTTCAGTTACCATAATTTTTAAGAAAGTTATGGCTTTTAACTGTCCTCGATCACAGCTTTTGTGTTAAGTCAATGGAAAAGCAATAGGGAACTAGATGCTAATTTCTGAGTATGATAATGGCCATAACTTTTTTAATACTGAAGATATGAAAGTGAATTAAGTGTCAAATTAAACTTCTTTTTATGCTTTATCTGATGGGATAAATTGCAGACTTTATTTTTTAAATCTCAAAATTTTGTAACATTGCTATACAAAGCACCCATCGTCAGGATCGAACCTGGGTCTCTGGCGCTGTGAGACAGCAGCTCTACCGCTGTGCCGATGTGCCCCCCCCTACTGAATACTCTGACTGATGGAGGCCAATGTGTCGAGAGACCTTTTAAACCCCCTATCCACCAGGTGAGGCCACTTTCAAGGAAGTCAGTGGAGGTGGGACGTGTGTAGATGGGGCATGATGGTCGGCACGGGCGAGTTGGGCCGCAGGGCCTGTTCCCACGCTGTGTGGCTCTCGGACTCTCTGTTCTATGTGTACTGTACCAGTTAAAGGAACAGCATTAGTGCTGATAATTACATCCCAACAGGGTGGTTATATCATAGCGCGAATGGCCAGCACCAGCCCACCACGTACCCACTGCCAGTTCTCCTGTGGATCTTACCCTGCCGATCAGAGCCATCGAGCTGAGCCGACTTCACAACCCTCTAAGCGTGAGATCTGATCAAAGGGCATCATGGCCACGAGGGGATTAAGCCAGTCTGGAGATTAATTAGCCACACAGCGGGTGAAGGGCAGCCTGATGTAAATGCACACTGTCCTTTCAGGCAGCTCCCACGGCCACATGAGGCGCCTCGAGGCAATGCAGCCGCGCGCTAACCTCTTTATGCTTGGCCTGGCCTGGCCGGAGTGCACGTGACATTGAGATTTACACTTGAGGGATGCGGTGCGGAAACGGGCCCTTCGGCCCACCGAGTCCGTGCCGACCAGCCATCATCCCGCACACCAGCACTGAGAGAATGGAGCAGCTGGGCTTGTACACTCTGGAGTTTAGAAGGATGAGAAGGCATCTCATTGAAACATATAAGATTGTTCAGGGTTTGGACACGCTAGCGGCAGGAAACATGTTCCCGATGTTGGGGGAGTCCAGAACCAGGGGCCACAGTTTAAGAATAAGGAGCAAGCCATTTAGAACGGAGACGAGGAAACACCTTTTCTCACAGAGAGTGGTGAGTCTGTGGAATTCTCTGCCTCAGAGGGCGGTGGAGGCAGGTTCTCTGGATGCTTTCAAGAGAGGAGCTAGATAATGCTCTTAAAAAAAGTGGAGTCAGGGGATATGGGGAGAAGGTAGGAAACGGGGTACTGATTGGGGATGATCAGCCATGATCACATTGAATGGCGGTGCTGGCTGGAAGGGCCGAATGGCCTACTCCTGCACCTATTGTCTATTGTCGATCCTACACACACTGGGGACAATTTGCAATGTTTACTGAAGCCAATCGACCTACAAAACCTGCACATCTTTGGAGTGCGGGAGGGAAACCGGAGCACCGGGAGAAAACCCACGCAGGTCCCGGGGAGAATGTGCAAACACTGTGCAGACAGTACCCGTAGTCAGGATATCCAGGCCCTTCAGAGATGCTGCCTGACCCGCTGAGTTACTCCGACACTTTGTGCTCCATGCTGGATTCCAGCGTCAGCAGTTCATTGTGTCCTCCACCATGTTAGTAGCAATTTTTTATTCCAGGAGAGGCTTTTGTTGCCTCTACCCACGTCCTCCAAGGTCCTCTAGGTGTAGGGTTGCCAACGTTCTCACTCCCAAATAAGGGACAAAAGGTCAAAATACGGGACAAATTCCCCGACGGCAATTCGTTGACCGACTAGGCCGTGGCTGGGTGAATGATGAGTTGCTGGACTGCACACAAAGCCCAGCCGGCAGGCCCAGCTGAGGAGTTTTGGGCCCGGGCTGCGCGGCGTCGTGCGCAAAATCCGGCGCCCCATCCAACTCATGAACGATGATCGGCCATGAGAAGGAGGGGTGGTGGTGGTGTCGGCGGTAAGCGAAGGTCGAAGGTCGGACAGCAAAATTATTCACTTTGAAATAGATCTTCACCTACGAATCAGACACAGAGTGCTGGAGTAACTCAGCGGGTCGGGCAGCATCTCTGGAGAACATGGATAGGTGACGTTTCACAGAATGCTGGAGTAACTCAGCGGGTCGGGCAGCATCTGTGGAGAACATGGATAGGTGACGTTTCACAGAGTGCTGGAGTAACTCAGCGGGTCAGGCAGCATCTGTGGAGAACATGGATAGGTGACGTTTCACAGAGTGCTGGAGTAACTCAGCGGGTCAGGCAGCATCTCTGGAGAACATGGAGAGGTGACCTTTTCACAGAGTGCTGGAGTAACTCAGCGGGTCAGGCAGCATCTGTGGAGAACATGGATAGGTGACGTTTCACAGAGTGCTGGAGTAACTCAGCGGGTCAGGCAGCATCTCTGGAGAACATGGAGAGGTGACCTTTTCACAGAGTGCTGGAGTAACTCAGCGGGTCAGGCAGCATCTCTGGAGAACATGGATAGGTGACGTTTCACAAAGTGCTGGAGTAACTCAGCGGGTTAGGCAGCAACTCTGGAGAACATGGATAGCTGACGTTTCTACTATTCTACTATTCCTTATGACCTCCAGAGATGCTGCCTGTCCCGCTGAGTTACTCCAGCATTTTGTGTGTGTCTTCGGTTTTAACCAGCATCTGCAGTTCCTTCCTCCGCAGAAAATCCATCCATTTTTTTTTGTAAATTTATGATATCTGATACAATACCCTATTAATTTAGGAATCTTGGATGTTATTCTAATCGCTAATAGGGTGTATAATCGAGGCCCCAACACAGATCACTTTGGGGTAGTGTTTCACAAAGAGTTTGTTGTATCTGGAATGAGCTGCCAGAGGTGGTGGAAGCAAGAAGAGTTAAAGGCCTGTCCCACTTGGTGATTTTTTTGCGGCGTGATACGGCGTGATGACACGCGGCGTTTTTTCAAGTGTCGTAACTTTTTTTGTCGCCGCTGGATTTTGAAATGTTCAAAAATCTTTTGCGACACTGATATGATGCCCGGCAGTCGCCGAAAAAAAGCGCCAAGTCGGACAGGCCCTTAACATTTTTAAGAGGCATGGACAGGACACAGGCACATGCACAGTTAATGCAGACAAGTGGGATTAACAGTTTAGTTTAGCTTAGTTTTAGTTTCAGAGATACAGCGCGGAAACAGTCCCTTCGGCCCACCGAGCCCGCGCCGACCAGCGATCACCCTGTACACTAGCACTATCCTACACGTTGAGGACAATTTACAATCTTTTTACCGAAGCCATTAACTTACAAACCTGTACGTCTTTGGAGTGTGGAGGAAACCGGAGATCCTGGAGAAAATCCACTGCCGGTTCGTATGGGGCCAAAATCACATTATCGCCAAAGAAATTTTGATTAAAGTCATTCTAAGAAGCAAGTTTATATGTAAAATAAACGACTTACATTTTGTTTTGTTCCCTACGTGAGATTGTAGGCGTTGACGGCGTTAGAAGTAGCTTTTTATTTTACTCCTGGGATTAAATTGTTCCGCGATTTAAAAAAAAAAATTCCGAGAACGGAAGTCGGAACGATTTTTCTGCAGCAGCTTAACAGCCTGAGGAAATTCGACTCCGACAGGCAGGAGAAAACAGCATTTTAATCCCCCCACCAAAGGCGCCAAAGTCGCGCACACGGCCAGTGGCAGAATTGCAGCACCGCTGAAGGTAAGTATTGTAACATTGCTAGGTAGGGTTGCCAACTGTCCCGTATTAGCCGGGACATCCCGTATTTCGGGCTAAATTGGTTTGTCCCGTACGGGACCGCCCTTGTCCCATATTTGACCGCTACTGCTCTGGTCGAGGGGACTGTCGGGTCGGAGCGCCGGGTCCGGCCCCGCCTCACCCGTCCCGACGTGGTGCAGCCATGGAGTGCAAGCAGCAGCAGCAGCAGCGTCTCGCCCGTAGCCCCGTCGGTCGGCAGCCCGGCCAGCTTAGTTTTCTGATGTAGATAGAAAATGCTGGAGAAACTCAGCGGGTGAGGCAGTATCGATGGAGAAAAGTAGGCGATGTTTCAGGTCGAGACCCTTCTTCAGACTGATGTTGGGGGGGGGGGAGACCCAGGTTCGATCCTGACTACGGGTGCTGTCTGTACGGAGTTTGTACCTTCTCCCCGTGACCTGCGTGGGTTTTCTCCGAGATCTTCGGCTTCCTCCCACATTCCAAAGACCTACCAGGTTTGTAGGTTAATTGGCTTGGTAAATGTAAACATTATCCCCAGTGGGTGTAGGACAGTGTTAGTGTGCGGGGATCGCTGGTCGGCCCGGACACGGTGGGCCGAAGGGCCTGTTTCTGCGCTGTATCTCTAATCTAAACTAAACTAATCTGCCTGTACATGATCCTTATCCTTTTTTTTTCAAAAGGAGGAACCTTTAAGATACCTCAGTAGTGGTTACACGGTCAATGAAATGATAGATAAGTTTAATGTCAGCAATTCCTTCACTACGATCATCGTCCAGTTAGTAAATCTGATTGAGTGAGAAATCATGTGAAATTAATTAAATGGGAGGCGCCCTTGTCCCATATTTGACCGCTACTGCTCGGGGTCGAGGGGACTGTCGGGTCGGTAGAATTGGTGCGTGACAGCGCCGGGGACCCGGGTTCGATCCTGACCCCGGGTGCTGTCTGTACGGAGTTTGTACGTTCTCCCCGTGACCAGGTGGGTGCTCCAGTTTCCTCCCACATTGCAAAGACATGTAGGTTTGAAGGTCAATTAGCTTCTGTAAACTTATCCTTAAATGTGTAGGATAGAGTGGGTGTACGGGGTGACCACTAGTCGGCGCGGACTGGGCGGGACGAAGGGCCTGTTTCCGCACTGCATCTACAAACTAAACCAAACTCGTTCCAAACCCGCCCATATTAAATGAGTGTTGCAGCTAGTTAATATAATGCCATTAATGTAGATTGTCGAGTGCGGTTTAGTTTATTGTCACGTGTACCGAGGTACAGTGAAAAGCTTTTGTCGCGCGCAAACAAGTCAGCGGAAAGACAATGCACGATTACAACCGAGCCATTCACAGTGTATAGATACATGCTACGGGAATTACGTTTAATGCAAGATCAAGCCAGCAAAGTCCGATCAAAGATAGTCCGAGGGGCTCCAAGGTGGTAGGTAGTAGTTCAGTAGAGAGAGGTTTAGTTTAGTTTAGTTTATACAGGGCGGAAACAGGCCCTTTGGCCCACCGCGTCCGCAGCCGACCAGCGATCCCCGCACACTAACACTATCTGACACACACCAGGGACCATTTTTACATTTACCAAGCCAATTAATCTACAAAAGCTGTACTTCTTTGGAGTGTGGGAGGAAACGGAAGATCTCGGAGCAAACCCACGCAGGTCACGGGGAGAACGTACAAACTCCGTGCAGACAGCGCCCGTAGTCAGGATCGAACACGGGTCTCCGGCGCTGCACTCGTTGTAAAGCAAGCAACTCTACCACTGCGCCACCGTGACCACCAGGTTCAGGAAGCTTTAAAGATAGTGGAGCCATGGGATATGGGGAGAAGGCAGGAACGGCGTACTGATTGGGGATGATCAGCCCATGATCACATTGAATGGCTGTGCTGGCTCGAAGGGCCGAATGGCCTACTCCTGCACCTATTGTCTATTGAAGCAATAAAATATTTTCAGAAATTTGAAACAAGTGAGGTAAAAATGTCAGAGTATGACTTAATTGTTTTTTCTTTCCTGATGCTTAAAATGGAGTTGTATTTTTGAAGTGCCAAGCCAAATATTAGCTACAGTGGAAGAATGATTCCATCTCATTCAGAATGCATGGTGTTTCGGGCACCACATAAATAAGGCAGACAGAAGCTTCATTGTAGGGGGGGGGGAACGCTCCTGACGTTTTCCGTCGGATGGCTGGTGGGTTAATTGGGCACAGTAAATAGTCTCTGATGAGCAACTGGGTAGTGGCGGCATCAGGAAATAGTTGTGTGTGTGTGGGAAGGAACTGCAGATGCTGGTTTACACTGAAGATAGACACAAAATGCTGGAGTAACTCAGGCGGCATCTCTGGAGAGATGGAAGGGGGTGACGTTTTCGGGTCGAGGCTTACTTCAGAGCTGAAACGTTACCCACTCCTCCTCTCTCTCTCTCTCTCCTCTCATCTCTCTCTCTCTCTCTCTCTCTCTCTCTCTAGAGAGAGAGAGAGAGAGAGAGCGAGATGCTGCCTGCCCAAGTTGAATTACTCCAGCATATTGTGTCTTTGGTGTAAACCGGCATCTGCAGTTCCTGTCTGAAGAAGGGTCTTGACTCGAAACGTTACCCATTCCTTCTCTCCAGAGACGCTGCCCGTCCCGCTGAGTTACTCCACGCGCACAGTTTAGAGGGAACATTGCCCGTGACCCCGGTGGGTTTTCCTCGGGTGCTCCAGTTTCCTCCCACACTCCAAAGACGTACATGCTTGGAGGCTAATTGAGTCTGAAAAAGGGCCTCGACCCAAAACGTAACCCAATCCTTCTCTCCAGAGAGGCTGCCTGTCCGCTGAGTTACTCCAGCATTTTGTGTCTATCTTCGGTGGAAACCAGTGTCTGCAGTTCCTTCCCACACATATAAAGGTCTGTTGGCTGGCGTGGATCTCTGCTGGCGTTAGATGTCAGTGCTACTCCAGCAGGAGCTGAGCAGGAGACAGCAGACAGAGGCACCGCACCCTCCATCAACTAACGTGGCGATCTGCAAAACACTTTGACCTCACATTCTGTAGAGTTGCTGCCTCACAGCGCCAGAGACCCGGGATCGATCCTGACTCAAAGTTCCCTCTGATTTGTAGTCGTTCGAGTGCGCAGAAATCTTGTATTGTGCAGTTTTTTTAATGCTGTTACAAATGTGTGTGCGCGCTGAATTCTTATGCAAATAAAAACCTGAAATTGTTTCACGATATTTTTGCCATAGCCTCTCTCTCATGACTAATAAAACGGTATTGCCATGTTTTAATATAATACAAATATTGTATTGGTAGAAATATGAATGCATTTATGAAGTTATGTATTCAGTTAAGATTTTAACCTGTCCTTGCATTGTTAAGATTTTATCTTATACCTCATCACCCTCTCTCCCCCCATCTCTCTCTCTCTCTCTCCCTTCCTCTCTCCCCCTCCCTCTCTCCCTCTACCCCCTCTCTCTCTCTCCCTTCCTCTCCCCCCCCCCTCCCTCTCCTCTCCCTCCTCTCTCTCTGTTTCTTTATTTCTTTCATACCCTTCCTTTCCCCCCCCCCCCCCCCCCCAGGGACTAGTTCCCTCAGTCATTAGTGTTAAAGAAGGAACTGCAGATGCTGGAAAATCGAAGGTACACTAAAATGCTGGCAGAAACTCAGCGGGTGCAGCAGCATCTATGGAGCGAGGAAATAGGCAACGTTTCGGGCCGAAACCCTTCCTCAGTCTGAGGAAGGGTTTCGGCCCGAAAACGTTACCTATTTCCTTCACTCCATAGATGCTGCTGCACCCGCTGAGTTTCTCCAGCATTTTAGTGTACCTCCCTCAGTCATTACCTGTCCATGTGCGGGTCGGGGCTGCTCAATCTGTCCAGCACCTCATTGACATCACGGGGTGAGTGTTCTGCTCCCCCCTTCCTCCCCCTCCCCTGTCAGGATTACACTCTAACTCCCCCCCCCCACTACTCACTCTCTCTCCCCCTCCCTCTCTCCCCTCTCTCTCTCCCCTCTCACAGTGAGAGGATCGGTTGCTGCGCCCGTGGACCTGATGCGGCCGCGAAAGGGTCCAATTGATGATTTCCCTGCCTCCCCCTGAGTTACTCCAGCTGGTTATCAGTGTTTGTGTCTATCTTCAGGTACATGGATAGGACAGGTTTGGAGGGATATGGGCCAAATGCAGGCAGGTGGGACTAGTGTGGATGGGACATGTTGGCCAAGTTAGGCCAAAGGGCCTATTTCCACATTGTATTCACTCTAACTTGTAGTAATTACATTGACGTCTGTTTGCCAATCATAACAATTCAGAAGATACATCAGGAAGTGACTCTTCCCTGTATCACTTCCATCTTAACAGCATCGTTCCCATAGCAGAGTGACCAAAAGCTGTCCGAACTATGGCCTCACCAGCTCCACCTACAGCTGTAACATGACCTCCCAACTTTAATATCCTGATTGCTGAAGGCCAATGTGCCAAAAGCCTTCTTGACCACCTTATCCACCTTAACTCCCCCAACATCCGGAACATTTTTCCTGCATCTAGCCCTCTCTAATCCCTCAAGAATCTTACAGAAACATATAAAATTCCTAAGGGATTGGACAGACTAGATGCAAGAAAAATGTTCCCGATGTTGGGGGAGTCCAGAACCAGGGCTCACAGTTTAAGAAAAAGTGGTAGGCCATTTAGGACTGAGATGAGGAAAAACATTTTCACCCAGAGAGTTGTGAATCTGTGGAATTCACACATAGGGTGGCGGGTGTCTGGAACAAGCTGCCAGAGGAGGTAGTTGAGGCTGGGATTATCCCATTGTTTAAGAAACGGTTAGACAGGTACATGGGTACACAAAAATGCCGGAGAAACTCAGCGGGTGCAGCAGCATTTATGGAGCGAAGGAAATAGGCAACGTTTCGGGCCGAAACCCTTCTTCAGACCTGGGGAGATAGACAGGTACATGGATTGGACAAGTTTGGAGGGATATGGACCAAGCGCAGACAGGTGGGACTAGTGTAGCTGGGACATGTTGACCGGTGTGGGGCAAGTTGTGCCGAAGGGCCTGTTTCCACACTGTATCACTCTATGATTCTAGAGTTAGATTTAGCTCTTGGGGCTAATGAATCAAGGGATATGGGGAGAAAGCAGGAACGGGGTACTGATTTTGGTTGATCACCCATGATCATATTGAATGGCGGTGCTGGCTCGAAGGGCCGAATGGCCTGCTTACTCCTGCACCTATTTTCCACGTTTCGGCGATGAACGCTTGCTGCATGCGCCTTTAAGAGAAGTGGCGCGCAGAGTGCATGCTCTTCCTTTGCTCAGCTGCTTGATGTGAAATCTAGCGGATCGCGTCTTTGAAGGACGTACTAGAAGAGAGAGAGAGAGAGGCTTTATATACTGAAGCAGAGAGAGTCGGAAAGACCTGCAAACCCTCTAGATCGGCGGTGGCGGTGCCGGTGCCGCGTGTTCGGGTCAGTCTTTGGATTTTTTTCTTCCTCAGTCAGTCAGTCAGTCAGTCCGTCCGGGCGGGCGGCGGGGGCGGGCGGGTCTATGCTTTGTTTTCAGGCATCCTGTGAGTGTGAGTTGTGCGCTCCTGGCGATTGTAATATCCCGGGTTAGGTTGCCACCTTCGCAGCGACGGGAGGTTGTGCGTGGCCGCGTGTCTCGGCGTTCCAACATGAATGAATGGATGATGTCTCCGTGTTCCAATATGGAACGTCCGGGGAGCTTGGCTGGATGGCAGGGCGATGTCTCGGCGTTCCAATATGGAATGTCCCGGGTCAGGGTATCGCCGCCGCCGCCGCCGCTGGGATGGAACGTCCGTGTAGCAATGTGGCGGTGTCTACTGTCTCGGCGTTCCAGTGTGGAATGTCTAGGGGGTTTGATTTGGAACGTTATGTAGCAACGTGGCGATGATGTGTGTCGGTGTTACAATGTGTCGGTGTTTACATGTTCCCCCGGGTACCGGTGCAAATCCGGGCCTGCTTTATCACACACACACACATATGCAACCACCCCCGTTATATACAAGATCCCTTCATTTAAGAAGTCTGAAGAAGGGTCCCGACCCGAAACGTCACCCATTCCTTCTCTCCAGAGATGCTTGCTGCCAGACCCGCTGAGTTACTCCCAGCTTTTTTGTGTCTATCTTCCCTTCATTTAAAACGCGGCTCTCTTCTCATTCATTGTGCCTCTCCGTTCCACCCGGAATAGGATTAAAATAACATCTGCGCACGTGTTTTTTTAAAATCTCATTACTTAAAGTAAAGGGCTATTGGAATATAGTGTACATTCTCCCTCACTTGAGTTTATTCCAGGCTCGCGTTGCATTTGGAAAGTAAATGGAAAGTCTTATTTCCAATGCTGGGCAGCAGAGTAGAAGTCCAAGTCAGGTCAAGTCAGGTCACATTTATTTACATAGCACATTTAAAAAACAACTCTCGTTGGCCAAAGTGCTTTACATTTGTTATAAGAATAGCACAAAACAAAACAAACGACCTACATATATACATGTAGCCCTCACTCAGAGGACTTCAGGAAAGGCGTCCACGCACCGTTTCTCTTGCATTAGGGTCCATCCGCTGAGTTCGACGTGCGCGTCCCCTTTTTCACTTCCATATTCGACGCGAAAGGGCGGCGTGTATGTTTCGCAGCGCGTTGCTGATCCTCAGAAGGGTTTATCTTTTCGCACAGAAACAGCGCCTCGTCCATGCAACGCCGCTGAGTGAGTGAGTGTTCGGGGAAACGCGGATGGTCTTTTTTTTTAAATATTTTACAGTGGAAACAAACGGACCCTCTCGAGAGAAGAGGAGGGAATTTAACAAGCAACCGGAGGTAATCCAGGCGACGTTTAAAAACCGATCGCCTTCTTTTTTTTAATTTGCTTCGCAGGCTTGTCCACAAGATCGAACAAAAAAAAAATGCAGAGGAGATTAGTTGATAGACAGACACAAACGGCTGGAGTGACTCAGCGGGACAGGCAGCATCTCTGGAGAGAAAGAACGGGCGAAGTTTCGGTCGAGACCCTTCTTCAGACTTTAGTGGGCCGAAGAAGGGTCTCGACCCGAAAACGTCTTCTATTCCTTCTCTCCAGAGATGCTGCCTGACCCGTTGAGTTACTCCAGCGTTTTGTATCTATCTTTTGTGTAAACCAGCATCTGCAGTTCCTTCTTACAGATACGAGCTGAAATCCTTGCCCTCTATTCATCTTACATAAGTGATAGGAGCAGAATTAGGCCATTCGGCCCATCAAGTCTACTCCACCATTCAATCATGGCTGATCTATCTCTCCGTCCTAACCCCATTCTCCTGCCTTCTCCCCATAACCCCTGACCCCCGACCCCTGACATGGTAGAAAACAGGAAACCAATATCATATGAGTTTGGAATTGTTCCAGTGTTATAGTTTAAAGTATTGTGGTGATTTCAGTCTTTTTATTGTGAAATATTTAGATATACGATGGAAGATCTAAAAAGATAAATTGGGGGCAGTGTGGGATTGCGGGCCGTAAAACAATCAAGGATCATTTTGTAAATGCATTTGTTTGTGTGATTACTAAAATGCTCTGTTTCCCACAACATCGTGAGCAAAATGTCTTTTCAGGTGAAAAGCGGTTGTCT
>CM075995.1:7183423-7220667 GCA_038087875.1 Malacoraja senta
GTTCCCTACGTGAGATTGTAGGCGTTGACGGCGTTAGAAGTAGCTTTTTATTTTACTCCTGGGATTAAATTGTTCCGCGATTTAAAAAAAAAAATTCCGAGAACGGAAGTCGGAACGATTTTTCTGCAGCAGCTTAACAGCCTGAGGAAATTCGACTCCGACAGGCAGGAGAAAACAGCATTTTAATCCCCCACCAAAGGCGCCAAAGTCGCGCACACGGCCAGTGGCAGAATTGCAGCACCGCTGAAGGTAAGTATTGTAACATTGCTAGGTAGGGTTGCCAACTGTCCCGTATTAGCCGGGACATCCCGTATTTCGGGCTAAATTGGTTTGTCCCGTACGGGACCGCCCTTGTCCCATATTTGACCGCTACTGCTCTGGTCGAGGGGACTGTCGGGTCGGAGCGCCGGGTCCGGCCCCGCCTCACCCGTCCCGACGTGGTGCAGCCCATGGAGTGCAGCAGCAGCAGCAGCAGCGTCTCGCCCGTAGCCCCGTCGGTCGGCAGCCCGGCCAGCTTAGTTTTCTGATGTAGATAGAAAATGCTGGAGAAACTCAGCGGGTGAGGCAGTATCGATGGAGAAAAGTAGGCGATGTTTCAGGTCGAGACCCTTCTTCAGACTGATGTTGGGGGGGGGGGGAGACCCAGGTTCGATCCTGACTACGGGTGCTGTCTGTACGGAGTTTGTACCTTCTCCCCGTGACCTGCGTGGGTTTTCTCCGAGATCTTCGGCTTCCTCCCACATTCCAAAGACCTACAGGTTTGTAGGTTAATTGGCTTGGTAAATGTAAACATTATCCCCAGTGGGTGTAGGACAGTGTTAGTGTGCGGGGATCGCTGGTCGGCCCGGACACGGTGGGCCGAAGGGCCTGTTTCTGCGCTGTATCTCTAATCTAAACTAAACTAATCTGCCTGTACATGATCCTTATCCTTTTTTTTTCAAAAGGAGGAACCTTTAAGATACCTCAGTAGTGGTTACACGGTCAATGAAATGATAGATAAGTTTAATGTCAGCAATTCCTTCACTACGATCATCGTCCAGTTAGTAAATCTGATTGAGTGAGAAATCATGTGAAATTAATTAAATGGGAGGCGCCCTTGTCCCATATTTGACCGCTACTGCTCGGGTCGAGGGGACTGTCGGGTCGGTAGAATTGGTGCGTGACAGCGCCGGGGACCCGGGTTCGATCCTGACCCCGGGTGCTGTCTGTACGGAGTTTGTACGTTCTCCCCGTGACCAGGTGGGTGCTCCAGTTTCCTCCCACATTGCAAAGACATGTAGGTTTGAAGGTCAATTAGCTTCTGTAAACTTATCCTTAAATGTGTAGGATAGAGTGGGTGTACGGGGTGACCACTAGTCGGCGCGGACTGGGCGGGACGAAGGGCCTGTTTCCGCACTGCATCTACAAACTAAACCAAACTCGTTCCAAACCCGCCCATATTAAATGAGTGTTGCAGCTAGTTAATATAATGCCATTAATGTAGATTGTCGAGTGCGGTTTAGTTTATTGTCACGTGTACCGAGGTACAGTGAAAAGCTTTTGTCGCGCGCAAACAAGTCAGCGGAAAGACAATGCACGATTACAACCGAGCCATTCACAGTGTATAGATACATGCTACGGGAATTACGTTTAATGCAAGATCAAGCCAGCAAAGTCCGATCAAAGATAGTCCGAGGGGCTCCAAGGTGGTAGGTAGTAGTTCAGTAGAGAGAGGTTTAGTTTAGTTTAGTTTATACAGGGCGGAAACAGGCCCTTTGGCCCACCGCGTCCGCGCCGACCAGCGATCCCCGCACACTAACACTATCTGACACACACCAGGGACCATTTTTACATTTACCAAGCAATTAATCTACAAAAGCTGTACTTCTTTGGAGTGTGGGAGGAAACGGAAGATCTCGGAGCAAACCCACGCAGGTCACGGGGAGAACGTACAAACTCCGTGCAGACAGCGCCCGTAGTCAGGATCGAACACGGGTCTCCGGCGCTGCACTCGTTGTAAAGCAGCAACTCTACCACTGCGCCACCGTGACCACCAGGTTCAGGAAGCTTTAAAGATAGTGGAGCCATGGGATATGGGGAGAAGGCAGGAACGGCGTACTGATTGGGGATGATCAGCCATGATCACATTGAATGGCTGTGCTGGCTCGAAGGGCCGAATGGCCTACTCCTGCACCTATTGTCTATTGAAGCAATAAAATATTTTCAGAAATTTGAAACAAGTGAGGTAAAAATGTCAGAGTATGACTTAATTGTTTTTCTTTCCTGATGCTTAAAATGGAGTTGTATTTTTGAAGTGCCAAGCCAAATATTAGCTACAGTGGAAGAATGATTCCATCTCATTCAGAATGCAATGGTGTTTCGGGCACCACATAAATAAGGCAGACAGAAGCTTCATTGTAGGGGGGGGGGAACGCTCCTGACGTTTTCCGTCGGATGGCTGGTGGGTTAATTGGGCCACAGTAAATAGTCTCTGATGAGCAACTGGGTAGTGGCGGCATCAGGAAATAGTTGTGTGTGTGTGGGAAGGAACTGCAGATGCTGGTTTACACTGAAGATAGACACAAAATGCTGGAGTAACTCAGGCGGCATCTCTGGAGAGATGGAAGGGGGTGACGTTTTCGGGTCGAGGCCTTACTTCAGAGCTGAAACGTTACCCACTCCTCCTCTCTCTCTCTCTCTCTCTCTCTCTCTCTCTCTCTCTCTCTCTCTAGAGAGAGAGAGAGAGAGAGAGCGAGATGCTGCCTGCCCAAGTTGAATTACTCCAGCATATTGTGTCTTTGGTGTAAACCGGCATCTGCAGTTCCTGTCTGAAGAAGGGTCTTGACTCGAAACGTTACCCATTCCTTCTCTCCAGAGACGCTGCCCGTCCCGCTGAGTTACTCCACGCGCACAGTTTAGAGGGAACATTGCCCGTGACCCGCGTGGGTTTTCTCCGGGTGCTCCAGTTTCCTCCCACACTCCAAAGACGTACATGCTTGGAGGCTAATTGAGTCTGAAAAAGGGCCTCGACCCAAAACGTAACCCAATCCTTCTCTCCAGAGAGGCTGCCTGTCCCGCTGAGTTACTCCAGCATTTTGTGTCTATCTTCGGTGGAAACCAGTGTCTGCAGTTCCTTCCCACACATATAAAGGTCTGTTGGCTGGCGTGGATCTCTGCTGGCGTTAGATGTCAGTGCTACTCCAGCAGGAGCTGAGCAGGAGACAGCAGACAGAGGCACCGCACCCTCCATCAACTAACGTGGCGATCTGCAAAACACTTTGACCTCACATTCTGGTAGAGTTGCTGCCTCACAGCGCCAGAGACCCGGGATCGATCCTGACCAAAGTTCCCTCTGATTTGTAGTCGTTCGAGTGCGCAGAAATCTTGTATTGTGCAGTTTTTTAATGCTGTTACAAATGTGTGTGCGCGCTGAATTCTTATGCAAATAAAAACCTGAAATTGTTTCACGATATTTTTGCCATAGCCTCTCTCTCATGACTAATAAAACGGTATTGCCATGTTTTAATATAATACAAATATTGTATTGGTAGAAATATGAATGCAATTTATGAAGTTATGTATTCAGTTAAGATTTTAACCTGTCCTTGCATTGTTAAGATTTTATCTTATACCTCATCACCCTCTCTCCCCCCATCTCTCTCTCTCTCTCTCCCTTCCTCTCTCCCCCCTCCCTCTCTCCCTCTACCCCCTCTCTCTCTCTCCCTTCCTCTCCCCCCCCTCCCTCCCTCTCCCCTCCTCTCTCTCTGTTTCTTTATTTCTTTCATACCCTTCCTTTCCCCCCCCCCCCCCCCCCCCCAGGGACTAGTTCCCTCAGTCATTAGTGTTAAAGAAGGAACTGCAGATGCTGGAAAATCGAAGGTACACTAAAATGCTGGAGAAACTCAGCGGGTGCAGCAGCATCTATGGAGCGAAGGAAATAGGCAACGTTTCGGGCCGAAACCCTTCCTCAGTCTGAGGAAGGGTTTCGGCCCGAAACGTTACCTATTTCCTTCACTCCATAGATGCTGCTGCACCCGCTGAGTTTCTCCAGCATTTTAGTGTACCTCCCTCAGTCATTACCTGTCCATGTGCGGGTCGGGGCTGCTCAATCTGTCCAGCACCTCATTGACATCACGGGGTGAGTGTTCCTGCTCCCCCCTTCCTCCCCCTCCCCTGTCAGGATTACACTCTAACTCCCCCCCCCCCACTACTCACTCTCTCTCCCCCTCCCTCTCTCCCCTCTCTCTCTCCCCTCTCACAGTGAGAGGATCGGTTGCTGCGCCCGTGGACCTGATGCGGCCCGCGAAAGGGTCCAATTGATGATTTCCCTGCCTGTCCCGCTGAGTTACTCCAGCTGTTTGTGTCTATCTTCAGGTACATGGATAGGACAGGTTTGGAGGGATATGGGCCAAATGCAGGCAGGTGGGACTAGTGTGGATGGGACATGTTGGCCAAGTTAGGCCAAAGGGCCTATTTCCACATTGTATCACTCTAACTTGTAGTAATTACATTGACGTCTGTTTGCCAATCATAACAATTCAGAAGATACATCAGGAAGTGACTCTTCCCTGTATCACTTCCATCTTAACAGCATCGTTCCCATAGCAGAGTGACCAAAGCTGTCCGAACTATGGCCTCACCAGCTCCACCTACAGCTGTAACATGACCTCCCAACTTTAATATCCTGATTGCTGAAGGCCAATGTGCCAAAAGCCTTCTTGACCACCTTATCCACCTTAACTCCCCCAACATCCGGAACATTTTTCCTGCATCTAGCCCTCTCTAATCCCTCAAGAATCTTACAGAAACATATAAAATTCCTAAGGGATTGGACAGACTAGATGCAAGAAAAATGTTCCCGATGTTGGGGGAGTCCAGAACCAGGGCTCACAGTTTAAGAAAAAGTGGTAGGCCATTTAGGACTGAGATGAGGAAAAACATTTTCACCCAGAGAGTTGTGAATCTGTGGAATTCACACATAGGGTGGCGGGTGTCTGGAACAAGCTGCCAGAGGAGGTAGTTGAGGCTGGGATTATCCCATTGTTTAAGAAACGGTTAGACAGGTACATGGGTACACAAAAATGCCGGAGAAACTCAGCGGGTGCAGCAGCATTTATGGAGCGAAGGAAATAGGCAACGTTTCGGGCCGAAACCCTTCTTCAGACCTGGGGAGATAGACAGGTACATGGATTGGACAAGTTTGGAGGGATATGGACCAAGCGCAGACAGGTGGGACTAGTGTAGCTGGGACATGTTGACCGGTGTGGGCAAGTTGTGCCGAAGGGCCTGTTTCCACACTGTATCACTCTATGATTCTAGAGTTAGATTTAGCTCTTGGGGCTAATGGAATCAAGGGATATGGGGAGAAAGCAGGAACGGGGTACTGATTTTGGTTGATCACCCATGATCATATTGAATGGCGGTGCTGGCTCGAAGGGCCGAATGGCCTGCTTACTCCTGCACCTATTTTCCACGTTTCGGCGATGAACGCTTGCTGCATGCGCCTTTAAGAGAAGTGGCGCGCAGAGTGCATGCTCTTCCTTTGCTCAGCTGCTTGATGTGAAATCTAGCGGATCGCGTCTTTGAAGGACGTACTAGGAAGAGAGAGAGAGAGAGGCTTTATATACTGAAGCAGAGAGAGTCGGAAAGACCTGCAAACCTCTAGATCGGCGGTGGCGGTGCCGGTGCCGCGTGTTCGGGTCAGTCTTTGGATTTTTTTCTTCCTCAGTCAGTCAGTCAGTCAGTCCGTCCGGGCGGGCGGCGGGGGCGGGCGGGTCTATGCTTTGTTTTCAGGCATCCTGTGAGTGTGAGTTGTGCGCTCCTGGCGATTGTAATATCCCGGGTTAGGTTGCCACCTTCGCAGCGACGGGAGGTTGTGCGTGCCGCGTGTCTCGGCGTTCCAACATGAATGAATGGATGATGTCTCCGTGTTCCAATATGGAACGTCCCGGGGGAGCTTGGCTGGATGGCAGGGCGATGTCTCGGCGTTCCAATATGGAATGTCCCGGGTCAGGGTATCGCCGCCGCCGCCGCCGCTGGGATGGAACGTCCGTGTAGCAATGTGGCGGTGTCTACTGTCTCGGCGTTCCAGTGTGGAATGTCTAGGGGGTTTGATTTGGAACGTTATGTAGCAACGTGGCGATGATGTGTGTCGGTGTTACAATGTGTCGGTGTTTACATGTTCCCCCGGGTACCGGTGCAAATCCGGGCCTGCTTTATCACACACACACACATATGCAACCACCCCCGTTATATACAAGATCCCTTCATTTAAGAAGTCTGAAGAAGGGTCCCGACCCGAAACGTCACCCATTCCTTCTCTCCAGAGATGCTTGCTGCCAGACCCGCTGAGTTACTCCCAGCTTTTTTGTGTCTATCTTCCCTTCATTTAAAACGCGGCTCTCTTCTCATTCATTGTGCCTCTCCGTTCCACCCGGAATAGGATTAAAATAACATCTGCGCACGTGTTTTTTTAAAATCTCATTACTTAAAGTAAAGGGCTATTGGAATATAGTGTACATTCTCCCTCACTTGAGTTTATTCCAGGCTCGCGTTGCATTTGGAAAGTAAATGGAAAGTCTTATTTCCAATGCTGGGCAGCAGAGTAGAAGTCCAAGTCAGGTCAAGTCAGGTCACATTTATTTACATAGCACATTTAAAAAACAACTCTCGTTGGCCAAAGTGCTTTACATTTGTTATAAGAATAGCACAAAACAAAACAAACGACCTACATATATACATGTAGCCCTCACTCAGAGGACTTCAGGAAAGGCGTCCACGCACCGTTTCTCTTGCATTAGGGTCCATCCGCTGAGTTCGACGTGCGCGTCCCCTTTTTCACTTCCATATTCGACGCGAAAGGGCGGCGTGTATGTTTCGCAGCGCGTTGCTGATCCTCAGAAGGGTTTATCTTTTCGCACAGAAACAGCGCCTCGTCCATGCAACGCCGCTGAGTGAGTGAGTGTTCGGGGAAACGCGGATGGTCTTTTTTTTTAAATATTTTACAGTGGAAACAAACGGACCCTCTCGAGAGAAGAGGAGGGAATTTAACAAGCAACCGGAGGTAATCCAGGCGACGTTTAAAAACCGATCGCCTTCTTTTTTTTAATTTGCTTCGCAGGCTTGTCCACAAGATCGAACAAAAAAAAAATGCAGAGGAGATTAGTTGATAGACAGACACAAACGGCTGGAGTGACTCAGCGGGACAGGCAGCATCTCTGGAGAGAAAGAACGGGCGAAGTTTCGGGTCGAGACCCTTCTTCAGACTTTAGTGGGCCGAAGAAGGGTCTCGACCCGAAACGTCTTCTATTCCTTCTCTCCAGAGATGCTGCCTGACCCGTTGAGTTACTCCAGCATTTTGTGTCTATCTTCGATGTAAACTTGCATCGGTAGTTCCTTCCTACACTGTACTGTTTGCTCTATGTTCTGTTAATTTCATGACCTTATTTGAGTTGACCGCTCCCGCTTCTTGAAATTCTTTGCCCGCCTTTTTCGCTTTGGTTTTCGAGAGTGACGAATATCAAACCACATTGATGATGTAGACTTCCTAGTTCCACACGTGTTAAGATGTTAACACGTGGAGTGCGATACAGCGTGGAAACAGGCCCTTCGGCCCAACCTGCCCACACTGACCAGCATGCCCCATCTACACTAGTCCCACCTGTCTGCGTTTGGCCCATATCCATCCAAACCTGTGCTATCCATGTACCTGTCTAACTGTTTCTTAAGCGCTATGATAGTCCCAACCTCAACTACCTCCTCCGACAGCTCGTTCCATACACCCACCACCCTTTGTGTGAAAAAGATATCCCTCAAGATCCTATTAAATCACCCCCCCCCCCCCCCACATCACCTTATACCTATATCCACTGGTACTCGATTCCCCTACTCAGGACAAGAGACTCTGTGCGTCTACCCAATCTATTCCACTCATGATTTTATACACCTCTATAAGATCACCCCTCATCCTCCTGCAAGGAATAGTGCTAGCCTACTCAACCTCTCCCTATAGCTCACACCCTCTAGACCTGGCAACATCCTCGTAAATCTTCTTTGTACCCTTTCCAGTTTGAGAACATCTTTCCGAAAACACGGTGCCCAGAACTGAACACAATACTTTAAATACGGCCTCGCCAACGCCTTATACAACTGCGACATGACCTCCCGACTTCTATACTCAAACTCCCTCCCCTATACACTGTTGGGACTGCCTTCACCAGAAGGATGAGTAATGAATGCTGGTTTTGCTGACAGCACCCAGATAGACAATAGACAATAGGTGCAGGAGTAGGCCATTCGGCCCTTCGAGCCAGCATCGCCATTCAATGTGATCATGGCTGATCATCCACAATCTATACCCCGTTCCTGCCTTCTCCCCATATCACCTGACTCCGCTATCTTTAAGAGCTCTATCTAACTCACTCTTGAAAGTAGCAATGTTACAAAATTTTGAGATTTTAAAAATAAAGTCTGCAATTTATCCCATCAGATAAAGCATAAAAAGAAGTTTAATTTGACACCCAATTCACTTTCATATCTTCAGTATTAAAGAAGTTATGGCCATTTTCATACTCGGAAATTAGCATCTTGTTCCCTATTGCTTTTCCATTGTCTTAACACAAAAGCTGTGATCGAGGACAGTTAAAAGCCCATAACTTTCTTAAAAGTTAAGATAACTGAAAGAAATTTTCAGTTATTATAGATTGAAGCATTCTGAAACAAACATGAAACAATCTTACTTAGAAGACATGAAAGTAAAGCATATAATTATTTAGTTACCTAATTGTAGCTAATTACAAAATTCAATTACTAGATCTAAACATCTATCAATTTCTTAAGAATAGATTAACATTTTTAAATAGCCTAAGTGTCCAAATAACATTCACACAATAATTCACAATATAACATAATTTTTAAATCTAATTTTCATGAATTTACAGGCCAAATGGCAGGAATTGAATGTTTAATACCTGTAAATTAATGGGCATTTAAATCATCTTGTGAGTGAGGATTTCAGGAACGCGATCTTTTGGAACGTTGATTTGCGGTGAATTTAACCCCGTATTGGCATGAAAAATACTGCCGTTAATTCGGGGAATAAAATCACCGTGTCGCATGAAAAAATGTGAATTAAAGGCTTCTTAAGAAGCATTTTTATACATTTAAAGAAACCACTTTCGTTTACCTGTCCCGTGTGTGAAATCCGTCCCCGTTATCGGCGTTGACGCTTCAGGAGCTGATTTTAAAATTACTCCAGCGCTGACATTGACGATTTAATAAAAATAAAAAATACACAAATCGCCACTAGGAACGATTCTTCAGCCAACGCTTGTACTCCAACAAAATATTAACCAGGACAAGGGGGGAGAAACCCGTGTTTTAACCCCGCCCCCCCTTAAAGGCGCCAAAGTCGCGCACACGGCCAGTGGCAGAATTACAGCGCGACTGAAGGTAAGTTTTGTAACATACCTATTGAAAGCATCCAGAGAATCGGCCTCCAAAGCTGAGGCAGAGAATTCCACAGATTCACAACTCTCTGGGTGAAAAAGGTTTTCCTCATCTCCGTTCTAAATGACTTACCCCTTATTCTTAAACTGTGGCCCCCTGGTTCTGGACTCCCCCAACATCCGGAACATGTTTCCTGCCTCTAGCGTGTCCAAAACCCTGAATAATCTTATATGTTTCAATAAGATTCCCTCTCATCCTTCTAAATTCCAGTGTATACAAGCCCAGTCGTTCTATTCTATCATATGACAGTCCCGCCATCCCGGGAATTAACCTCGTGAACCTACGCCGCACTCCCTCAATAGCAAGAATGTTCTTCCTCAAATTGGGAGACAAAAACTGCACACAATACTCCAGGTGTGGTCTCACTAGGTAGGTGGCGCGACCCACGTCGCAGCGGCCTCTGCAGTCCGTCTGTCTTTTTTTATTTTTTTGTCTCGTTTGAGAGTAGTGTGTAGTGTTTTTTTAACTGGGTATGTGTGGGGGGTGGGTGGGGAAACTTTTAAAATCTTTTCCCTGTATGGAGGACCAGACCTTTCTCTGTCGGGTCTCCGTTGTCGTTGGGGCCTAGCACCGTGTAGCGGCCTCCAACCGGAACGACCTGGGGCTCCAGTCGCGGAGCCTGCGGACTACTCACCATCGTGGAGCTGGCCGAGTTCGGAGCGGGAGGAGCTGTGGTGGCGCGCGGCTGCGACCCGACCCCGGAGATTCGGAGGCTCCAGCCGCAGGTCTGGTGGACGGTGACATAGGGAGCTCGCGGGTCCCTGGTGGGAGACCGCTTTTTGGGGCTCCCGCAACGGCAGCTACTCCCGCCCGAGTTGCGGGGTTGAAGATGGCCTGGAGCGGGGTCTTACATTGCCCGGCACGGCTTTAATGGCCGCGGGACTTGCTAGCGCCCGCCGGGGGCTCCAACATCAAGACCCGGAGCGCGGCCTTGCATCGCCCGGCGCGGCCTGAATGGCCGCGGGACTTACTTACCATCGCCCGCCGGGGGCTTTGACTTTGACATCAGGAGGAGAATGGGGAGTGCAGGGGAGAGATAAGACTTTGCCTTCCATCACAGTGAGGAGGAGATTCACTGTGATGGATGTTTGTGTAAATTGTGTTGTGTCTTGGTTCTTTTCTTGTTGTATGACTGCAGAAACAGAATTTCGTTTGAACTTCATTTGAGGTCCAAATGATAATAAACGGTATTGTATTGTACTAGGGCCTTGTACAACTGCAGAAGGACCTCTTTGCTACAATACTCAACTCCTCTTGTTATGAAGGCCAACATGCCATTCGCTTTCTTCACTGCCTGCTGTACCTGCATGCTTACTTTCAGTGACTGATGAACAAGGACCCCCAGATCCCGTTGTTCCTCCACTTTTCCCAACGAGAGATTATAGTAATGTTACTATCAAAGTAATGTTACTTTGAATCCCTTCATCTAAATCATTGACTGATGAATTAATTAATAGATGCCTAAAATTAATCAATTTATAGAACATAGAACAATGCAGAATGTGGAAACAAGGAACTGCAGATTAGTTTAGTTTATTGTCACGTGTACCGAGGTACAGTGAAAAGCTTTTGTTGCGTGCTATCCTGTCAGCGGAAATACAATACTGATTACAATCGAGCCGTCCACCGTGTACAGATACATGATGAGGGAATGACGTTTACTGCAAGGCAAAGCCAGCAAAGTCCGATCAAGGATAGTCCGTGGGTCACCAATGTGGTAGATAGTAGTTCAGGACCGCTCTCTGGTTGCGGTAGGATGGTTCAGTTGCCTGATAACAGCTGGGAAGAAACTGGTTGTGCTTTGTAATTTAAAAAAAGTTACAAAGTGCTGGAGTAACTCGGTGGGTCAGGCACCGGTTGCAGCCTGAAGAAAGGTCCCGATCCAAAACGTCATCTATCCATGTTCTCCAAGGATGTTGCCTGACCCGCAGTGTGACTCCAGCGCCTGTGCCTTTTATCTTTTCATCGGTCAGTACAGCACAGGAACAGGCCCTTCGGCCCACAATCTCCATGCAGACATTATGCCAAGGTAATTTAATCTCCTCTGCCTGCAAGTGATCCATATCCCTCCATTCCCTGCATATCCATGTGCCTATCCAAACGCCTCTTAAACGACACTATTGTATCTGCCATCACCACCACCCCTGGCAGTGTTCCAGGCACTCACCACCCTCTGTGTAAAAAAAAAAATGCCCCACATATCTCTTTTAAATATTGCCACTCTCACCTAAAGTTATATCCTTTAGCCTTTGTCATTTCCATCCAAAGGTTCTGATTCTCTACCCTATCTATACCTCTCATAATCTTCGATACTTCTTTCTCTCAGGTCTTCGCTTCAGCGTCCAATGCTCCAGATGAAACAATCCAAGTTTATTCGACCTCTTCTTGTAGCTTAAAAATCTCTAATCCAGGCCTCATCCAGTTTCCCTCCCCTCCCCCCCCCCCCCCCCCGACTCTCAGTCTGAAGAAGGGTCTCGACCCGAAACGTCACCCATTCTTTCTCTCCAGAGATGCTGCCTGTCCCGCTGAGTTACTCCAGCTTTTTGTGACTAAATTAAATGAAAATCCATAACACCGTCTGTTCATTCTCTCCAGAAAGGTGGCACGGTGGCGCAGCGGTAGACTTGCTGCTTTACAGAGCCTGAGACCCGGGTTCGATCCCGACTACGGGCGCTGTCTGTACGGAGTTTGTACGCTCTCCCCGTGACCTGCGAGGGATTTCTTCGGGAGTTTTGGTTTTACTCCCACACTCCAAAGACGTGCAGGTTTATTTGGCTAATATGTTCGGTGTAAGTGTAAGTTGTCCCGAGTGTGTGTAGGATAGCGTGTGTGTGTCGACACGGACTCGATGGGCAGAAGGGCCTGTTTCCGTACCGTATCTCTAGCTTTTTGTGTCTATCTGTTTCTCTTCTCCACAGATGCTGCCTGACCCGCTGAGTTACTCCAGCATTTTGTGTCTATCATGTTGGTAAATCACCGGTTTAGTTTAGAGATACAGCGCGGAAACTGGCCCTTCGGCCCACCGAGTCCGCACCGACCAGCGATCCCCGCACTGTCCTGCACACACTAGGGACAATTTACAATTTTGCTAAGCAAATAGGCTACAAGCCTTTGGAGTGTGGGAGGAAACCGGAGCACCCGGAGAAAACCCACGCAGGTCAGGGGGCAAACGTACAAACTCCGTACAAACAGCACCTATAGTCGGGATGGATCCCGGATCTCGGGCGCTGAAAGACTCTACCGCTGCGCCACTGTGCGTGCCTCTCCAAACCTCCACATCCTCTCTGCATTGGGGCGACCAGGACTGCACACAATAGTCCAAATGCAGCCTAACCAAAGTTCAATACTGTGTAAGAAGCAACTGCAGATGCTGGGTTAAACCGAAGATGGACACGAAAAAGCTGGTGTCACTCAGCGGGACAGGCAGCATCTCTGGAGAGAAGGAATGGGTGACGTTTCGGGTCGAGATCCTTCTTCAGAGACGTCACCCATTCCTTCTCTCCAGAGATGCTGCCTGTCCCGCTGAGATACTCCAGCATTTTGTGTCTATCCAAAGTTTTAATACTGCTGTATTATTATAATTTAAAATCGTGGCTCTGTCTGAAATCTATTTTGAATCTACCTCTTGCAGCTCTCGGCAATCTCCTTATGCCCTTCCATTCCCTTTCCTTTCCAATACCTAATCCGCTTTTAGATCAGTATTATTTTCCGAGAATGCTCCCAGGAATGAGTGGGTTAACATATGATGAGCGTTTGTCGGCACTGGGCCTGTACTCGCTGGAGTTTAGAAGGATGAGGTGGGGACCTCATTGAAACTTACCGAGTAGTGAAAGGCTTGGATAGAGTGGATGTGGAGAGGATGTTTCCACTGGTGGGAGAATCTAGGACCAGAGGTCACAGCCTCAGAATGAAAGGATGTACCTTTAGAAAGGAGATGAGGAGGAATTTCTTTAGTCAGAGGGTGGTGAGTCTGTGGAATTCTTTGCCACAGAAGGCTGTGGAGGCCACGTCAATGGATATTTTTAAGTCGAGTCACATTTATTTATATAGCACATTAAAAAAACAACTCTCGTTAGCCAAAGTGCTTTACATTTGTTATAAGAATAGTATAAACAGACAAACGACATACATATATACATGTAGCCCTCGCTCAGAGGACGTCAAGAAAGGCTTGGGAGTACAGATAAGTTTTTAGTCTTGACTTAAAGGAGTCGATGGAGGGGGCAGTTCTGATGGGAAGAGGGATGCCGTTCCACAGTCTAGAGCTGCAACCGCAAAGGCGCGGTCGCCCCTGAGCTTATGCCTAGACCGCCGGACATTCAGCAACCCCAAGTCGGCCGATCTGAGGGACCTGGAGGTAGAGTGGTGGGTGAGAAGACTTTTAACGTAGGTGGGGGCAAGCCCATTGAGGGCTTTGTAGACATAGAGGAGGATCTTGAAATGTATACGGAACCGCACAGGGAGCCAGTGGAGAGAGGCCAGGATCTGGGTGATGTGGTCCCTTTTTCGGGTAGAGATAGATAGATATTTGATTAGTTAGTACGGGTGTCAGAGGTTATGGGGAGAAGGCTGGTGGTTAGGAGGGGGAGATAGATCAGCCATGGTTGAATGGCGGAGTAGACTTGATGGGCCGAATGGACTAATTCTGCTCCTCCAACTTGTGAACTTATCAGCTCATTGCATTGCGAAGGTGAATTGCTCTTATCATATTAGTTTAACAGGAGAAGTAATCATTGTATTATATAAAATGATCAGTCACTAAGCTGCACAATGGAAAAATGCTGAGCTTTATTTGTACGTGGCGTTCACATTTAATTGGCATCTGCCCATTTAAATATTTGAATAACAGGTTTTAAAATTATATTCATGTTTGTCAAAGCAAAGGGCAGGCACGGTGGCGCAGTTGGTAGAGTTGCTGCCTCACAGTGCCAGAGACCCGGGTTCGGTCCTGACTACGGGTGCTGTCTGTACAGCGTTTGTGCGTTCTCCCCGTGACCTGCGTGGGTTTTCTACGGTTTCCACCCACACTCCAAAGACGTGCCAGTTTGTAGGTTAATTGGTAAAGATTTGTAAATTGTGTGCAGTTTTGGTCCCCTAATTTGAGGAAGGACATTCTTGCTATTGAGGGAGTGCAGCGTAGGTTTACAAGGTTAATTCCCGGGGTGGCGGGACTGTCATATGCTGAGAGAATGGAGCAGCTGGGCTTGTACACCCTGGAGTTTAGAAGGATGAGAGGGAATCTCATTGAAACATATAAGATTGTTAAGGGCTTATGCACGCTAGAGGCAGGAAACGTGTTCCCGATGTTGGGGGAGTCCAGAACCAGGGGCCACAGTTTAAGAATAAGGGGTAAGCCATTTAGAACGGAGACGAGGAAACACTTTTTCTCACAGAGAGTGGTGAGTCTGTGGAATTCTCTGCCTCAGAGGGCGGTGGAGGCAGGTTCTCTGGATGCTTTCAAGAGAGAGCTAGATAGGGCTCTTAAAAATAGCGGAGTCAGAGGTATATGGGGAGAATGCAGGAACGGGGTACTGATTGGGGATGATCAGCCATGATCACATTGAATGGAGGTGCTGGCTCGAAGGGCCAAATGGCCTACTCCTGCACCTATTGTCTATTGTCCAGCGTGTGTGCAGGGATCGCTGGTCGATGCGGACCTGGTGGACCGAAGGGCCTGTTTCAGCTCTGTATCTCTGAGCTAAACTGAGCTTTGTGTCTGAGACTCCCCAGTGTTCATGCGTTCAGAAGGTACATGTGGCTCACAGCGTGTGTAAACCCACTTTATTTTCACTCTGCATTCGGAGGGATCTCACGTTTAGTTTTGTTTAGAGATACAGCGCGGAAACAGGTCCTTCGGCCCACCGAGTCTGCACCGACCAGTGATCCCCGCACGCTAACACTTCTTCCTCTTGTGGAGTCCACACACAAGACTAGGAGTTGTTCGGCCAGAGCTGAACACACTTCTCAGCATCTGCATACAATGGTGTCTGTCTTGTCGCTCCTTGTGCCTGGCGGTGGTGGTGGAAACAGGACCGCGACGTGAACGCTCTTTCCTTGACCCCGCACTAACACCACCCTACGCACACTAGGGACAATTTACATTTACACCAAGCCAATTAACCTACCAACCTGGAGCGTGGGAGGAAACTGAAGATCTCGCGAGAAAACCCACGCGGGTCACGGGGAGAAGGTGCAATCTCTGCACCGACAGGCACCCATAGTCAGGATGGAACCCGGGTCTCCGGCGCTGTGAGGCAGCAACTCTACCGCTGCGCCACCGTGCCATTGACGTTGGGTAACTTAATCCTGTGCTTTGCCAATATTGAGATGTTGCACTTTCTGGGAACAAAAATAGCCTTTGAGTTAAAAGGTTGTGGGTGATCCTGTTGGACCTAATCCTTTGGCTGGTATTCCTAAAAGTGAGTGTCCATTGTATAAGAGGCCATGTCGGGCCTGAAGTAATGGAGAATTTCCTTGCATGCTTATCAATAGACGATAGGTACAGGAGTAGGCTATTTGGCCCTTCTAGCCAGCACCGCCATTCAATGTGATCATGGCGTTATCATTAGTTTAGCTTGGTTTGGAGATACAGCGCGGAAACAGGCCCTTCGGCCCACCCGAGTCCACGCCAACCAACGATCTCACATACACTAGTTCATAAGTGATAGGGGCAGAATCAGGCCATTCGGCCCATCAAGTCTACTCCACCATTCAATCATGGCTGATCTATCTCTCCCTCTTGACCCCATTCTCCTGCCTTCTCCCCACTAACCCCTGACGCCCGTACCAATCGAGAATCTATCTACCTCTGCCTTTAAAATATCCATCGACTAGGCCTCCACATCCTTCTGTGGCAAAGAATTCCACAGATTCACCAACCTCATCTTCCTAAAGGAATGTCCTTTAATTCTGAGGCTTTTCACTATTTGGTCAATTTCAATGAGGATTCCCCCCCCCGCCCCCATCCTTCTAATCTCCAGCGAGCCCATTGCCGTCAAATACTCATCACACGTTAACCCAACACTAGTTCTATCCTACGCACTCGGAACAATTTGCAGAAGCCATTTCTGAATTTGCAGCCGATTTACAGAAGCCAAACCTACAAACCCTGCACGTCTTTGGGGTATGAGGGTGAAACTGAAGCACCAGTCAGGGTGCCAGGCGGTATGAGTTGTTCTCCCCGTGACCTGCGTGGGTTTTCTCCGAGATCTTCGGGTTCCTCCCACACTCCAAAGAGGTGCAGGTATGCAGGTTAATTGGCTGGATGCATGTGCAAATTGTCCCTCGGGTAGTGTTGGTGTGCGGGGATCGCTGGTCGGCGCAGACTCGGTGGGTCGAATGGGTTCACAAGTTTAATTCCCGGGATGGCGGGACTGTCATATGCTGAGAGGATGGAGCGGCTGGGCTTGTACACTCTGGGGTTTAGAAGGATGAGAGGGAATCTTATCGAAACATATACGATTATTAAGGGTTTGGACACGCTAGAGGCAGGAAACATGTTCCCGATGTTGGGGGAGTCCAGAACCAGGGGCCACAGTTTAAGAATAAGGGGTAAGCCATTTAGAACGTAGATAAGGATTCAAGATTCAAGAGAGTTTATTGTCATGTGTCCCTGATAGGACAATGAAATTCCTGCTTTGCTTCAGCACAACAGAACATAGTCGGCATAAATACAGAACAGATCAGTGTGTCCATACACCAAAGGAAACACTTTTTCACACAATGAGTTGTGAGTCTGTGGAATTTTCTGCCTCAGAGGGCGGTGGAGGCCGGTTCTCTGGATACTTTCAAGAAGGAGCTAGATAGGGCTCTTAAAGATAACGGAGTCTGGGGATATGGGAAGAAGGCAGGAACGGGGTACTGATTGTGGATGATCAGCCATGATCACATTGAATGGCGTTGCTGGCTCAAAGGGCCGAATGGCCTAATCCTGCACCTATTGCCTATTGTTTCCGCGTTGTACCTCTAAACTAAGCTAACGTTGTACTTTATTTATTTTAACGCAGGTTCCCGAGACGTCTCTTCATCTGAAGCGTACTCTGGTATTGTGGGGAGGGGTCGACCCGTCGCCTTGCGTCACCGATGGAGGCCGAGTCTAAGACTGCCGCCCCTGAGGCCGTGCGGCTGAAGAAGGACATCTCCCTGCTGCACGGGGTGTGCCTGATCGTGGGCAACATGATCGGATCCGGGATCTTTGTCTCCCCCAAGGGCGTGCTGAGGTTCACCGGCTCCTACGGCCTGTCCCTGATCATCTGGGCGGTGGGAGGAATATTCTCCGTCATTGGGGCGCTGTGTTACGCCGAGCTGGGGACCACCATCAAGAAGTCCGGGGCCAGCTACTCCTACATCTTGGCGTCGTTCGGGGGCTTCCTGGCCTTCCTGCGCCTCTGGACGTCCATGCTCATCGTGGAGCCGGCCTGCCAAGCCGTCATCGCCATCACCTTTGCCAACTACCTCATCCAGCCCTTCTTCCCTTCCTGCGAGCCGCCATATAGCGCCGTGCGGCTTCTGGCTGCCTTCTGTATAGGTGAGATAGATACATAGACAATAGTAAGCAAAGATCCGACAGCGGAGCAAGATAGACCACTCCTGCTAAATGCAATGGGCTGACGTGTAGTGCGGAACATGGGCCTTTTTTTCATCCATTTCCGTAACCCGACCCGACCCGACTCGCAGTGTAATCAACGTTGCGGGGGAACAGTTTGTGATAATAAATTAAAATTCTGAAAATGAGGAGAAGATTTTTACCAAATAACTTTTATTTATACGCGGATGTTTCCGTAACCGGCTTCCGTCTCCGCACTAGTCATCTTTGCTCCGCTGTGATGGGATCTTTGGTGCGGAGACGGAAGCCGGTTACGGAATGGGGCCGAAAATTACCTATGAATCTGCCCATGACCGTACTACGTCTTTTTCGTCGAGTGGTCTATCTTGCTCGCTATAGGATCTTTGATAGTAAGTAAGTAAGTAAGTTTATTGGCCAAGTATTCACATACAAGGAATTTGCCTTGGTGCTCCGCCCACAAGTAACAACATGACATACAGTGACAGTTACGAATGACTCAGAAAACACTAAACATTAATAATAATAAAACATTAATGATAAAACACCATTGATCAAGCATGTGAACCAACAAAATACCAGATCAAAGGGAGGCTACAGATTTTTGGCTGTTGAGTAGAGCAACTACTCGTGGATAAAAACAGTTTTTATGTCTGGCTGTGGCAGCTTTGACAGTCCGGAGTCGCCTTCCACAGGGAAGTGATTCGAAGAGTTTGTGGCCAGGGTGAGAGGGGTCAGAGATGATCTTGCCCGCTCTCTTCCTGGCCCTTGCAGTGTACAGTTCATCAATGGAGGGAAGGTTGCAGACAGTAGGTGCAGGAGTAGGCCATTCGGCCCTTTGAGCCAGCACCGCCATTCAATGTGTTCGTGGCTGAAATCAGTATCCCGTTCCTGCTTTTTCCCCATATCCCTTGATTCCTTTAGTCCTAAGAGCTAAATCTAACTCTCTCTTGAATACATCCAGTGAATTGACCCTCGACTGCCTTCTGTGGCAGAGAATTCCACCGATTCAATAGACAATAGGTGCAGTAGGCCATTCGGCCCTTCAAGCCAGCACCGCCATTCAATGTGATCATACCCGATCATCCACAATCAGTACCCCGTTCCTGCCTTCTCCCCATATCCCCCGACTCCGCTATCTTTAAGAGCCCTATCTAGCTCTCTCTTGGAAAGTATCCAGAGAACCGGCCTCCACCGCGCTCTGAGGCAGAGAATTCCACAGTCTCACAACTCTCTGGCTGAAAACGTTTTTCCTCATCTCCGTCCTAAATGGCTTATCCCTTATTAAACTACCGCTTAAATAACAGTTCAACTGCAGGCGAAGTGTGCAGGAAATAACTGCAGAGGCTGGTCTAAACTGAAGATAGGCACAAGGTGCTGGAGTAACTCAGCGGGCCAGAGAGCATCTCCGGGGAAAAGGAATAGTTGACGTTCGGGTCGAGACCCTTCTTCAGACTGAGAGTCAGGGGAGAGGGAAATGAGGGATATCGAGGGTGATGCAGCGAGATATAGAACAAATGTACCAAAGATAGACACATAGTCCTGGAGTAACTCAGCAGGCCAGGCAGCATCTCTGGCTGCCTACTGTACAGGTGAGGGAGAGAAACACTGGCCCGTACACTGTGCTAAGCGCTCAACTCCATAGTTATAGCCAGAATGCTGGTTGGATTGAGGGGTGAGATTCCCTTATCATGTATCCACACAGTAAATGGCTCGATTGTAATCGTGTCTTGTCTCCCCACTGCGACGGAAGCTTTTCACTGTACTTTGGTACACGTGGCAGCTTTGACAGTCCGGAGTCGCCTTCCACAGGGAAGTGATTCGAAGAGTTTGTGGCCAGGATGAGAGGGGTCAGAGATGATCTTGCCCGCTCGCTTCCTGGCCCTTGCAGTGTACAGTTCATCAATGGAGGGAAGGTTGCAGACAGTAGGTGCAGGAGTAGGCCATTCGGCCCTTTGAGCCAGCACCGCCATTCAATGTGTTCATGGCTGATCATCCAAAATCAGTAAACTCAACTAAACTCAACTGATCAAAAGGAAACTGCAGATGCAGGTTTACACCAAAGATAGACACAAAGTGCTGGAGTAACTCAGCGGGTCAGGCAGCACACCTGGAGAAACTGGTTATGTGACGATTCGGGCCAGAATCACTCCTTCGAGGGTGTGATATTCATGTTAGACAATAGACAATAGGTGCAGGAGCAGGCCATTCGGCCCTTCGAGCCAGCACCGCCATTCAATGTGATCATGGCTGATCATTCCCAATCAGTACCCCGTTCCTGCCTTCTCCCCATATCCCCTGACTCCGCTGTTTTTAAGAGCCCTATCTAGCTCTCTCTTGAGAACCTGCCTCCACATCTCAAGATGGCGGCGCACACAGTTGCAGCAGCTCAATGTTCTCCCGGTCGGTGCTTCGTGTCTTTGTGTGCGCGTTGTCTGTTGTCCTGTGTACTTGCTGTCGGGCGGACAACGTCTACGGCCAGCATGATCTCCTTAGGATTGGAGCTGGTCGCGAGCGGAGTGTGACAGCCGAGTTTGTCCGTTCACACAAGATCCCGGTGGACATAGCGAGGAGCCCCGGCTCTCCGTGGATCACCATCCCAGCGGGGAGGAGGCGAAGGTGGCGCAGAGAGCGCTAGCCAGGCTGCGGAGGCAGCCACTCAAACCACCGCTTCCCAGCCTGTTTCTCACCAACGCCAGATCCCTCGCTAACAAGATGGATGAACTGAGGCTACAAACTGCAGCTAACAACGCCGTGAAGGACAGCTTCATTCTGTTGATCACGGAGACATGGCTTCGTTCACTCATTCCGGACTCTGCTATCGAGCTGGCAGGCTACACCGCACAGCGTCATGACAGGACAAGAGACTCTGGTAAGAGCAGAGGAGGAGGAGGGCTCTGTGTGTACGTGAACAACAACTGGTGTACTAACACAGTGATTGTAGACAGTCACTGCTCCCCGGACCTGGAGTATGTGACTGTTAAATGCAGGCCCATTTATCTCCCTAGAGAGTTTACTGTCGTCATGATAACTGTGATATACATACCACCGGATGCTAATGCGAACTCGGCTATCGGACAATTGTATGGTAGCACTAGCAGCCATCAGAGCACATATCCTGACGCTGTTCACATCATAGCAGGGGACTTTAATCACGCGGACTTGAAGGCAATGCCCCCCAAATTCTATCAGCATGTTAAATGTGCTACAAGAGGAGCTAACACATTGGACAAGGTCTACTCCAACATCAAGCTGGGCTACAGGGCTAGACCACTACCACACCTGGGCCAGTCTGACCATATGTCCCTGCTTTTAATTCCTGCATATGCCCCCCCCTCAGGGAAAACTGCTCCTACCATCACAAAGACCATCACAACTTGGCCTGATGGTGCCTCTCAGCAGCTGCAGGACTGCTTCGACAGGACCAACTGGGATGTGTTTGAACACCAGGACCTGGAGGTGTTCACAGACAGTGTACTATGTTACATTAAAAACTGCATGGACACTGTCACAGTGGACAAACGCATCCGGGTCTACCCCAACCAGAAGCCCTGGATGACCCGGGAGGTCCAGCGGCTGTTAAAAGAGAGGAACACCGTTTTTAGGTCTGGCGATAGGGCTTTATACAGCACGGCCCGAGCTAACCTGAAGAGAGGCATCAGAGAGGCCAAATCAGACTACAGGCGGAGGATAGAGGACCACCTGGACAGTAACAACAGCAGGCAGGTGTGGCAGGGGATCCAGTATCTCACCAACTACAAGACCAACCTTGGAGCTGCTGAAGGTGACGCCTCGTTGGCAGAGGAGCTGAACCTCTTCTTTGCTCGCTTTGAAGTGGAGCCACCAGAGACAGCCATATCACACCACATGGCCAACAGCAGCTTATCCCTCAAAATAGAGGAGCATGAGGTGAGGCGCACGCTGCGGGCCATCAATCCGAGGAAGGCTGCTGGACCCGACGGCGTTTCTGGACGCGTGCTGAAGGACTGCGCAGACCAGCTGGCTGGAGTCTTTACGAGGATTTTCAACCAGTCTCTGGCCCAGTCCACTGTCCCATCCTGTCTGAAGTCCTCCACCATAGTCCCCTTGCCCCAAAAAACCCACATTTCCAGCCTCAACGACTACCGGCCAGTCGCACTCACACCAGTGGTGATGAAGTGCTTTTATAAAACTGGTCCGGGGTCACATCAAATCACTCCTGCCCCGAAGCTTTGACCCCCACCAGTTTGCGTATAGAGCGAATAGATCCACAGAGGATGCTGTAGCCACAGCCCTCCATGCTGCACTGTCCCACCTGGAGCAGCGGGGGAGCTACGTGCGGATGCTCTTTGTGGACTACAGCTCTGCTTTTAACACCATCCTTCCCCACAAACTGGTGGACAAACTGGGGGACCTGGGACTTCCACACTCCACCTGCATGTGGATAAAGAGCTTCCTGTCGGGTCGCAGTCAGAGAGTCCGAGTGGGCCGTCACACATCCACGGCCCTCAGCCTCAGTACCGGCTCTCCACAGGGCTGCGTGCTGAGCCCCCTGCTTTACACCATCTACACATATGACTGCACCCCCGCCCACCACAGTAACACCATTGTCAAATTCGCGGATGACACCACGGTGGTGGGGCTCATCTCTGGGGGGGGATGAGTACGCCTACAGGGATGAGGTGGAGCAGCTGACAGGGTGGTGTGGAGAGAATAACCTGCTCCTCAACACCTCAAAGACCAAGGAGCTCATAATAGATTACAGGAAGAAGAAAACGGACATTACACCACTAATCATCGATGGGGACTGTGTGGAAAGGGTGGCGGATTTCCGCTTCCTGGGAATCCACATTGAGGAGGACCTGACTTGGAGCGTGAACACCTCTGCGCTGCTGAAAAAAGTCCAGCAGAGACTGTACTTCCTGAGGGTGCTCGGGAAGAACAACATCACCCAGAGACTGCTGCTATCCTTTTATCGATGCTCAATTGAGAGCATCTTAACATACTGTGTATGCGTGTGGTACACCAGCTGCACAGCGGCTAAGAGGAAAGCGCTCCAGAGGGCTATTGACAATGCCCAGAAGATTATCGGCTGCCCTCTCCTCACCTTGGAGGACCTACACAGTTCCCACTGTCTCAAAAAATCCCAGAACATCATAAAGGACATTTTCCACCCCGGACACTCCCTGTTTGAACTGTTGCCGTCAGGCAGACGGTACAGAGCAATGAGGACAAGGACAAACAGACTCAAAAACAGTTTTTATCCCACAGCAATAACTACACGTAATGTAGCCACCAAATGAGTACAGGTGTGCTACACACCAAAGGGACTGGGAAATCGACAGAAGAATGTGTTTTTTTTCATGTTATTTATTTTAGTTGTTTATTTTAGACTGGTGCACTGACTGGTTGGCATTTTTAATTTCGTTGCACATGTTGACATGTTATAATGACAAATAAAGTATTCATTCCTCCACCGCCCTCTGAGGCAGAGAATTCCACAGACTCACCGCTCTCTGTGAGAAAAAGTGTTTCCTCGTCTCCGTTCTAAATGGCTTACTCCTTATTCTTAAACTGTGTGTGGCCCCTGGTTCTGGACTCCCCCAACATCGGGAACATGTTTCCTGCCTCTAGCGTGTCCAAGCCCTTAACAATCTTATATGTTTCAATGAGATACCCTCTCATCCTTCTAAACTCCAGAGTGTACAAGCCCATTTGAAATGTTGAAAGCTTAGATTGGACAGCCCTAGAAAAGGAACATGGCTAGCCATCGCATATTGATTGCAGTTGGAGTCTTGGAGTGATACAGCGTGGAAACAGGCCCTTCGGCCCAACTTGCCCACAGCAGCCAACATGCCCCAGCTCCACTAGGCCCACCTGCCTGCGTTTGGTCCATAAACCTGTCCCATCCATCTACCTGTTCAAATGTTTCTTAGACGTTCTGATAGTCCCTGCCTCAACTACCTCCTCTGGCAGCTCGTTCCATACACCCACCAATCTTTGCGTGAAAAAGTTACCCCTCCGGTTTCTATTAAATCTCCATCTTAAAACTCTGTCCTCTGGTTCTTGATTCCCCTACTCGAGGCAAGAGACTCTCTATGTGTTAACCTGATCTATTTATCTCATGGTGTTGTCCACCTCTATAGGATCACACCTCATCCTCCTGCGCTCCAAGGAGTAGAGTCCTAGCCCGCTCAACCTCTCCCTAGAGCTCATGCCCTCGAGTCCTGGCAACATCCTCGTAAAATTATTTATTTAGAGAGGAAGGAAAAACATTATTATGATTATAATGAGCGCCCACAGCATCGTTTCCTCTGGGGTTTGGTACGTCTTGAGGGCTCCGTATCTTAATGCTCCTAAAGGCTCCTTATCTCCATACGAGAATGATCCCAGGAATGAGTGGGTTAACCTATGAAGAGCGTTTGACAGCACTGGGCTTGTACTCGCTGGGGTTTAGAAGAATGAGGGGGGGGACGACCTCATTGAAACATACAGAATAGTGAAAGGCCTGGATAGAGCGGACGTGGAGAGGATGTTTCCACCAGCGGGAGAGTCCAGGACCAGAGGGCACAGCCTCAGAATAAAAGGGCGTTTCTTTAGAAAGGAGATCTTACGTTCATGAGTCATAGGAGCAGAATTAGGCCATTCGGCCCATCGAGTCTACTCCGCCATTCAATCATGGCTGGTCTATCTCTCCCTCCTAACCCCATTGTCCTGACTTCCCCCCGTAACCCCTGACACCCGCACTAATCAACCTTGGTCATCATGGATGAGTTTGCCATGTTTCTGTGCTGTATCGCAGTGTGACTCTGTCAGAGAAATATCATGTTGAGCATGATTAATCCCACCAATCATTAACTCATCCCATTAAAAAGCAAGAAGCCCTGGCAATTAACAAAAACTGAACATTTCTGGAAATAATCTGTCCGTAACCATAAATCCTGCAAAAGGAGAAGTCAAGTCAGGTTTATTCGTCACATACACATACGAGATGTGCAGTGAAACGGAAAAGTGGCAATGCTCGCGGGCTGTGCAAAAAACAAACAAACTACAAACAGAATGGAACAGAATCACATATTCACATGTTTGTGGGAGGGAGGGAAGAAAAAGGAAAAAAAACTGCGATTTTAAAAAGATACCACACAACAGTAAACTGGTTCAGTAAAGTTAGTCCCTGGAGAGATAGGAGTTTACAGTCCGAATGGCCTCTGGGAAGAAACTCCTTCTCAACCTCTCCGTTCACACAGCGTGGCAACGGAGGCGTTTGCCTGACCGTAGCAGCTGGAACAGAAAGCAAGTTCGCTGTGTTTAAATCTCGTTATTAGTATCGGTTTATTATTATCACGTGTACTTCAAGTAACTTTAAAGTGAGGGGGGCAAAGTTTAAAGTGTGGGGGTAGGTTTTTTTTTTGCGAAGAGGGTCGGGAGCAGCTGGGACAGGCTGCTGGGACGGGCTGCTGGAAGGAGCTGCTGGAACGCGTTGCTGGTTTGAGCTGCTGGAACGCGTTGCTGGAACGCATTGCTGGTTTGAGCTGCTGGTTTGAGCTGCTGGAAGGAGCTGCTGGAACGCGTTGCTGGTTTGAGCTGCTGGAAGGAGCTGCTGGAACGCGTTGCTGGTTTGAGCTGCTGGGACGGGCTGCTGGTTCTAGCTGCTGGGACGGGCTGCTGGTTCTAGCTGCTGGAACGGGCTGCTGGAACGTACTGCTGGGGATGGTGGAGGCAGATGCATCTGTGGCATTGAACAGACTTTTTGGATAGGCATATGGATATGCAGGGAATGTAGACACAAAGTGTTTAGTTTAGAGATACGGTCCCTTTAGTCTAGAGATACAGGGAAACAGGCCCTTCGGCCCATCGAGTCCGCACTGACCAGCGATCCCCGCACACTAACACTGCCCTACACACACTAGGGACAATTTGCACATTTACACCAAGCCAATTAATCTACAAACCTGTACGTCTTTGGAGTGTGGGAGGAAACCGAAGATCTCGGAGAAAACCCACGCATGTCTCGGGGAGAAGGTGCAAACTCCGTGCAGGCAGCACCCGTAGTCGGGATCGAACCGGGGTCTCTGGCGCTGTAACTTTACGGGGGAACTTTAACTTTTCTATGTGGGGGAGGGGGGTAGGGTAAGGGGGAAACTGCTTCCCAGTCGCTTCCTGGCGGGGACGTAACTATTTCTCCAAGCCGCAGCCTACCACCTGGATTGTAGCGGCCTTTCCTGCCGGGGACCGGGAACCGGACCAGAGCTGCAGCAGCGGCGGAGCAGCGCTGGATTCACCGCGGAGCGGGCGATGCCGACCTGGATCGCCGCTTGGAGCTCGTGGAGCTGCGGTTTGAGAGAGCTTCCAGCGCGACCGGCGCTGAACAACATCACGGAGTCCTGGGGCCCTTTGCCGAGGGCCGCCAGCGCTGCATCTCCGCATCTCCGCCCGGCGCGGCCTGCGGACTTTGGGAGCCGTGGACTCCGGTAGGAGGGGGCCGACTCTGATGTCCAAGCCGCTGAGGAGGTCCCCCAGCCTCGACGTCGGACTTACATCAGCCCGGCGAGCGGGTCTGAACATCGGGCCGCCCGTAGCGGCGACTGCGGTGGGCTCGGGGAGGCCCCGACCACGGGTGAACAGTGGGGAACATTAGAGGAAGAGGACTGACTTTGGTGCCTTCCCTCACAGTGGGAAAATTTGATTCTGCTGTGTGGGGATATTTTTATGTTGAACTCTATCATATGTTGTGTTCTTATTTTTGATTGTATGGCTGTATGGTAATCACACATTTCACTGTGCCATCTGGCACATGTGACAAATAAAATGTATCTTGAATCTTGTAAACGCAGTGAGGCAGCAACCCTGGCTTTGAGCCACCGTGCCGCCCCAGTGCTGGAGTTACTCAGCGGGTCAGGCAGCCTCTCTGGAGAAAAAGGACGGGTGACTTTTCGGGGTCTGAAGAAGGGTCCCGACCCGAAACGTCACCCATCCTTTTCCTCCAGAGACGCCGCCTGACCCGCTGAGTTACTCCAGCACTTTGTGTCTATCTTTGGTATAAACCGGCATCTGCAGTTCTTTGCAAGGAATATGGGTTACGTGGATCATATCCCGATGTTGGGGGAGTCCAGAACCAGGGGCCACACAGTTTAAGAATAAGGAGTAAGCCATTTAGAACGGAGACGAGGAAACACTTTTTCTCACAGAGAGTGGTGAGTCTGTGGAATTCTCTGCCTCAGAGGGCGGTGGAGGGAGGTTCTCTGGATGCTTTTTAAGAGAGAGCTAGATAGGGTTCTTAAAGATAGCGGAGTCAGGGTATATGGGGAGAAGGCAGGAACGGGGTAGTGATTGGGGATGATCAGCCATGATCACATTGAATGGCGGTGCTGGCTCGAAGGGCCAAATGGCCTACTCCTGCACCTATTGTCTATTGTCTATTATCTATATCCGGCACAGGCTTTGTGGGCTGAAGGGCTGAACTTGCTCTGTACTATTTTATGTTCTACAGTGACAACATTTTTGCGTTGCATGTGATCCAGGCAAATCATGCTTTGTGGCGTAGAGGATAAAGTACTCGGGGTGCAGAATGCCTTGTCACAGCTACAGAGAATAGAGTGGCACGGTGGCGCAGCGGTAGAGTTGCTGCCTTGCAGCGCCAGACACCCGGGTTCCATCCTGACCACGGGTGCTGTCTGTACGTTCTCCCCGTGACCCGTGTGGGCTTTCTCCTGGTGCGCCAGTTTCCTCCCACACTCCAAGGACACACAAGTTTTTAGGTTCATTGGCTTTGCTAATGATTGTAAATTGTCCCCAGTGTGTGTAGGATAGCGCGAGTACTGGGGGGATCGCTGGCGGGGCGGGTGGGCCGAAGGGCCTGTTTTCCCCCTCTGTATCTCTAAATGAAACGGGGGGAAAACCCGAAGAAAGTGCGGATTATAAAAATGCGCATGGGCTGGAAGATGGTGGGTTGGAGGAATGGGAATTCATCCTCGGTGTCTGCTCAAGAGTTTGATAATGGTGGTGGTGGGGGGGGGGGGGGGGGGGCGGTAGCTGTTATCGAATCTGAAGGTCAAATGTGAAAACTAGTAAATGTTCTAAGTGCAGGTAATCTGATCAGAGTGGTCATGATCTGGAACTCAGTGTCCTGAATGTTGTTGATGGCTTGCTTAGCCACAGCTTTCAAAAAGGAATCAGATAGGCACTCAGAGCGATGGAGTCATACAGCCTGGAAGCAGGCCCTTCGGCCCAACTTGCCCACACCAGCCAACATGTCCCGTCTAAACCAGTCCCAAAGCTTTTCACTGTACCTCTCCTAAATGGCCTCTCCGTATTAAGTTGATCTCTAGATATTTTTGAGCTGTTGATGGTTAATACGGGGCGCAGCGGTAGAGTTGCTGCCTCACAGCACCAGGGACCCGGGTCCCATCCCGACTACGGGTGCTGCTTGCACGGAGTTTGCACGTTCTCCCCGTGACCTGCGGCAGTTTTTCCCCGGGATCTCCGGTTTCTTCCCGCACTTCAAAGACGTGCCGGTTTGTAGGCTGATTGGCTTGGTAAAAAAATTGCTGTGTGTGTGTGGTATTTTTTTTTTTTCCCCCATCTACATACTTGTGCAAATTTCTTTCAAATGGCACCATTTATAATATGGTGGAGGGGTGCTGGGTGGGAGATTAGGCCATTGAGTCCTGACAACATCCTGACAATAATATAACGATAAATTGATTCATTTCCATAGCGGACTGCAAAGAGTGACTGTTGTTGAGATTGTTGCATTAGGGGCTTGCACTGTCTAGATGGGCTAAATGGCCTCTCCGTGTGAACATAGTTCCTCCACACTAGAGTTGTGGCTGGTTGATCAGGACGGCACGCTGGCGCAGCGGTAGAGTTGCTGCCTCACAGCGCCAGAGTCCCGGGTTCGATCCCGACTACGGGCGCTGTCTGTACGGAGTTTGGACAGTCCTCCCCCGTGACCTGCGTGGGTTTTCTCCGGTTTCCTCCCACACTCCTAAAACGTACAGGTTTGTCGGTTCATTGGCTTCGGTGCAGTTGTAAATTGTCCCTAGTGTGTGTAGGATCGTGCTAGCGTGCGCGGATCGCTGGTCGGCGCGGACTCGGTGGGCCGTAGGGCCTGTTTCCGCGCTGTAACTATAACCGGTGAGTTTGTGTGTGGGGAGCTATTTAACATCTGTAGCTGTGGAACCAGTGACATTATATCGAGCCTGCTGTCGGAATGTGCGGCATTCATGCCTAATTACCGCTCAGTTCCTGGCGAGGTCAGCTATTTTTTGACTTGTGATTGCTTTCGCTTGGGAAGGGCAGGGCATGTGGTTTTCTGTGGGTTGACTTAATTATGTCTTGGTTTAATCTTGGTTTGAGACGTGATGTCTCATGAGGTGAACAAAAGTAATTGGCATTCTTCATTTCGTGCAGAAGCAGAGGCAAGACGTTCATAAGTGACAGGAACAGAATTAGGCCGTTTGGCCCATCAAGTCCAATGTAGCTGGGACATGTTGGCCCATGTGGGCAAGTTGGGCCGAAGGGCCTGTTTCCACACTGAATCATTCGATGACTCTATAAGCCTACTCCGCCATTCAACCCTGGCTGATCTATCTTTCCCCTCAACCCCATTCTCCTGCCTTCTCCCCATAACCCCAGACACCCGTACTAATCAAGAAGCTATCTATCTCCGCCTTAAAAATATCCACTGACTTGGCCTCCACAGCTTTCAGTGGCAATGAATTCCACAGATTCACCACCCTCTGACTAAAGAAATTCCTCCTCATCTCCTTCCTAAAGGAATGTGCTTTAATTCTGAGGCTTTGACCTCTGGTCCTAGACTTTCCCACTAGTGGAAACATCCTCTCCACATCCACTCTATCCAGGCCCTTCACTATTCGGTCAGTTTCAATGAGGTTCCCCCTCATTCTTCTAAACTCCAGCAAGTGCAGGCCCAGTGCCGACAAACGCTCATCAAATTGGTTCAGCTTAATTATTGTTTAGATGTTAGTGTCTCACAACCTCTAAACTCCCATCTTTTAGTTTTTTTTTTAGTTTAGTTTATAGATATGGCTCGGAAACAGGCCCTTTGGCCCATCGAGTCCACAGCGACCAGTGATCACCTCGTACACTTGCACTATCCCAATCACACTTAGGAGAATTTACATTTAATCATCCTCCAAACCTGTATGTCTTTGGAGCGCGGGAGGAAACTGGCCGATCACGGGGAAAACCCACGCAGGTCACGGGGAGAACGTCCAAACTCCGTACAGACAGCACCCGTAGTCGGGATCCAACCCGGGTCTCTGGCGCTGCAAGCGCTGTAAGGCAGCAACTCTACCGCTGCGCCACCGTGCCCGCCCAGTTGAGAGGAAAAGATAGATCAGCCACGATTGAATGGACTGGACGGGCCGAATGGCCCCGATTCTTGCTCCTGGAACGCACGAACATGAGTAGGAAGGGTCTCGACCCGTAACGTCACCCATTCCTTCTCTCCATGGATGCTGCCTGTCCCGCTGAGTTGCTCCAGTGTTTTGTGCCAATCTTGTGAACCGTTCTCTGGATACATGGAGGAGTTTGAAGGAATACATTCCCTGACTGTTGTGGAAATGGACACTGGGAGACAGTCAGCAGTTCATTGGGGCAACTGGTCAGGTTAAATTCATGCATCAGCACCGATTATAAATAAAATGGTTCTCTGTTACTCAGTAGGACTCTGTTTTGGAGAGCAGTCAATTTGTTTGCATTGAATTGATGGCCGAGCATGGGTGGGGAGGGGGAGAGATGGGGGAGGGAAGCAACATCCCTTTCATAAATTTATATGTCATAGCAGCAGAATTAAAGTCCCCCTGTCCCACAGTACGAGTTCATTCCAAGAGCTCTCCCGAGTTTGCCCTGATTCGAACTCGGAGATTTACGGTAATGGCCGCTCGACGGTACTCGGGGCTCTCGTGGACATTTTTCGTCATGTTGAAAAATCTTCACGAGTCTTCCCGAGCTTACCTGCCGTTAGCGAGTCTTCCCGAGTACCTGCCGTTAGCGCTAAGAGACGTCCCCCGAGCTCCGACGTACCCGCTACGTTCATTCTCCGTGCTGACCACGAGTTTGATTTTTTTTAAACTCGGGAGAGCTCTTGGAATGAACTCGTACTGTGGGACAAGGGCTTTTAGGCCATTCGGCCCATCAAGGCTCCTCCGCCATTCAATCACGGCTGATCTATCTTTCCCTCTCAACCCCATTCTCCTGCCTTCTCCCCATAACCCCTGACACCCGTACTAATCAAGAATCTATCTATCTCTGCCTTAAAAATATTAATTGATTTGGCCTCCGTGGCCTTCTGTGGCAATGAATTCCACAGATTCACCACCCTCTGACTAAAGGAATTCATCCTCATCTCCTTCCTAAAGGTACGTCCTTTAATCCTGGGATTAGAATGACCTCTAGTCCTAGGCTCTCCCACAAGTGGAAACATCCTGTCCACATCCACTCTCATCCAGGCCCCAAAGCCTAACATTAGTTAGTTTTGGCCAGTTGGTATGTATGTTTTTATTGTTCTAAATCTATGCTCTGTTTTTATGCAGCTCATCTATCATAAACCTTTCTTACTTTATAAAAGAGTCATGAAGTGACAGAGTCATATATATAAGTTTATTGGCCAAGTATTCACATACAAGGATTTTGCCTTGGTGCTCCCACCTACAAGTTTCAACATGACATACAGTGACAGCTAGGAATGACACATAAAACATTAAACATTATAGCATGGAAACAGGCCCTTCGGCCCACTAGACCAAGATGCCCATCTACGCTAGTCCCACCTGCCGCGTTTGGCCCATATCCCTCTAAACCTTCCTTTAGACGTTAGAGATACATGGGTCGCCATAAGTTGCGCCTTGTATGTCGGAAGTGGAGGAGAAAGTGGGTATACGTGGAACTAGTGTGAACGGGTGGGTGATCGATGGTCGGCGCGGACTCGGTGGGCTGAGGGGCCTGTTTCCACGCTGCATCTCGAAACTCGAAAGACAAGACCCTTAAAAGCGTTGATATGCGGAGGGATCTTGGCGTCCAAGTTCATTTCATAGCTCACTAAAGGTGGCAACACAACCAGATGTGAATGAATGAATGAATGAATAAGTTTATTGGCCAAGTATTCACATTACAAGGAAATTGCCTTGGTGCTCCGCCCACACGACAACATGACATACAGTAAAGAAGGCGTATGGTATGCTTGCTGTGGAATTCTCTGCCACAGAAGGCATGGAGGCCAATTCACTGGATATTTTCAAGAGTTGGATTTAGCTCTTCGGGCTTATGGGATCAAAGGATATGGGGAGAAAGCAGGAGCGGGGTACTGATTGTGGATAGATAGATAGATAGATAAATACTTTATTAATCCCTTTCTCAGGGAAATTCAGAGCCAGCAGCGGTACAAGAACACACAATACACAATAAACATTTAACACAAACATCTACCGCAGCATCATCACTGGTGGAAGGCACAACATTTGGCCAGTCCTCCACCTATTTTCTATGTTCTACTGCTGGAGGCATTGAATATAAGTCAGGAAGCCATGATGCAGCTCTATAGGATTATGGTTAGGCCGCATTTGGAGTATGCGTGCAGTTCTGTGTGCTCCACTACACAAGAGATATGGAGGCATTGGAGAGGGTGCAGACGAGCGTTATACACAATAGACAATAGGTGCAGGAGCAGGCCATTCGGCCCTTCGAGCCAGCACCGCCATTCAATGTGATCATGGCTGATCGTCCCCAATCAGTACCCCGTTCCTGCCTTCTCCCCAAACCCCTGACTCCGCTATCTTTAAGAGCCCTATCTAGCTCTCTCTTGAAAGATTCCAGAGAACCGATTGTCTATTATCTATTGCCAGAGGTTATGGGGAGAAGGCATGAGAATGGGGTTAAGAGAGAGCGAGAGATAGATTAGCCATGATTGAATGGCGGAGTAGAATGGCCCATTCTGCTCCTATCACTAATGACCTTATGAAGTGAAATTACTTGGACTAAACATTGACAACGCCACGCCACTGGGAGTGAACCACTTAAGGGCCTGTCCCACTTGGGCGCCATTGCGCGACGTCATTTACGCGTCGTGACGCGCGCATGGCGTGCATTACGCGCGCACGGTGCGTGGTGACGTAGGCAGTGCTGGGCGGTCGCGCGCGGCGCCCCAGGATTTTGGGGATTCACAAAATCTTCGCGCGCCACCCTGCGTGACGCGCAAATGACGCCCAAGTGGGACAGGCCCTTTGCTGTCTGTCCTGCACAGTGGAGGGTGAATGTGCTAATCTGTCAGGCATTTCCAGTCTGCCGGTTGGAGAGGCTGAGGTTTCCACATTGGCTCAGCTGCTGGACGGATGCCCGTGGACTGCTTCTGGGCAAACATTCCCCTCCGCATCAACAAACGGCAGCGCAGAGCTGCACTTGCTGCCTCGCGGCTCCAGAGAACCCCGGGTGTTGTCTGTGGCCTTGTGAGTTTGTACCTTCTCCCCGTGACCTGCGTGGGTTTTCCCCGGGTGCGCCGGTTTTTTTCCTCGCACACCCAATGACGTGCGTGTTTCTGTAAATTGTTTCCGGTGTGTCGTAAGGCCATGACAAATAGACTACGGAGAAGAATTAGGCCATTCGGCCCATCAATTCTACTCCGCCGTTCAATCATGGCTGATCTATCTCTACCTCCTAACCCCATTCTCCTGCCTTCTCCCCACAACATAGAAACATAGACAATAGGTGCAGGAGTAGGCCATTCGGCCCCTTCGAGCCAGCACCGCCTTTCAATGCGATCATGGCTGATCATCCCCAATCAGTACCCCGTTCCTGCCTTCCTCCCCATGTCCCTTGATTCCTTTAGCCCCAAGAGCTTTTTCCAACTCTCTCTTAAATACTTCCAGTGAATTGGCCTCCACTGCCTTCTGTGGCAGAGAATTCCACAGATTCACAACTCTCTGGCTGAAACAGTTTTTCCTCATCTCAGTCCTAAATAGCCGACTCCTTATTCTTAAACTGTGACCCCTAGTTCTGGACTCCCCCAACATCAGGACCATTTCTCCTGCATCTAGCCTGTCCAATCCCATAAGAATTTTATATGTTTAAATTTTTTTTATCCACATACCTGTCCATATGACACTTAAATGTGCTGATGGTACCATGTTCCCGACACCCCTACAATACAATACAATACCATTTATTGTCATTTGAACCTCAAATGAGGTTCAAACGAAATTTGGTTTCTGCAGTCGTACAAACAAGTAAAAAGAACCAAGACACAACACAATTTACACAAACATCCATCACAGTGAATCTCCTCCTCGCTGTGATGGAAGGCAAAGACTTATCTCTCCCCTGCACTCCCCATTCTCCTCCCGATGTCAGAGTCAGAGCCCTGACACCCGTACTAATCAAGAATCTATCTATCTCTGACTTGGCCTCCACAGCCTTCTGTGACCAAGAATTCCACAGATTCACCCCCCTCTGACTAAAGAAATTCTTTCTCACCTCCTTCCTAAACGGACAACCTTGGTGTGTTTTCCCGCTGTATATCTATACTAGAATGGAGGAGGAGGCATTTACAACAGTGGTATTTAAGAGGTTTTTGGATGGGTGCATGACTATGCATTGAAATGTGGGATCATGTCCAAACCGATGATATTAGTTCATCTTAGATGTGGGCTGCAGGGGCTGTTCCTCTAGTGCACTGTTCCATGTGTTTTTAATACCTCGTGCACAAGATCATAAGAGGAATAGATCGGGTGGTGGCACAGAGTCACTTGCCCAGAGTCGGGGAATCGAGAACCAGAGGGCATAGGTTTAATGTGAAGGGGAAGGATTTTGTAGAAATCTGAGGGGTAACATTTCCCACACAAAGGGTGGTGGGTGCATGGAACGAGCTGCCGGAGGAGGTAGTTGAGGCAGGGATTATCGCAACGTTTAAGAAGCAATTAGACACTCCCCAGAGATGCTGCCTGTCCCGCTGAGTTACTCCAGCTCTTCGGTACATGGATAGGACAGGTTTAGCGGGGTTTGGGCCAAACGCAGGCAGGTGGTGGACATGTTGGCCGGTGTGGGCAAGTCGGGCCGAAGGGCCTGTATCCACTCTCTATGACTCCATGGCTCTATGACTAATTAACCGGCTAACCTGCACCTCTTTGGGATGTTAAGAGGGAAACCAGGTCACCCGGAGAAAACCCACGCGGTCCCAGGGAGAACGTACAAACGTACAAGACAGCACCCGAGGTCAGGATCGAACCTGGGTCTCTGACGCTGTGAGGCAGCAGCTCTACCAGCTGCGCCACCGTGCCGCCTTAATTAATAAAACAGCCAGCACCTCTTTGGCATGTGGGAGGAAACCTGAGCCACCGAAGGAAATCCATATCGTTAGAGGGAGACCATTTACTGTATTTTTAAACGTGGAATCGTTTCTTTGGGCATGTATTAATTTTGCTCAACGGGTTTAAAGTGACACTTCAGGTTATTGAGAATCTCTTGGTGGAAAGGATTGCTCTTTAAGGATTTAGTAGACACAGTGCCCTCCATAATGTTTGGGACAAAAGACCCATCATTTATTTATTAGCCTCTGTACTCCACAATTTGAGATTTGCAATAGAAAAAAAATCACATGTGGTTAAAGTGCACGTTGTCAGATTTTAATAAAGGCCATTTTTATACATTTTGGTTTCACCATGTAGAAATTAAAGCAGTGTTTATACATAGTCCCCCCCCCCCCTCCGCCGTTTCAGGGCACCATAATGTTTGGGACACAGCAATGTCATGTAAATGAAAGTAGTCATGTTTAGTTTTTTTTTGCATATCCTTCGCATGCAATGACTGCTTGAAGTCTGCGATTCATGGACATCACCAGTTGCCGGGTGTCTTCTCTGGTGATCCTCTGCCAGGCCTGTATTGCAACCATCTTTAGCTTATGCTTGTTTTGGGGGGCTAGTCCCCTTCAGTTTTCTCTTCAGCATATAAAAGCAGGCATGAGATTTCTCCGCGGATTTTGAAATTCGGTTAAAAAAAAAATCTAACTCTCCACTATAAATGGCTTTCCACGATTTTAGCGGAAAGCGTGTACGTGGGGTGCGAGCCGACTGTCTTTGCGTGCGCATCTCTACAGCAAGCGCTCAGCATATGTGGAGTAGCGGTTTTCTTCTGTCCCTTAGGCCTGCGTACTGGTGTTGGGGCGGGGAGCACAGAGTTACATACGCGTACACAACGCTCACACTGTACGTACGGCCCTGGTACGTACGTGCGCTCTCCATCCAACCAGACTCTGCGGAGCTGACAGTACAAAATGTATAAGCGTGTATACGTATGTTCAATATGACTTAAGTGTAAACAAGCCAGGAGTTGGTGCCATTTTAAGATATGATTATCACAAATTTCTGAGTAAATTAAGAAGTGACAAGCAAATAAAATGTGTTATATTAAGGTACAATTTAAAAAAAATTACAGTATAAATTGGGTTCAGATTGGGTGATTGGCCACTCAAGAATTGACCATTTTTTAGCTTTGAAAAACTCCTTTGTTGCTTTAGCAGTAGGTTTTGGATCATTGTCTTGCTGTAAAATGAACCGCTGGCCAATGAGTTTGGAGGCATTTGTTTGAACTTGAGCAGATAGGATGTATCTATACACTTCAGAATTCATTATGCTACTACCATCAGTATTTGTATCATCATGAAGATAAGTGAGCCAGTACCTTCAGCAGCCATACATGCCCAGCCATAACACCCCCACACCGTGTTTCACAGATGAGGTGGTATGTTTTGGATCTTGGGCAGTTCCTTCTCTCCTCCATATTTTGCTCGTGCCATCACTCTGATATGTTAATCTTCGTCTCATCTGTCCACAAGACCTTTTTCCAGAACTGTGGTTGCTCTTTTAAGTACTTCTTGGCAAACTGTAACCGGGCCATCCTATTTTTGCAGCTAACCAGTAGTTTGCATCTTTCAGTGTAGCCTCTGTATTTCTGTTCATGAAGTCTTCTGCAGACAGTGGTCATTGACAAATCCACACCTGACTCCTGAAGAGTGTTTCTGATCAGTCGGACATGTGTTTGGGGATTTTTCTTTGTTATAGAGAGAATTCTTCTGTCATCAGCTGTGGAGGTCTTCTTGGCCTGCCAGTCCCTTTGCGATTAATAAGCTCACCAGTGCTCTCTTCTTCTTAATGATGTTCCAAACCAGTTGGTTTTGGTAAAGCCTAAGGTTTGGCTGATGTCT